>SJYX01006322.1:0-19848 GCA_006410675.1 Oreotragus oreotragus | reverse complement strand
AAATAGGAAAAGGAGTATGTGAAGGCTGTATATTGTCACCCTGCTTATTTAACTTATATGCAGAGTACATCATGAGAAACGCTGGGCTGGAAGAAGCACAAGCTGGAATCAAGATTGCTGGGAGAAAGGTCAATAACCTCAGATATGCAGATGACACCACCCTTATGGCAGAAAGTGAAGAGGAACTAAAGAGCCTCTTGATGAAAGTGAAAGAGGAGAGTGACAAATTTGGCTTAAAGCTCAACATTCAGAAAACGAAGATCATGGCATCTGGTCCCATCACTTCATGGGAAATAGATGGGGAAACAGTGGAAACAGTGTCAGACTTTATTTTTGAGGGCTCCAAAATCACTGCAGATGATGATTGCAGCCATGAAATTAAAAGACGCTTACTCATTGGAAGGAAAGTTATGACCAACTTAAATAGCATATTCAAAAGCAGAGATATTAGTTTGCCAACAAAGGTCCATCTAGTCAAGGCTATGGTTTTTCTAGTAGTCATCTATGGATGTGAGAGTTGGACTGTGAAGAAAGCTGAGCCCCGAAGAATTGATGCTCTTGAACTGTGGTGTTGGAGAAGACTCTTGAGAGTCCCTTGGACTGCAAGGAGATCAGTCCTGGGTGTTCATTGGAAGGACTGATGCTAAAGCTGAAACTCCAATACTTTTGGCCACCTCGTGTGAAGAGTTGACTCATTGGAAAAGACTGATGCTGGGAGGGATTGGAGCAGGAGAAGATGGGGATGACAGAGGATGAGATGGCTGGATGCCATCACTGACTCGGTGGACATGAGTTGTAGTGAACTCCGGCAGTTGGTGATGGACAGGGAGGCCTGGTGTGCTGCTGTTCATGGGGTCGCAAAGAGTCAGACACGATTGAGCAACTGAACTGAAATATATTCACATTTTTGTGCAACCAGTCTTCTGAACTTTTTCATCTTGCAAAAGACTATACTTGTCAAACAACAGCTCTGCATTTTCCTCCTTCCCTCATCCCCTGTGTTTTTGTTTGTTTTTAAACTTGGTTGAGATCGAACTATGTTGAGTTTTGTATCGTGCTTGTTTTTCCTGTTTGTGGGTATCTTCCCATGTCATCAAAGGTTGTAGAGGATTTCCCTGGCAGTCCAGTGGTTAGGACCCTGCACTTCCAATGCAGGGAATGTGGGTTCAATTCCTGGTTGGGGAACTTAAATCCTACATGCCTTGCAGTAAGGCCACACACACAAACACACACAAAAGTTGTAGAATGATCTATTTTGTGAATATATCATTTCCTTAAATGGAGCTCTAGTTTTTGGCTATTGTGAGTAGTAACTTCAAAGGAGCTATTTTTCTAAGCCTTTGATCCAGGGCTTTGGTCAGGCCCAGTCTTTACAGGGGCAAAACAGTATTTTGTCCTCCTGACAGTCTAAGCACTGAGTGATTAGAGGACATTTCTGTTCTCAGTGTTTCTTTTATTCCTTTTCCCCTCCCCTTATTTCCTCTCCTCTACTTTGTCATGCCCTCCTTTAGGTAAGTCAAATCTCATGGATGCCATCAGCTTTGTGTTGGGTGAGAAAACCAGCAACCTGCGGGTAAAGACCCTAAGGGACCTGATCCATGGAGCTCCTGTGGGCAAACCAGCAGCCAACCGAGCCTTTGTCAGCATGGTCTACTCTGAAGAGGGTGCTGAGGACCGCACGTTTGCCCGTGTCATTGTTGGTGGGTGACGCTGGCCAGAAGGTTCTCCTTGGATCCACAGGGGTGGCTAGACTAGTTTGTTGGGGTAGGAGGGAGGCCTGACCCTTGGCTAACTCATGCATTGTCTTGTAGGAGGGTCCTCTGAGTACAAGATCAACAACAAAGTGGTCCAGCTACATGAGTACAGTGAGGAATTAGAAAAGTTGGGCATACTTATCAAAGCTCGTAACTTCCTCGTCTTCCAGGTGGGCTTTTTTTTTTTTTTTTTACTGTTTTGGGTGTTTGTTGCTCTTTGGGCTTTTCTCTTGTTGGGCAAGTGGGACCTACTGTGTGTGGTATGCAGGCTTCTTATTGTGGTGGCTTCTCTTCAGGTAGGCACTTTAAACAGTTGTTGGCTATCAACTTTTTTTCCTATCCCCACTGGACTTGCTCCATCTCTGGCTTCCTCATCTCTCTCTGAACTAATGTATCAGCTTCCTCACTGGGCTTCCTGACTCCAGTCTGACCCCCTCCTGTTCATCCCCTAAAATTCATCTTATGAGAGCACAAATATTCCTTCCTCTTAAAACATTTCAGTGATTTCTCATTGCCTTCTGATGGCAGTTCTCAAATTTTAGTCTCCAGATTGGCATCAACTGGGGACATGTTAGA
Source organism: Oreotragus oreotragus (assembly GCA_006410675.1). NCBI lineage: Eukaryota > Metazoa > Chordata > Mammalia > Artiodactyla > Bovidae > Oreotragus > Oreotragus oreotragus. The sequence continues at coordinate 17,518 of SJYX01006322.1, read as the reverse complement.
ATTACACATTCTCAGGCCCTACCCCAGACCAGTAGGGGCAGAGACAGTGGGGTGAGGCCCAGCAGTTTGTGTTTTTCCAAGAGCTGCAGCTTATTATGATTTACACTAAAATTTGAGAAACATTGTCTTAGCATGAAATTCAACTCCTGTCATTCGTGAAACAGCCCTGCTTTGGCTCTTGCTCACCTCATTGCCCTCATCTGCCAATACTCTTCTAGCCCTGTACTCCAGTCTAATTGAGCTTTTTACAGTTCCCCACATTTGCCTGCTTTCTTTGGCCTGCAGACTTTGCAATACTAATTTTCCTCTATGTGGAATAACCTCGTCTCTCTTACTTTTTTGTTTAGTTTTTTCCCCATCTTCCAGACACAGTTGTCACCTTTGGGAAACCTTCCCACATAGATACTCCTACCAGTCATCTACCCTCAAGCTGCATTTAGTTCTTTTTATGTACTCCTGCTGTCACTGCACATAATACATGGTGGTGTCTCTGTTTCTATTTCTTCTGTTTCCCATGTACATTAAAAGGCAGGGGATGTCCTCAAAGCTCAGTGGTGAAATGTGGCACCCAGTGTGGGGAAGGGATCAGTGAACATTTTCTGAATGATGGAGTGGGTAGGGGATCTGAACTGAGTAGGGTCTAAGTGGGGAGAGTGTTTTGACCTTTACTAGGGTGCTGTGGAATCTATTGCCATGAAGAACCCCAAAGAGAGGACAGCTCTTTTTGAAGAGATCAGTCGCTCTGGGGAGCTGGCCCAGGAATATGACAAGCGAAAAAAGGAAATGGTAAAAGCTGAAGAGGACACACAGTTTAATTACCATCGCAAAAAAAACATTGCAGCTGAACGGAAGGAGGCCAAACAAGAAAAAGAAGAGGTAGGTGGCCAGGTTGCCTCTGGGATCTGAGAGGCCAGGATGAAGCCAGTGCCTCACTGATGCACCTCTGCCTCCACACCTCTATTTGCACAGGCTGACCGCTACCAGCGCCTGAAGGATGAGGTGGTGCGAGCTCAGGTACAGTTGCAGCTTTTCAAACTTTATCATAACGAAGTGGAAATTGAGAAGCTCAACAAAGAACTGGCCTCTAAGAACAAGGAAATAGAGAAGGACAAGAAGCGGATGGACAAAGTAGAGGATGAGCTGAAGGAGAAGAAGAAGGAGCTGGGCAAAATGATGCGGGAACAACAGCAGATTGAGAAGGAGATCAAGTAAGTGGCAGGACTGAGCCTGTGACTTGTGGAAAGCATCTTCCCCTTGACTTGGCCTTGGCTAGAATCAGGCACATTTCTTGACTTGCATGTTAGACAGATAGAGTATTTAAGTACTCAGACTCCATGTAGATAGGTACTCGGAAAAGGAGAACTTGAAAAGGGTGGTGGCTTTGCCAAGAAGAAGTGATGGGAAGCCACTCGTGACTGATAGTCCCTTCCTAGAAGAGGAAAACTGGAGCTTGAAGGTCAAAAAACAGAAATTTGAAAAGGTTAGCTCAGATGGGGAACAGTTACGTGAACACAGGGTACTCTTGGGAGTTGTTACCGAGAGGTCTGGCCTGGCTAAGGTTGAGGCAGGGGTGGTAGCTTTACCTTCTAGAGTGGCTGGAATGCCAGGCTGAAGCCATCACAGGATCTGTGGGACATCGGCCCTGTTGTTTTAGGCACTTCCCTGAGGCTTGGAAGGGAAGCGCTTAATCCCCCGTTGGATTAAAAAGCCTTGGAACCCTCCCTTCTCCCACTGAGCTAATTGGTTCCCCCTCCCCTCTGGTGAAAGGGAGAAGGACTCAGAGCTGAACCAGAAGCGGCCTCAGTACATCAAGGCCAAGGAAAATACTTCCCACAAAATCAAGAAGCTGGAAGCAGCCAAAAAGTCACTACAGAATGCTCAGAAGCATTATAAGAAGCGTAAAGGTGACATGGATGAGCTGGAAAAGGAGATGCTGTCAGTGGAGAAAGCTCGGCAGGAGTTTGAGGAACGGATGGAAGAGGAAAGTCAGAGTCAGGGCAGAGATTTGACCTTGGAGGAGAATCAGGTAAGCTCTGAGGGGTGCGGGGATGGGCAAATAGATTGTGAGGCTGACAGGACTGATTTGGTCATCCCTGTCCCTGACACAGGTGAAGAAATATCACCGGTTGAAAGAAGAAGCCAGCAAGAGAGCAGCTACCCTGGCCCAGGAGCTGGAGAAGTTCAATCGAGACCAGAAGGCCGACCAGGACCGGCTGGATCTAGAAGAACGGAAGAAAGTAGAGACAGAGGTGGGCATGCCTTACAAGATTAGGGGTGATGGTCCAGAGAAAAGGAAGTAACAATAGTCTTAACAGTAATGACCATAGTTAACATCTAGCATGGGGCTTCCCTGGTGGCTCAGTGGTAAAGAATCTGCCTGCCAATGCAAGAGACACAGGTTTGGTCCCTGGGAACATTCCCCTGGAGAAGGAAATGGCAACCCCTTCTAGTATTCTTGCCTGGGAAATTCCATGGACAGAGGAGCTTGGCGGGCTACAGTCGATGGGATCTCAGAAGAGTTGGACACAGTGACTAAACAACAAAAGGCAAGCTCTTACTGTGTGCTAGGCACTGTTTTTTATATATATACAGTCATCTTTTAAAAGATTTATATATTTGTTTTGTTTTTGGCTGTCCTGGTTTTTAGTTGCTGCTTGCAGACTTTATCTAGTTGCAGTGCTTAGGCTTGTCATTGCAGTGGCTTCTCTTTCTGTGGCACACAGGCTCTAGGGCCCACTGGCTTCAATAACTGTGGCTCTTGGGCTCCAGAATGCTGGCTCAGTAGTTGTGGAACATGGGCTTAGTTGCTCTGCAGCATGTGGGATCTTCTGGGCCAGGAATCGAACCTCTGTCCCCTGCATTGGCAGGTGAATTCTTAACTATGGGACTACCAAGGAGGTCCCTGCCTAAGGTTATTAACTGGCGGAACTGGGATATGAACCTGGGCAGTGTAGCCCACACTTTTTTGGGTTTTTTTGGCTGCACCTTGTGGCATGTGGAATCTTAGTTCTCTGACCAGGGGTTGAATCTGCACCCCCTGCAGTAGAAGGATAGAGTCCTAGCCACTGGACCACCAGGGAAGTCCCGGAAGCCCACACTTTCAAGTATATTTCACTTACCACCTTCCTAATAACAATAATAGTAAAATAATAGGAATGATGGAAAGTTATTATAATATTCCAAGAGCCTACAATGTTCCAGGCATTGTGCTATTGCTGCTGCTAAGTCACTTCAGTCGTGTCCGACTCTGTGCGACCCCATAGATGGCAGCCCACAAGGCTCCACCATCCCTGGGATTCTCCAGGCAAGAATACTGAAGTGGGTTGCCATTTCCTTCTCCAATGCATGAAAGTGAAAAGTGAAAGTGAAGTCACTCAGTCATGTCCAACTCTTAGCAACCCCGTGGACTGCAGCCCACCCGGCTCCTCTGTCCATGGGATTTTCCAGGCAGGAGTGCTGGAGTGGGTTGCCATTGCCTTCTCCGGGCGTTGTGCTAAGCAGTTTTAAATGTTTAAAAGAAGGTATTAGGCATTAATTAATAGCTAGGGGCTTCCCAGGTATGCTAATAGTAAAGAATCCACCTGCCAATTCAGGAGATAATGGTTCAATTCCTGGGTCGGAAAGATCCTCTGGAGTAGGAAATGGCAACGCACTCCAGTATTCTTGCCTGGCAAATTCCATGGACAGGAGCCTGGTACACTAGAGTCTATGGGGCTGCAAAGAGTAGGACATGACTGAGCAATTGAGTGCACACACACATAGAATTAGTGGCTAATACATGTTAAGCACTTAATGTGTATTCTATGAAGTGGAGGTTACCTGCATTTTATAGATGATAAAGCAGAAGTGCAGAAAGGCCCAGAAAGCTTTACTTTGTCTTGGTTTGAGCCTGCCTGATTGGTGAGGAAGATGTTCCAGGCTGGGTAGAACACCTGTGAGAGGGTCTCAGGGCCCATGGTGGCCCCATCAGTTAGCAGAGGCACACTGAACACTGTTTGTATATCCGATTTTTAATAGGCCTTTTATACTAGTGACAGATTGTCTGTGATTGTTAGGCTGTTAGGATGATTAGGCATATGGGGGATGAGCCAGGACTCTATGGTCTTGGCCTTAACTTGCTCACCCTATGGTGATGTAGTGTTTTTGTCTCTCTCCCAGGCCAAGATCAAGCAAAAGCTGCGGGAGATTGAAGAGAATCAGAAACGGATTGAGAAACTAGAGGAATACATCACAACCAGCAAGTATGTGGCTTTGTAACATTCCCTCTTACTCCAGGCCTGTTCTTGTGAACCCTACCTGTCCTGCCCCTCCCCAGGAAGGACCCTCATAGTCCCTCTTGGCCAGGAATATTTAGCCAGCCAGGGTAACCCTGGTATTTCCTTACTTTGTAGGCAGTCTCTGGAGGAACAGAAGAAACTAGAGGGGGAGCTGACAGAGGAGGTGGAGATGGCCAAGCGGCGTATTGATGAGATTAATAAGGAACTGAACCAGGTAATGGAGCAGCTGGGGGATGCCCGCATCGACCGCCAGGAGAGCAGCCGCCAACAGCGAAAGGCAGAAATTATGGAAAGCATCAAGCGCCTGTACCCTGGTTCTGTGGTAAGAGTGGAAAGGGAATTCATTTCCTGACAGCTATCTTTAATACTCACTGTCAGATAATTTTCCCAGCAGCCCCATCAGGACAGATTGCTAATTCCATTTTTATACCTGGGGAAAACAGAGTCAGAGAGGTTAAATGACTTGCTCAAAACAGCATAGCTTATATGTATAAGAACTGCAATTCAAACCCAACTTGTTCTGACTCTTAACCTTGTGTTCTTTTCATTGCACCAGTTGTGTCTTTCTGAAAGTTTTGTCTTGCTTGTGTCCACTCCTTTATGGGAGGTGGAGAAAGTGAAGAGGCCTTTGGGAAAGGGAAGGGGCTGCAGGGCAGGAATTAGTTCCCAGGATGTATCAATAGCTCTGTGCAGGCTTCAGTGTGAGCTCCTTAAGCATATAACAAACAGTCAGCTCATTTACTAGGTTCTTTTGGCCTCTTGAACGAAATCCTGAGTTTCCAGATTCCCTGAATATTATCCCTCTATTGCTGTAATTCCATCCCTGGGTTCAATTTAATTGGGTTCTACAAATATTTCTTGATCATTTCCATAGATCAAGGGTCCCCAACCTCCAGGATCTAATGCCTGATGATCTGAGGTAGAGCTGATGTAATAATAATAGAAATAAAGTGCACAATAAATGTAATGTGGGATGATTCAGGCGCGTTGCATTTATTGTGCTCTTTATTTGTGGAACCAAATTAAGTTGCATAATGCCTGTGGTCGGGGAAGGCAATGGCACCCCACCCCAGTACTCTTGCCTGGAAAATCCAATGGACGGAGTAGCCTGGTGGGCTGCAGTCCATGGGGTCGCTAACAGTCGGACAGACTGAGCGACTTCACTTTCACTTTTCTCTTTCATGCATTGGAGAAGGAAATGGCAACCCACTCCAGTATTCTTGCCTGGAGAATCCCAGGGATGGGGGAGCCTGGTGGGCTGCCGTNCCTGGTGGGCTGCAGTCCATGGGGTCGCTAACAGTCGGACAGACTGAGCGACTTCACTTTCACTTTTCTCTTTCATGCATTGGAGAAGGAAATGGCAACCAGCTCCAGTATTCTTGCCTGGAGAATCCCAGGGATGGGGGAGCCTGGTGGGCTGCCGTCTATGGGGTCACACAGAGTCGGACACGACTGAAGTGACTTAGCAGCAGCAGCATGCCTGTGGTGGCAGTGGTTTGGGAAATGGTAAAAGTGAGGTTTAGAAAGATGATTCTGGATTCAGACATGACTGCCTGAAGTTGTAGCTTTGGGGCCAGAGTAGGCCTTTTTCCCATAGTTTGGGAGCTGTGCTCCTGATAGAGATTCTGACCTGCTATCCCCCTTCTAAGCTGGGAATTAGGGTTCCTGAGCCAGCTCTCAAAAATTTCATGCTTCATTCACTCTTCTGACTTTCCTTAGTACGGCCGCCTCATTGACCTCTGCCAGCCCACACAAAAGAAGTATCAGATTGCAGTAACCAAGGTTTTGGGCAAGAACATGGATGCTATTATTGTGGACTCAGAGAAGACAGGCCGGGACTGCATTCAGTATATCAAGGAGCAGCGTGGGGAGCCTGAGACCTTCTTGCCTCTTGATTACCTGGAGGTGAGGCTGGTGGTGATGGGGTCAGGGCAGTGTGAGAGGGCTGCTCCTCCTAGCCCTCCATGTTCAGCCACTTAACTAAGGTTTTTCTCACAGGTAAAACCTACAGATGAGAAACTTCGGGAGCTGAAGGGGGCAAAGCTGGTGATTGATGTGATTCGCTATGAGCCACCTCACATCAAAAAGGCCCTGCAGTATGCTTGTGGTAATGCCCTTGTCTGTGACAATGTGGAGGATGCCCGCCGCATTGCCTTTGGAGGCCACCAGCGCCACAAGGTATGGATTCCCTTTCCACATTGTAACTAGATAGGCTTAGTATTGGCGATTCCTTTGTTCAGCTTCTCTCCCCTCCTCTTTTCCCTGCTATATTTAGACAGTGGCACTGGATGGGACCCTGTTCCAGAAGTCAGGGGTGATCTCTGGTGGGGCCAGTGACCTGAAAGCCAAGGCCCGACGCTGGGATGAGAAAGCAGTAGACAAGTTGAAAGAGAAAAAGGAGCGGTTGACAGAAGAGCTGAAGGTAAGCCACAGGCAGGGCTGTCCCTAGGAACGGGGGTCCTAAGCCCAGGCCAGCCGGCCACCTTCTTACCACCTAGCCTTTCCCTCTTGTCCACTTTAGGAGCAGATGAAGGCAAAGCGAAAAGAGGCAGAACTACGTCAAGTGCAGTCTCAGGCCCATGGACTGCAGATGCGGCTCAAGTACTCACAGAGTGACCTAGAACAGACCAAGACACGGCATCTGGCCCTTAATCTGCAGGTAGGACCTGACTTTCAGCCCTGTTCACCAATGGCCATCCTCATATTCCTGGTCTAGGCTTAGTTCTAGGGGTGGGGAAGTTGTCCCTCTTCCCTCTCTCCTCCCAGTCTGTTCCTGGAAACCAGGAATAGATGGCAGAGTTAGACAGTCAGGGGTTTAGGACTTGGCTCTATGATATTAGGCAAGTTACTAAACCTCTCAATGTTCAGATCTTTTGATCATTTTTATATTGGTTTGAAAGGCTTTTTTGAAAAATATATTCCAGAAATGTCTTTTTCAAATGTGTGTATTACAGATACTCAAAGAACATTCTCTTTGTTTGTTTTTGTAAACAAACCTCTCAGTGTCCATTTTTTCATCTTAATCTGTAAGTAATCTGTAGAAGTATAGGGTCCTTGCACAGATTGAATGAGTTAATACATGTGAAGTATTTAGACTGATTGCTTGTACCAAGTGAATGTTCAATAAATGTTAAGTGCTATTAACCTAATTAATTCATTCAGCAAATATTTGAGTTTCTTCTGAGTTTTGAAAGTGAGCTACAGATATTTCAGTCCCTGTGAGTGGAGGTACTTTTCTAGCTATATTAATGTGTTTGATTATGGGTGCTTCCTTAGACCACTCTGGAGGTGTTATATAATATGTAGTATATATGTCATTTTTCTAAAATCAAAAAGTCTAAATTCCAGGACACACCTGGCCCCAGGGGTTATAGATAAGGAAAGTGTAGACCTGTAAATAACAATGTTTATTGTGTGCCCAGCCTTTTGGATTGAAGCTGACAGACTGGAGGCCAGAGAACGAAGCCATATGATGGTTCAAGTGAGAGATGATGCAGCCTTGAGTGAAGTAGGCTAAGTCAGGTTCTCAGTGTGTGGAGAGTTAGCCCTTTTTGTCCATGGGACTGGTACACACAGGGTGGCTCTTTTTCTCTAAGGATCCTGGTCTCTTTTGTCCTTTCAATTCCATTTCTTCCAGGAAAAGTCCAAGCTGGAGAGTGAGCTAGCCAACTTTGGGCCTCGAATCAATGATATCAAGAGGATCATCCAGAGTCGAGAGAGGGAAATGAAAGACTTAAAGGAGAAGATGAACCAGGTTGGTAGAGGATGTACCTGCCCAGCACGGGCAGGACTAGGATTGGAAGCAGCATTCTGACCCAAAGGGCCTTTTCTCTCCCTTGCTTATCTCCTTAGGTAGAGGATGAGGTATTTGAAGAGTTTTGTCGGGAGATTGGTGTGCGCAATATCCGGGAGTTTGAGGAAGAGAAGGTGAAGCGGCAGAATGAAATCGCCAAGAAGCGGTAGGTGGAAGTCTGGGTGGAAGGGGGAGACTGAGGCATCGTTGAGCCCTTAGCCTGACATCTGGGGAGTCAAATACCATCATAAGGTAAGGAGCAGCTTTTAGAATGATGGTCGTTTATTGTAGTCACCTATAAAGAACAGGGACATCAGGGAAGCATGTGTCACAGTATAGGGATTAAGAGTGCCAGCTTTAAACATGGTTTACCTGGATTAAAATCCCAGCTCCAAGGTTCATTTATCTTGGATAATGACCTCTCTAAGCCCCAGTTTCCTTATGTGTCAGATAGGATAATAATAATAATACCTATCTCATAGATTGTCAGGTGGATCAGAGGTTGGGCTTGCTGCTGCTGCTAAGTCAATTCAGTCGTGTCCAACTCTGCGTGACCCCAAAGACGGCAGCCCACCAGGCTCCCCCATCCCTGGGATTCTCCAGGCAAGAATACTGGAGTGGGTTGCCATTTCCTTCTCCAATGCATGAAAGAGAAAAGTGAAAGTGAAGTCGCTCAGTCTTTCCGACTGTTAGCGACCCCATGGACTGCAGCCCACCAGGCTACTCCGTCCATTGGATTTTCCAGGCAAGAGTACTGGGGTGGGGTGCCATTGCCTCCTTTATAAGGAGGTTGGGCTTAATCCTTATAAAGTATTTAGCATAATACTTAGCACCTACTACGAGCAGTAGATAATAGACCACAGCAGTGAAAGCCTAACCACTAGAACCACCCAGGGAACTCCCAATAGATACTAGCTTTTATTATTGTCATTATCCTAATAGGTGATGAGTGAGAGGAGGGCCAAAGTTCTAGGTTGGAAGAATAGTAAGAACAAAGCAAGTTTTTCTTTTCTTTCCCACTTTAATTATTCATTTGTTCAACCTTGTGCCAAGTTGTCCTGTGCTAGGTATTGGAAACAGTGGGGAGATGAGGGTAAGATAGATGAACATGACAGTCTCTCTGAAGGAGGTCACCCCTTGAATCCTGGGCTTCAGTCAGCCCATCACCCATATTGTAACAGTTCATTGGTCTCCTACCCCTAAGCCAGGCTCAAGGGATATAGAATTGAATCAGAGACTGTCCCTGTCCTGAGGGAGTTTTGGGGTAGTGGAGGAGATAAACAAGTAGATTAGCAATTTCAGAATAATGCTGTACTTTAGGTAGGTAGAAAGTACAGAGGAAAATGTTCAAGGAACTGTAGATCAAGAATAAGAAAAAAAAAAACCTAGAGACTCAGTAGAAGAATGGACAGGATGTAGTCATATCTAGCATTTCATGGAAAGAGAAGCTGGAATGGCTAATAACCGTGAGTTGATGTTCAGTCTCATTCCTAATCAGATAAAGGCAAATTAAAACAACTTAGCAGCATTTGGTGAAAATAAGTCTACATGAGCCCTTTGACTTCTTTGCTAAGAGTTTTGGCCACCGGGTCTCAAAGGGACAGATTCAGAGTTGTTCATCTTGGCGTACTTTGTGATAGTGGGACGTTGATAGCAATGTAGACAGCTGTCACTGCAGGGAAATACAAGTTAAATGTGATGACTGTACAGACTATGGAATACTCTGTTCAGACAGGAACTAGATTTATAGGCAGTAACAAGGATAAATTTATAACACTGTACATTTGTATAAATTTAAAAGCAACATTTTACAAGTATATGCATTTTAAGGTTATATACATATGTATGTATCTCTACCTATCTGTATATAATGTATATCACTTCAGTGTGTTTGCTCACTGTAGGGAACATAATAGGAGTAGAAATCTGATTGAACCCAAGGAGACAAGGGAAAGGTCTTATACAGACAGTGATCATGAAAGTTACATGAACTCTGGGGTATGATTAACTCAACTGCACCCAAAAGGGAGGAACCCAACAAAGTATAATAGAAACGAAGAACCTATTCGCAGTCCTCAGGAAAGGTTTTACAGAGCAAGGAGTGATGAACTGGAGACCTATAGAGTGATTTAGCTACCCAGGCAGTACACAGAATGGAATTCCAAGCAGTGAGAACAGCATGCTCAGAGGTGTGAGAGAGCATGCCTTGTTCTATAAACTAAGTATTGAATGTCTGGAGCAGAAAAATGGGGTCAGGAGGAAGGTGGGGGTGTTGGAGAGGTCAGCAGGGTCCAGATCACAGAAGGCTTTATGAGTCATTCTTAAGAGATCAAACTTAAAATTGCATAGCTCAAAATTACAGAGTTAATTACATTCTATTTGGATTATAGTGACTAATAGGTTTAAGCTGCTAGCATGACATCTGGCAACATCTGTCACACCATATTGAGGGGGTGGAGGGGCAGTTGAAAGTTAGCCCTGCCTGTCCTGCTAATATCTGTGTATGCTAGTTGCATACTTTTTTAGTTTCTAAAGAGTTAGGGAGGAGGGAACTACCAGGGATCTGTTTTCTCCTTTTTTTTTTTTTTACTATCCAATCTCTGCCCTCGTAGAAGTTCTGGAATCTTGGGGCAGAGGTATGTGCAGGGTTTGGGGACAGTTGGAAAGAGTCAAAGCCCATGAACTGAATACAGTCAGTCAACCTGGAGATGGTGATGATAATTAAAATTTATCAAGTACTTACTGTGTACCAGGCAAGGTTCTAAAAACTTTATACATGCTAATTCCCAATAACTGAGGTAAGTACTATTGTTATTTCCATTTTTCAGCTGAGAAAACAGGTAGATGTAATTGTCTGAGATTCACTACTAGTAAATGGCAGAGTTGGGATACCAATCCTCTTATTGACATTATATTGTAAGGATGCCATAGGGGAAGAATCCCAGGTTTTGGTGTTTATAGACTGGGATCTGATCTCACATTTGCTAGCTGTATGGCCTTGGGCAAAGTCTTTTACCTCTAGGTAAAGTTTCCTTTTTTGTAAGATTAGGATAATAGTGTCTACTTGTAGAGCTATTCCTTAGAGGATTAGAGGTAATGTATGTAAACTACACAGAAGCTTAATAAATAGGAATTAACAAAGCTAGTGGATTCAGGTGGACCTTTTTATATCTGCTTCTAGGAACTTGTTGGGGGGAAGGCAATGGCACCCCACCCCAGTACTCTTGCCTGGAAAATCCAATGGACGGAGTAGCCTGGTGGGCTGCAGTCCATGGGGTCGCTAACAGTCAGACAGACTGAGCGACTTCTCTTTCACTTTTCTCTTTCATGCATTGGAGAAGAAAATGGCAACCCACTCCAGTATTCTTGCCTGGAGAATCCCAGGGATGGGGGAGCCTGGTGGGCTGCTGTCTGTGGGGTCACACAGAGTCGGACACAACTGAAGTGACTTAGCAGCAGCAGCAGGAACCTGTTGGGGGAGAGCTCCAGTGTTTAAAGAAAAATTTAATAGAGTTTGGCCCCATCTCCTCTGCCTTGTGCCATACCTACAAAGCTAGGCCAGGGAACTTAGTTCTGTAACTTGAGGGGACAGTTTTATATGGATCTGTGTGGATGAGCTCAGTGGTGACTTATGTTCAGCAGTAACTGAGTCCCTGTGCCTTAGGCCTAGTTCTCTTTTCTCCCCACAGTTTGGAGTTTGAGAATCAGAAGACTCGTTTGGGTATCCAGTTGGATTTTGAAAAGAACCAACTGAAGGAGGACCAGGATAAAGTACACATGTGGGAGCAGACAGTGAAAAAAGATGAAAATGAGATAGAAAAGCTCAAGAAGGTAAGAAAGGAGAACATGAAAAACTAAAAACTAGGAGAAAAAATTAGAAGAGATAATATCCATAATTTATAAATTCCTCCTCTAAATAAGAAAAACACCAAGACCTAAATAGGGAGAAAAATGAGTGGCATCAACAGTTCAAGGAAAGATTCAGATAACCCATAAACACATATCCATAATTGAGCCTTAGTAGAACTCAAAGGAATGCAAATTAAAACAATAATTACATGTAATTTGTTTCTTATCACATCACCCAAGTTTAAAAAAAAAAAAAAGGATACTAGCATGTTGCACAAGACCAGCATTCATAGGCCATATGGCAGCATCCATTGAGAGTCTTCAGGATACATTTTTCCTAACTCACTAATACCTGAGGAGATCTAAAATGCTGGCATAGCTTTGTACACACAGGTTGATAATTAGTGACAAATATTTATAGTTCCATATAGGTAACTGTCCCATGTCTCCTGGGAATTAGGATTGAAGCAAATTATGCTACATTCATTTAAGTATTTGTGTAATTTAATAGTTTCAAATTTGAGTAATATACTGACCTTTTTTAAAGATTTATGTTGGCTTAAAATATCCTTAATGTTAAATATGTACAAACATACTGCTTAACCAAAAAGCCAGGACAAACTTCCAAATTAATTTTATAATTAACCATATGAACTCAGTGCAACAGGTGATGGTGTTTTGCTGAAACTGAGTTCCTATTCACAGTGTGCCTGACTGCCATGGCTCAGTTTCTTTGAGTCAAGCATGCCTGTTCCACCAGTTATTTGACGACTCATTTACCCACACCCCTTCTTTTTAAATTCCTGTGGAACATTTTTTTAAAAATTTCTTTGGCTGCAGGTCTTCATTAGGGCATGCAGGATCTTTAGTTGTGGCACTTGGGATCTAGTTCCCTGGCCAGGAATCAAACCCAGGCCCCCTGCTATTGGGAGTGTAGAGTCAACCATTAGACCACCAGGGAATTCCCTAAATTGCTGTGAAACTTTAGTTCTTGCCACATCCCTACCTGAGGTGATTTGATTTTCAGTTGGCTTAAGTACATCATTTTGTATCTGCCTTTGTTGGTTGTTGTTGTATGGTTTTGTTTTGTTTTGTTTTTTCCCCCCCTTGAAACCCTGATGGCTGAAGTAGTCATCTTTGGTGTCACTGCAATCTTCAATGCAAATAGAGATTGGGAAGTAAAATCCTGGGGCAGGAGTAGGTAGACATGTAGATGATCAAGAATCATCTATTTCTTTTTGACTTTTTATTTTGAAATAATTTTAAATTTAGCAGAAAGTTGCAAAAATAGTACTAAGAACTCCCATCTACTTGTCACCAAGATTCATCAGTCATTATTTGCCATATTAGCATTTGCACTCTCTGTATGCATATTATTTCTTATACACTGCAGATATATCCCCTTCTGTGACTTTCAGATCAAAATGAAAACGTTCTCCTTAAAAAAATCAGAACATAATAAGTAAGATTATAATCCCCATTGACTGACCACTCTCAATCCCAGTCCTTTTATTCTTCCTAGGGCCAGTGTCATATACAGTGTATTCTTCCAGACTTTATAGGCATTCATTACATTCTTATATGTGTAAAAAGTGAAAGTGAAAGTCCCTCAGTCATGTATTACATTCTTACATGTGTGGAAAGTTAAAGCGAAAGTTGCTCAGTCATGTCTGACTATTTGTGACCCCATGGACTATACAGTCCATGGAATTCTCCAGGCCAGAATACTGGAGTGATAACCCTTCCCTTCTCCAGCGACCTTCCCAACCCAGGGATTGAACCCAGGTCTCCTGCAATGCAGGCAGATTCTTTACCAGCTGAGCCACAAGGGAAGTCCTCTTACCTGTGTACTCATGGAAAACTTACAGTATTATGCTTTTTAAAAACATTGATGTTGTTGTTGGTTGTGACAGTAATGTTGATGTGAAAAAGATGCTTAAATAACATTACGTCAGAATATAGACTTTTAATTATAATTTAGTCTGAACTATATAGACTTGTCTGTAAGTAATATTGGGAGGTGATAGGCTAAATGTTAATTGGTTACCTCTGCCTGGTGGGATTTCAAGTAATTTCTTTTTTTCCTCTTACTTTGTACTTTTTTATACTTTGAACATTTCTACAGCAGGCAGTTTGTATATTGGGGTTGGGGGGAGATCAACAAAATAATTTGGAAAAAGGTAAAAGAAGCCAGAGGAGTTATGAGGGTTTGTAAAAGCAGAGCTCATCGAAGATAGATTCTAAGAAACTACCTGGTAGAAAGGGTGGGCACAGAGGGAGAAGATTCCATTCCATTCGAGTGGTAATGGAGGGAAAGCCTTCACTTCTTGTCCTATTCCCCCTGCTGGGCCCAGGAGGAGCAAAGACATATGAAGATCATAGATGAGACCATGGCCCAGCTACAAGACCTGAAGAACCAGCACCTGGCCAAGAAGTCAGAGGTGAATGACAAGAACCATGAGATGGAGGAGATTCGTAAGAAACTGGGGGGCGCCAACAAGTGAGTGGGTGCAGGTCTGGGCTTGGGGGCAGTACGTATTATGGGCAGCTTGCTGGATTTGGATCTCACCTGTCTCCTTGGATCTTCTTAGGGAAATGACCCATTTACAGAAGGAAGTGACAGCCATTGAGACCAAGCTTGAACAGAAGCGCAGTGACCGCCACAACCTGCTACAGGCCTGCAAGATGCAGGACATCAAGCTGCCACTGTCTAAGGGCACCATGGATGATATCAGTCAGGAAGAGGTGAGTATCATGGCTGGTGGTGGCTGTGGGCTGTGAACAACATAACCAGGGGTGGAGGATGAAGGTGGCCAGGGAGGACAGGTGAGAGAGAGAAGGATGGTGGGTGAGGGTGGTGAGTGACAAAAGAAGGGATGCAGAGGAGACAAGGCTGTGAAGACAGGTGAGGTGAAAGGTAATAGCCTTGATGTGAGAGGGCAGTTTTGGGGGTAGGGTGTTTGTCAGTAGGTGGAGAGGGAGGTAAGCCTGTAGAAGAGGAAATCGTTCATTAACTGCAGGGACCTGAGCTAAGATAGTTCCAGCAGATTATGGATATTGGTTGTTGTTCAGTCACTCAGTCATGTCCAACTCTTTGTGACCCTATGGACTGCAGCATGCCAGGCTTCACTGTCCTTTACTGTCTCCAAGAGTTTGCTCAAATTCATGTCTGTTGAGTTGGTGATGCTATCTAACCATCTCATCTCAAGAGCAAAGGAAGATGGAAGCTCCAGGCTCCTGCGGGATGGTAACTTAGCTGCAGTGAGAGAGGCTGGTCAGGAGAGGGTTGGGTAAGGGACAGCAGCAACCCAAAGGTGATAAAGCATAGTTATGGGGAAGGGAAAGACAAGCCAATAGAAGAGTCAAGGCATTTTATCCACCAGAAGTGAGGCTTGATGGCAAGGGGGCGGGACTGTTAATGAGAGGAGGTCTGCAGATACCTTGTCTTTGACCTAAACATGTATCTCAGTCCTACATGTGTTTCTCCCTCCTTTCTTCCCCAATAGCATTTCCATTTAATTCAGCAAAATCTTCTGAACACTGGCAGTGTTCCAGGCATCATGGTAGCACATGCTATAACTACTTCTAATCCTAAGCACAGCCTTGCCAGGCAGGCATGGTCCCGTGTTACAGATGAGGGTTTGTGTGTTTAAATGAGGATTCGAGCAACAGCATGTCTTGCCCAGGGTCACACCATTAGTCAGCGTGTGTGAAGTCGCTCAGTCGTGTCTGACTCTTTGCGACCCCATGGACTGTAGCCTACCAGGCTCCTCTGTCCNGTGTGTTTAAATGAGGATTCGAGCAACAGCATGTCTTGCCCAGGGTCACACCATTAGTCAGCGTGTGTGAAGTCGCTCAGTCGTGTCTGACTCTTTGCGACCCCATGGACTGTAGCCTACCAGGCTCCTCTGTCCATGGCATTTTCCAGGCAAGAGTACTGGAATGGAGTGCAATTTCCTTCTCCAGAGGATCTTCCCCACCCAGGGATTGAACCCCGGTCTCCCTCACTGTAGGCAAATGCTTTACTGTCTGAGTCACCAGGGAAGTCATTAGTCAGTGGTAGAGCCCAATTTTGAACTCAGGTAAAAGCTGCTCATCCTTCTACCACAAATGCTTTCTATCGAGGTGCTTCTCAAAGATATCAAAGTCTGCCAAGAAGCCCCCCTCTCCAGCCCCCTCTAGAGGTGTACTCTTATGGCCAGTCAGCTGCATTTGACTCTCCCTCTCACTATTACAGGGTAGCTCCCAAGGGGAGGATTCAGTGAGTGGCTCCCAACGGACTTCCAATATCTATGCACGAGAGGCTCTCATCGAGATTGACTACGGCGACCTGTGTGAGGATCTGAAGGTGAGGTTCAGCCTTGGGGGATGGGGTCATCCTCCCAGCTGTCCAGAGAGAGGGTCAGCCCATCTGGGGCCCCTGTGGAGACAGACCATGTCTGGAAAGAAGGGCAAACTGGCAAGGGAGTGAAGTTGTGATCCAGGTTCTCGCCTCATATGTACACACAGACACAGGCACATCTTCTACCCCCCACTCCCAGCTGCCCCTGTCCCTGCCTGTTACCAGTCTTCCCCTTCCACCTGTGTACGCATCTCAGCCTAGACACATGGAGAACAAGCTCCTGTACAGTGAACAGATAAACTTTGGGGGTTCCTCAGGGCTCTGTCCCAGGCATCCTTTCCTTATGTGGGGTTCTCATCCTTCATATTTCCTCTCCCAGGATTTCAGCTGCTAGCTCTATGCTAGGTCCCACAGGTACCTCAAACTCCAGCCTTCCTCCCCAAATCTGCCTCTTCAATGTCCTTGACTCTCTCACTTTGCGTATTTAATAAATTAGCAAGCCCTGTCGATTCTACCTTCCAAATGTCTACTGAATTCTACTTTTCTCTGTACTGTAATCTAGTGCAGGCTGCTTTCACCTCTCACATGGACCACTACAGGAGCCCCCTGAATAGTTTCTGATGCTTTCCAAGCTATCATTATAGCCAGGGGAACTTGATATTTTTAAAAAAGCTTTTTATTAAGGAAACTTTCAAACAGATACGGAAGTAGAGAGAAGAGAATGATACAATGAACCCCAGGTACCAGTCATTCAGCTTCAGTAATTAGCAGCATATGGTCAATCCTGTTTTTTATACCCTTCCCCCTCCTAATTGGCAAATTTAAAATCAAATTCTAGGTATTTCATTCATATACCTCAGTATATATCTCTGGCAGGATTCTTTTTTAAAAAATGTAGCAACAATGTCATACCAAAAAATTAGCACTGACTCTGCAATGTCACCTAATAGTCAATAAATGTTTAGATTTCCACGAATGTCCCATAAATATCTTTTTAAAAAATGTTTGTGTTTTTAAATCAGGATTCAAGTGAGGTCCATGGGTTAAAATTGGTCTCTTACGGTCTATAACATTTTCTTATCCCTTTTTATTTTTTTCTTTCTCTTTATGATAGAAAGTGGGTCATTCAGTTCAGTTCAGTCACTCAGTCGTGTCCGAGTCTTTGCGACCCCATGAACCACAGCACGTCAGGCCTCCCTGTCCATCACCAACTGCCAGAGTCTACCCAAACCCATGTCCATTGAGTCGGTGATGCCA
>SJYX01006321.1:9509-25583 GCA_006410675.1 Oreotragus oreotragus | reverse complement strand
GGGGAAGGTTTTGTAGCCCTATACCCCATCTTCCTACTGCAAATGTGGGTGTGATGTCTGGATCTAGGGCAGCCACCTTGCTGCCATGAAGGGAATGCCAAGACAATCATTCCACAGCTGCTTCTTCCAACATCTGGTTCTGTAAGAAGATTAAACCTTTATTTGTTTAAGCCTTTCTTGGTTCAGTTTTCTGTTACATGCTGTCAAAGTCATTCCTGAGCAGGCTGGGAGAATCTTTTCATCTGTCTGTCTCAGTGATGTTGATTTTGGATCCCTGAGCTAGACAGCCCTGCCCTGCTCTTGCTGGCTGTGTGACCTGGGGGAATCTGCTTGGCCTCTCTGGCTTGTTTGCTCATTTTATAGATGAATAAAGCAGTACTTCATGGGTTGTAGGTGAAATGATGCAGGGTTTGTAAAGGGCATAGCACAGAGTCTGGTATGGAGAAAGGAACGGCCTGTGAACAGTGATGACTAGTACTGTGTGCTGTGTCATGGTGAGCTAGGATGTGTAAGGGTATGCCCGTGCACCCTTCTATGCGTGTCTGTGCCTAACGATGTGTGTGGGATGTATAGATGTGTGTGTGCCTCTGTCATGCCTCTGTGTGAGTGATACGCATGTGGGTGAATATATGCGTGTCATGAGGTGCTGGTTTACTGAGGACAATACTTCCTTTTATCTGCCTTCAGGGCCTGGGTTGAGGTGGCTAGAGAATGAGGGAAGGCAGAATGGAGCTGAGGGATTCAGCCTCTGCTGTCAGATAAAGGGGCACTTTGACAGCCCAGGTAGGAGCTAGGTAAAGGTAAGTGCCCTTAAAATTTCACATCCCAAAGAATTTGCATGACTGAATGAAAGTGATCATGGTGAAATTTCAGGCCTGGTGGTGTCTGTGGGGAGGGCTAGGAAGAGGATGTGTCTGCTCGCAGCCCACATCATGCTCAGAGATGTTGGGGGGTTGGGGGTCACAGTGGAGCCCAGGGCAGAGGGGAGGAGGGAGCAGAGGGACAGAGGGGCTTTGATCCAGGCAGCCAGGGCTGGGGGCTTTAAGGCATGTCCTCCAGCCCTCGAAGAACCTTGTCCCTGCCGCAACTCTGTCTGGGCCAATGGAACTGCCGAACACTGAAGCCTTGACCCCTTTTCCAAGGAGGAGTCTGACCCCAAGAGGAGCCGCCCTGTGCTTGTTAGGTGTGGGGCTTCCTCTTTCTGAGTTGACCTAATGCTGGGTGTGTGGGCTGCGAGCCGAGTGGGGCGGCCTCTGGGCTCACAGCCTGTAGGGATGGGATGGTGTACTCTACAGCCGCCGTCCTCTCCACCCCATGCATGGAGGGCTGCCGGCTGGCCCACTTTTAGAAGCAACAGCAGATTTACGGGTTGTTCCCAGATCCTGAGGGTCGGGTGGAGGGAACAGGACTCGGGCCATCTGCTGCCTCCATTGTCTCAGAATAGCTACATAGGGCGGGGAGCAGAGTCAGCAAGGATCAGAACTGGGATGGAGGAAGGAGGGAGTCTGGGATTAACCCCTAGTGAGTCTGTGTGGGAAGGGGGAAGCTGACTGTAGGCTGTGCTAGGGTGACCTGCATGGGCCCCACAGGTAGGGGCTGGGAGTGTGGTGGGGAGGCAAGGTTGAACCACCTTGTCTTGGCCTTGCTGTAGCCCTCAGGCAAGTATTACTCCCATTTTACAGGTTAGGAAACTGAGGCACAGAGAGGGAGAAGGCCCTTGGTCCAGGTCATGGGGCTTTTAGGAGCCAGGGCCAAGTTTTGAGACTCCACGGTGGTCATCAGTGTGGGACAACCGTGGAGGGTGGACGAGCCTCAGGCTGGCTTGACCCTCCTTTCTTCTTCTGCCTCTCAGCCCTTGGGCACCTGACTTTGCCATTCACTGGCCTCACCTGTGAAACAGAGTGACTTCTACGTAGCCTGCAGGTGTGATTTTGAGATGCTGCACAAAAAGCTCCTGGGGCAGGTAGTTCCTGAGTAACCACTGTCTCCCAGCTCTCCCCGAGCTCAGTGTTCTCAGCTGTAAAAGGGAGTGAAAAGAGCGTCACCATAGCAGCCTCCTCGCTGGCCTCCCCTCAGACACCCCTCCGCCTTGCTCCTCGTTACTCCTCATGGGTCCGCAGTTTCTCTGTCTGCCGCAGCTCTCCCTGGAATGGTCCCCCAACTCTGCATGGCTGGATAGCTCTTGCCAAGCCCCAACATCCTCTCCTAGGGAGCCTTTCCTTGATCACCCACCACAAAGTGGCTGCCTGACTGCCATCATTTCGCCCTGGGGTAGCTCCCCAGGTGGCTCTGAACCTTGCAGGCACGTCTCTTGTTGGTGCATCTGCTTGCTCATGCATTTGTTGCTTGCCCCTGTCTGACTGTTATCTCTGTGATCCCAAGGATTGTGTTGGTTTTGCTCACTGCTACTTGCTATCTGGCACACACTCAACGAATATTTGTGGGATGAGTCGAAAAATGGATGAGTGAGCTTCTCAGAGCTCTTCCAGCGTGTCAGTTTTAAGATTCTATGAAAGGTGCTAAAATCCCTTGGGGACAAGATCATGGGGAAGCTTTATAATGGAAAGATCAAATTGGTAACATTGACCATTT
Source organism: Oreotragus oreotragus (assembly GCA_006410675.1). Lineage (NCBI taxonomy): Eukaryota > Metazoa > Chordata > Mammalia > Artiodactyla > Bovidae > Oreotragus > Oreotragus oreotragus. The sequence goes on along the minus strand of SJYX01006321.1, from coordinate 22,991 downwards.
TTTTTAGTATCATGCACAAAGGAAAAAATTTGACCTTAAGTGCTCCTGATATGGTGCACTAGGAAGGACACAGCTTCACCCAGGAAATGTGCTTGCCAAAGTAATTGACCCCGCATATCAACCCTCTCGATCTAAATATCAGTCTCCAGGAAATGGCGGGAGGGCACTGTTCAGTTCCGTTCAGTTGCTCAGTCGTGTCCGACTCTTTGCGACCCCATGAATCGCAGCACGCCAGGCCTCCCTGTCCATCACCTTCTCTCGGAGTTCACTCAGACTCCCGTCCATCGAGTCGGTGATGCCACAGCCATCTCATCCTCTGTCGTCCCCTTCTCCTCCTGCCCCCAATCCCTCCCAGCATCAGAGTCTTTTCCAATGAGTCAACTCTTTGCGTGAGGTGGCCAAAGTACTGGAGCTTCAGCTTTAGCATCATTCCTTCCAAAGAAATCCCAGGGTTGATCTCCTTCAGAATGGACTGGTTGGATCTCCTTGCAGTCCAAGNTGTCGTCCCCTTCTCCTCCTGCCCCCAATCCCTCCCAGCATCAGAGTCTTTTCCAATGAGTCAACTCTTTGCGTGAGGTGGCCAAAGTACTGGAGCTTCAGCTTTAGCATCATTCCTTCCAAAGAAATCCCAGGGTTGATCTCCTTCAGAATGGACTGGTTGGATCTCCTTGCAGTCCAAGAGACTCTCAAGAGTCTTCTCCAACACCACAGTTCAAAAGCATCAATTCTTCGGCACTCAGCCTTTTTCACAGTCCAACTCTCACATCCATACATGACCACAGGAAAAACCATAGCCTTGACTAGATGGACACAGTAGAACATGTTAAATGACACCGTGAAGGTTCAACCAAGAAAATCAACAATGGGGACAATTCTACAGACAAAGACCTGGTTTCTTCAACAACTAAAATACCGTAAAAAAGGAAGGAGGAAGGAATGTTAGACATTAAAAGAGATTTAGGAGTCATAGCAGCAAAATACAGTGCCTGGATCTTGTTAAGATCCTGGTTCAAATAAATGGCTCCTAAAAAGACATTTTTTGAGAAAAATAAGGAAATTTGAAAATGGACTTCGTATTAGATAGTCTTAAGAAATTGTTAATTTTATTAGCTGTGATAATGAGGTGACTTTTTCAGAAATATTCTAATATATGAGAGATGTATTCTGAAATATATTTGAGTGAAATGATATATTGTCCATAATTTGTTTTTAAAGAGATGCTTGGGGGCAAGGAATGAAATAAGGATGTTAAACTGGGGATAGTTGTTGAAGTAGGGTGGTGGGCACACGGGGGTTCACACTTGCTATTTCCTTTACTTGGGTGTGTGTTTGAAATTTTCCATCATAAAAAGTAAAATTAAATAAATAAGAGTGCCGTGGATTGCTGGCTATGGCCCTCCCCGTTCCCTTTTTTAACTTTCTCCCTCCCCTCCCCCTTCCTCCATGCCCCACATTCAGGCCCAGAGAACATCTGTTCTCCTCAGACACTGCTGTCCTGACTGTACTTCCTGTTCTCCCCAAACACCAGAGAAAGGAGAGGGAGACCTTGACTGGAAGCTGGTCCCTTCCTGATTTGCATTTTGCGTGTTTCCTGGTTTCTCTGAGGCCCATCCTGATGTCTTTTGGTTCTGAGCACTGGTCCCAGCTGCTTCATAACCCAGCAGCACTTTCCTTGGGCAGTCACAGTGACAGTCACAGCCATCGCTTACCACTCCCCCTAGTCATCCATCCAATAAGAGTCTACTGCTCAACTTCTCTGGTGGGAGTGTCTGGGATCCCTGTGTTAGAGATTACACAGGAGAGTCAGGCGTAAGCCCTACTTTCAAAAGGGAGCTCAAATCCCAGTTGGAGCAGTATTAAAAACATGGCTTATCATGTAATTGATGATGAAATATGACCATAGGGCAGAAGAAGGAGGACTCAATTCTAGGGGCAGCAGGAATCAGGAAGGTCTCCGTCTGGAGCCAGGAAGACGTCAGACTGAATGAAATGTGTCACATCCTGCCTTGCATTTAAGTCTAGGGAGACCTGAAGGAAAGTGAAAATGTTAGCTGTGGTTGTGAGTACTGCTGTCTTCATGTGCCTACTTATCTTGCTTGCAGGGTAAAGGTGCAGTATGTATGTACCTAGCACTGTGTCCACATGAAACACGGGGAGTTCTCACCCTCGTTCCCTTCCTATATCTCCTCCTGAATGACTGTGTAAATTCTCCCAGGGCAGAGACCCTGCACAATGCATCTCTGTGCCTCATATTATCTGGCACAGTGCTGGGCGCATAGCAGGCACTTCACTCAGACCAAAGACTAGGTGAGTGTCAACCTCAGGCTAGTACAAACTGGTTGAATTAGAATCACAGGTGCCTGGTAAAAACAGATTCCAAGATTCCATCTTAGATCCTCGGAACTCACATCTCCAAAGAAGGGGCCAAGGAATCTGTGTTTTTACCTGGTTCCCAAGAGGGTCTAAGTAGTTCCTGGCTTAGCAAACAAGGTGGGAGTTGAGGTGAGTTCAGCACCATGGACAGAACCTCACACAGCTGCCCCTATCTCCTCTCTTTCCTGGGACCAGCTGGGGCAAGGACATTCTATGTTATGTGACAGGAGTTAATGGTGTAATCCTGATGGGGGCCATGAGACATCTGTGGCTTTGGCCCTCATGTGACACGGTCCTCGTCTGTGCTTCAGGAGCGAGTTTTGGGGTGGGCACTGGTCCTGCTGTGGGAGACAGCTCTGACTGCACAGGGAGAGGCAGGATAATGAATGCCCCCTCTATTTCTTTTACAAGTTATAAGCGACCCTCATACTGTGCAAGCAGCAAAGCATGAAGCCTGAGCCAGTGTGAACAAATTAATCCCCCAAAGGTAGTTTGAGCACCTACTGTGTTCAAGGGCTGTGCTGGTAGCCAGGGGGCACCTAAGGATGAGCAAGATACAGCTGCCTCCCCAAGGAACCCACAGCTTGTCAAATATGGTTCATTGACTGTTAGAAAGGAGAGCAGCCTTGAAGATAACCAGACCCAGAGTCAGCGAGTGTGCTTACTGGAGAGGCAGGAACAGACATGTGGCAGAAAAGGCTTTTGAGATTTGGGACCTGTTCTAGCACTGACTAGATATGTGGCCTTGTGTCTGCTGTTTAGCTTTCAGAACTTTAGTTTCCTAATCTGAGAAGTGGGAGTGATTACATCCTTCCATCAGCCCAGTTCCAGGGGCACAGCCCCAGCACCATTCATTCACTCATAGATTCACACTCATTCATTCACATTACATTTATGCCAGGTGAGCTGACAGTCACTGTGAAGGTGCTTGAGCATCAAGGTGCTTGAAAGATGGCATGCAAGAGGTATAAACTAGGGTGGAGGGTAATACTCCTGGCCTCCAGTGAGATGACATTTCCAGCCCCCCTTATAGTGAGAGGCCGGCCATATGACAGTTCTGGCTGATGGATGTGTCCCACTTGCAGGCCTGGCCCATAAAATTTTCCCCTACGAGATGATCTCTCTCTGTCCTCATTGCTGGCTGGATGGAGTGGACTGTGGGTTATAGGAGCCTGGATATGGGAGGAGCCCAGGTCCCAGAATCTCTTTGTGGAAGCCTGTCCACCAAACAGCTGCACTGAGTTGTTAGAAAAACCAGAAACAAACTGGTATTGAGTTGGGGTCTTGGGGTGTTTGTCACCACACTTAGCCTGTCTGTGCGCTCTGTCTGTGCTCAGTCATGTCTGACTCTTTGTGGCCTGCCAGACTCCTTTGTCCAAGAATACTGGATCCTCATCCAGAGGATCTTCCTGACCCAGGGATCGAAACCACGTCTCTCACATCTCCTGCATTATAGGTGAAGCCATCCAGGAGGCCCCAGCCTACCCTGACTAATACTAATACAGGGAGATGCAGCAAGCAGGTAAACGAATAAACAGGAGTTCTAGAAACTGATGGAGTGATGAGGGCCACATGCAGGAAGGAGCCAGTGGGGGATCTTTGGAGGACACATTATGGATTTATTTTTAAATTCTTCTAAGCTTAACAAGTAAACTTTTAGCCTCTCAATGGTCCTGATCTAAAATTCTCTAGCTTTGTCTGGATAACCTCCTTCTCAAGCCTTCTGAAACCCTGTCTTGTGTGATCTATGTCACTCTTAACTCTGCCTTCTGGATTTTATTTCAAAGACCTGCTGTTTGTTTGTCTTTAATTTTTATCTTTAATTTGGCCCTGCTGGGTCAGAAACCTGTCCCTTCATGCTACATAGCTCCAGTGACCTTTCTCTCTCCCACCCATATCCTGGCCTTCTTGGAAAAGTCTCCAGATGGATCTGTGTTTCCCTCTCTCCAGCCCATTGACCCTCCCCGACCCCAGCTTTGTTCAGTGTTTGGGTGTGAGCAGATCTGCATCTTTAATGATTTTACAGAAGCAGGATACAGACCATGAGACTGAAAACATCCAATTTACCAGTTGGTTTGCAAGAGATATTTATGTAGTTCAAATCTGTTTTATTTATATCTGATTATTTTTAAATCAAAATAAGTTCTAATGCATTAGTATGTTCACTGTGCCATTTGCCCATTGCTGCATAACAACCACCCCAAAATGCAGTGGCTTAAAGCAGTCACACCACTTACTTTGCTCATGCATCTGTGGTTTGGGCGGGTTTGGTAGGAAAGTTCATCTCTGCTCTGCTTGGTGTCCACTGGGGTGGCTCCAGCTGGGGTTGGATCATCTGAAGGCTCTGACTTCTGATGCCTGGGTGGGGAAGACTCAAACTGCTATTGTCATCCTCTCTATGAGGTCTCTCTGTTATGACGTTGCAGGGTAGCTGGACTTCTTACATGCTGGCTCAGGGCTTCCAGCCAAGACAGTAAGCTGGGTTGCCTCTTATGATCTGGCTTAGGAAGTCTAGCACCATCAACCATGGCCAGCTCGTATTCAACGAGAGGGCTGGCCCCACCCTTGCCTTTAAGAAATTACATTATTAATTTTTTAAAATGTGTTAAAATATATAACACGAAATTTCCATGGTAACCATGTAAGTGTACTTCAGTGATATTAATTACATTTACAATGTTGTACAAACACCACCAAAACTTTTTTGTAACGGTCATCCATGTTGTAGCGTGTACCAGAACTCCGTTCCTTTTCACGGCTGCATACTATTCCATTGCCTATATATGTCACGTTTTGTTTATCCCTTCATCCATCCACGGACACTTGGGTTGCTTCCCTCTTTTGACTATTGTGAACAATGCTGCTGTGAATGATGGTGTGAAAATGTCTGTTTGCATGTCTGCTCTGAATTCTTTTGGGAATATACCCAGGAGGGCAATTCCTGAATCATATGGTCATTCTGTGTACCTTTTTTTTCTGAAGAACTGACATACTGTTTTCCACAGCAGCCACCCCATTTTACATTCCCACCAGCAAAGTACAAGGGTTTGAATTTCTCCATATCCTCACCAGCATGTTTTCTGTGTGTGTGTGTGTTTAAGTCAGTCACCCTAATGAGCATGAAGTCTCGTCAGTGGGTATGAACCATCTCCCTGTGGTTTTGATTTCGTTTCCCTAATGGTTAGTGATTTTAAGCATCTTTTAATATGCCTATTGCCATTTGTGTATCTTCTTTGGAGAAATGTCTTTTCAAGTCCTTTGCCCACTTTTTAATTGGGTTGTTTTGTTGTTGTTGTTCTTGTTGATGAGATCTCATTCTTTTTTGCAGTCATGTAGTATTTCAGAAAAGAGTTATACAGTTCTTTTACTAACCAGTCCTCCATTGATGGCTATTCAGATTGTTTCCAATCATATGTTGTTCAAGCAATGCAATAACAAATTTTCTCCTGCACATGTTATCATGCTCAGGTGTGAGTATACTGGAAGAGAAATCCTTGCAGTAGGATTGGTGAATTAAAGGCAAGTTGCATGTGTCAGCTTGGTAGATGCTGTCCAACTGCCCTTGAGAGAGTATGCTCCAGTGTATACTCCCTGTAGCTATGTAAGAGAGCAAGGTGCAGCTTTAAAACTAACACGTAAGTTTTCAGCATTATGCCAAAGATTTCTTCTTCCTTGGGGATGCTAATCTGACATTTCCTAATACCGATTAAAATGTTGGCCTAACACTGCCCTCTGTTAAGGGATTTGCAACTTAATTGCATTTGTTCATAAAATGGAATTAACATAAAATAACTTGCCATCAACAGTGATTTTTGACCCTGTGCTATGACAAATCTATTCATGTTTTATGTTTTAAAAATCCATTCAAAGTTAAAAAACTGCTTCTTAATACTATTAAAATGATATTTTAAAAATCAGACTCAATCTCAATATGTATGCCAATGTTTCCAAATAGGATACAATTTATTTTTATCCATTTTCCCCCCAGAGGTATAGCCATGAAAATTCATGCCTGGAAACTCTTTTCTGTTATCAGTGGTATCTAACAAGATCATGCAGCAACTCGCACATCAAATATTAACTCAACCTGCACTTTTTAGGTGACGTGGATTTAGACGCAAAGAGCACGCTTTCCATAGCCAATGCCAAACCCCTCACTCCTCTGGCTTCTAATTAAGAAAGTAACTGAAAGTTGTTGTGATCAAGCCAGGATCCAATTAAAACAGATAAACAGACTGTGGCCACATTCACTATAATATATTAATATATATTTGTAATTAACTAGACACAGTTTTCAAGAAGAAGGGGACTTTTTTCAGAGGCAAAAACTCCTATAAATGAAGAAATAACATGTATTGATAAATCAACTCAGGACACAAATTCTATATGCTCTTCATGGCAACTAATGTAATATTTATATTAACTGATAATAAAGATATATGTCAAATAAGACTTGATGTGCAGGGTGAGTAAATGAGAAATACTTAGTATGTTAAAACCATAGTAAATACACAATTCACTTTGTACTGTGTGTTAATCTAGAAACTAGGTTACGTAAATAATAACTCACTTCTCTTTCCTTGCATGATGCCTTCAAGTTCATCCAGTCCAACCTCTTACCCAACAAAGGAACCCCGGATCACCCAAGCACTGCTGATTCCTCCAATGATGACAGTTGCATTACCTCAAATGGCAGCAAAGCCATGATGCATCTTAGAAGTCACCTAAATTGGGTGCTTTGGGGCTTTCCCCTCCTCTGGGAGCTGTCCAGAACACACTGGCTTCTTCCTCAGGCACCTGAGATTCAGACACATAACTGCCCAGAGATTAAAAAAAAAAAAATCTTCCCAGGCAATTTCAGTTTACAGCAAAGTTTGGGATCATCTGTTTCTATTTTACAAAGACCATCATCACCTGCTGGTTATCTCCTCATTCATTTGTCACACGAATTTTTATTGAACCTTTTTTGAACTTTTATTGAACCTTCTATGCTAGGTACTGAGGATACCCATATGTTACTTGCCTAATTTTTTTTGCACCTAAAGACATTTTGGGGTGAATTAAAAAAAATTTTTTTAATGTGGACCATTTTAAAAGTCTTTATTGAATTTGTTACAATATTGCTTCTGTTTTATGTTTTGGTTTTTTGGCCACAAGGCATGTGGGATCTCAGCTCCCAGACCAGGGATTGAACCCTCACCCCTGCATTGAAAGGGGAAATCCCAGACCACTGGCCTGCCAGGGAAGTCCCAAGACATTTGTTTTAAACAGAAAGTTTATTTAATGGATTTGATGGGCCAGATCTATTAAATCTATCATATTTCAACATAGGCACATAATTCTTAAAATAAATAAGAATTACCTAAAAGGTACACTACTATCTAAGAAGTAAACTGCTGACTAAAAGGTCCGTTGTATATTACTTGTAATATTCATACCACCTTTTAGGAAACAATTCACTTCTGTATCTGTTCACTCTTTCATCCATCCACCCCATATTTCCTGAGCTCCTCTGATGGGCCATGCTTGATACTGGGCATCCTCCCTTGCCTTCTTGCTTGACTATGCCTAGTGTCCATCAGTCACCCAGGAGCCTCCCACGCTCCCTGCTGCTGGAACCAGAATGGAGCCATCCTCACCCAAAGCAGTCAGGCCTTGACTGCTGACCTAGGGGTGGAGTCCCAGTGGGTAGTGTAGGCTGTCACCACCAGGGGGCACTCCTGCCTCACTGCTGGCTTCTCACCCAGGCCAGGGCCAGGGCAAGGTGGGCCTGGCTGGAAGGGGAGGATGGCTGGCATGCTGCTGAGGGGCACCAGGCTAGGCTTTTGAAGAGCCTCAGGGGGCTGAGCTACTTCACTTTCACCTTTCACTTTCACGCATTGGAGAAGGAAATGGCAACCCACTCCAGTGTCCTTGCCTGGAGAATCCCAGGGNGAAGGGGAGGATGGCTGGCATGCTGCTGAGGGGCACCAGGCTAGGCTTTTGAAGAGCCTCAGGGGGCTGAGCTACTTCACTTTCACCTTTCACTTTCACGCATTGGAGAAGGAAATGGCAACCCACTCCAGTGTCCTTGCCTGGAGAATCCCAGGGATAGGGGAGCCTGGTAGCCTGCTGTCTATGGGGTCGCATAGAGTCGGACACAACTGAAGCAACTTAGCAGCAGCAGCAGCATGGGATAAGGAGGCGTGGAAATGGGGTCCCTGCACTCAGATTATAGGAAATTTTCCCTCTTCCCTGACACAGGAAAAGAGCACACAGTACATCTATTTACACAGGAGCAGCTGGCGACAGCGGCCCTCGAAACCATCCTGCCTTTTGGTGAAAGGCAAGGCCACTCCGTGTGCAGATACTGAGCCCATCATAAGCACCAGACAGTGTACCTACAGCTGATCCGGAACATGTCCTCTACCTCAACCCTCTGCTGATTCTTTCCAGGGCGAGGAGAGGGCTGATGGGGGCCAAGGGGGTCGCTCCTGGGGATTGGGGCCACCCTGATCCCCACCTACAGCCAGGAAGACCAGTCCAGGTGGATGGGGCCTTATACAACTGTTCTTCCCCTGGGCCTCAGTTTTCCCTTCTATAAAATGGAGCTGAAATAATTTCTGCCCTACCTGCCTCTCTTGGGAGCGTGACTATGAAAACTGCTGCAAACAGCAAATAATAGATTTGAAGAGAAACAGGAGAATCTAAAATGGAACTTGGAGCCCCTCCTCTCTGCTCCTTCCTGCTTTGGAATTTGCTGCAATTTGTAATCTGTGTGAGTAAGTCAGTGCTTCACCACACCTTGCTGGAGCTGGCAATCAGGTGCGGTGGTGGCTTCTACCTTGCCCTGCAATGACTTTTCTCTAATTGCTCTAATCTGTGTTTTCACGCACTCGCTGGAAAAAGAAGAGCCGCCAGCTCCACGGAGGAGGGGAGCTGAGGCGTGAACCCCAGGCAAGGGGGAGGCGTGAAGCCGAGCACCTACTGTCTGCAGCCCCTGGCAGCGGAGGTGTGTGCGAGGGTGACAATTCCTGGGGAGCCTGTGTGCCTGGGAAAGGGGATGGAGAAGGACAGAGAACCCTGATTAAGTCTGTCTCCCAAGGAGAAGACTGGGGGCAGAACACTAGCTGGGCACAGGGCAGAGAGATGCCAGGGAGCAGTCTGTGGGTGTGTTTTCTCCGTGTGTGAGTCCCCCTTGTTTCTGGGAGTGTGCAGCTGTGGCTTTCTCTGAGACAGGACGATTCCGTGTGGTCTCACCTGATTTGTCTTACCTTTGGGAGGACAGCTCAGTATGCGTCTGTCTGGTGTTTTGTCTCCGACTGTGTGTCTGCGAGTGGGTTGCATGTTCCCCTGCTAGCAGCTAGCTCTGTGGGACTTAGCTTCCAGTTGCAGGACTTTCTTGCTAAGCCTCTGGGAATCCCACCTTGGGCAGAGGTGCTGGTGCAGCTGGGGGCGGGATGATGCTAGCCCAGATAGCCGCTTAAGCCCCTCCTGCTGGGGTAAAGCGATTATCTGTGTGTGTGTGTGTGCGTGTACTTGTATAGGTGGGTGAGACGGAGCTCACAGCCTTTAGGGGTTGCAGAATCCTCAGCTACCCCAAAAAAAGGTCCAAAAATTTGCCCATGGTGTTTCCTCCCCTCCCTTCCCTTGCCAGGATTCACTCCCCGGCTGACCTGGATATGCGCATTTACACAAAGATGGGGATGCTGCTCCTAAGTTTCTTCTCCTCCTAAATTGCTGCTCCTCCTAGGGGTTCTCTGGTGCTAATGGTGGCACTTCAGTCAGTGTCAGAGGGGACATGGCTTGGGATGTAGGGCGCTTCCTGGTGCTGCCTTGGTGACATGGGACAAATTGAGATTCTTGACCTTGTGTTTGACAAATGAATTGCGTATAATCACCAGTTAGTTTTACCTGTGTAAACCTAAGCAAGAGGAAAAGCTTTGGGTTGCTCCTCCTGGTGCCAGGAGACTCTACACAAGATTAATTACAATCAGAAGCAGCAAATGTGAAGTCCACGGATGAAATGTTCCAAAACTGGTGAGTAAATTCAGTTTCCTATAACAAACACGTGATAAAGAAAGAGAGTTCTCAGCAGAAACATGTCAACAGTGGCTAATACTTAATATCTCCTCCTGCGTATCAGGCACCAAGCTCTTCCCAGGTCAGCTCTTGAAACCCTCAAAGCCACCGTATGATGCCCATTTTATTTTATTTTTTGGTTGTGCTGCATGGCATGTGGGATCTTAGTTCCCTGACTAGGGATCAAAGCCTCACACCCTGCACTGGAAGCATGGAATCTTAACCACTGGACTTCCAGGGTGCCCATTTTAGAGATGAAGAAACTAAGGTACAAAGAGGGTAAAGAATTTGTCTTGAGGTCACACAGTTCATGGAGCGGGAATTTGGACCCAGGCTGGCTGGTACCCTTGCCTACTACCCAGCCACTAGGTCATGAGTTGTAGGACAGTCCTATAGGGTGGGCTCCGTGTGGGTTAATGCTGTTCCTTCTTGCATGGTGGGTGGCTCAGACGGTAAAGAACCTGAACGCAATGCGGGAGACCCGGGTTCGATCCCTGGGTCGGGAAGATCCACTGGAGAAGGAAATGGCAACCCACTCCAATATTCTTGCCTGGAGAATTCTGTGGACAGAAGAGCCTGATGGGCTACAGTCTGTGGGGTCGCGAGGAGTCAGACAAACTGAGCTACTAACACTTTCTTTCCTCTTGCGGGAGACCCACAAACCTCAGTTTTCACTTTCACAAAGCACATACAATTTAGTATATGGCAAAGACAGGGGAAGACAAGTCCGAAAGAAACTTACCCCATGCGGCTAGTATTCGTTTCGTGTGTTTTCTCTTTGTGGTATGCAAATATTCTTTTGCATATTTGCATACCAAATACCAAAGCTTTTCCTTTACTTCTGCAACAGGTATGATGTTCACCCCAGCACCTTGCTGTCTCACCCAGGCCTGTGTCAACAGCTGCAGCCGCCGTGATCACCAGTTCAGGCCAAGGCTGATTCACAGTGTCTGGGAGCTGGGGTTTGAGTGCTGGTGTCAGAACATCTGACAGGAGGCTGGGGGTGCACCTGAAAAATGGGGGTGGGAGAGGTGGAGGCTGCACTGTAAAGTCTACCTCATAAGGCTTTTGTGTTTTAGTTAGGGGTTGCTTCGTGTCGCAGAGACTGAAAATGACGGTGGCTTATACCAGATTGAGGCTTATCTCTCTCTTATATAAAGGATATCAGGAGATAGGCATCCAGGATTTTGGGGAGGGAGGCTCAACTGTGTCTTGAAAGCACCAAGTACTAATTTCCTCATTTCTTTTAACTTAAGAGAAAATTGAGGTATGATTTACATACAGGAAAGGAAATTAAACGCGTGGACTCTAAATGTATAGTTTGACGGACGTACATGTGCATCAAACATGCCCAGCATCCCAGAAGGCTCCCTCATGTATCCTCTCCCAGGCACCAACCCTCTCTTCCCCAAGGCAATCACCACCTTGACTTCTGTCACTAGAGACTGGTTCTGCCTGCTTTTGCCCTTCATTTGAACAGGATCACAGAGCATGTTTTCTTGCTTTTGGCCTCTTGGACTTCGTGTAATGCCTGTGAGATTCATCCAAGTTGTGGCATATATATCAGCAGCCGATTCTTTTTTATTGCTAAGTAATGTTCTATGGTGGGGAAACACCACCATTTGCCTATTCTTTCACTTGTTGATGGACATTTGTGCTGTTTTCTGTTCACAGTATAGTGAATAAAGCTGCAATGAGAATTTATGTCAAGTCTCTGCGTGGACATGTGCTTTCACTTCTCGTGGGTCAATCCCTTAGAATGGAATGGCTGGGTAATAGAATGAGTGTAGCCTTGTAAGAAATTGCCAAACAGTTTTTCAAACAGGGTGAACCACAGACAGTTCCATTGGCTATGTGAGAGAGTTGATCCTCATCCTTCTTTGCAATACTTGATACTATCAGTCTTTCACATTTTGACCATTTCTTTGGGTGTGAGTGGCAGTTTATTGTGGTTTCCTTTTGCATATATCTCTGATAGCTGCTAATGTAGAGCATCTTTTTGTACATATTGGTCATTTTGATGTTCCCCTTTTGTGAACTGCCTCTTCACATCTTTGCCTACTAAAAAATTGTGATTTTTTTTTTCTTATTGATTTGTAGAAGTTCTTTATATGTGCTGGATACTAGTCCTTTGTCAGATATAGGTATTGAATTATCGTCTCTGCATCTGTGTATTGGCTTTTCTTTCTTTTAATGGTGTCTTTGGCTGAATATAAGTTCTTAATTATTACAAAGCCCAATTTACAAATTTTTCCTTTATGGCTAATATTTTTGTGTTATGTTTAAAAACACTTTTCGTCCCCAAGGAGTCTTTCTTCTTAATTTATTTTTTTATTGAAGGATAATTGCTTTACAAAATTTTATTGTTTTCTGTCAAACCTCAACATGAATCAGCCATAGGTATACATATATCCTCTCCCTTTTGAACCTCCCTCCCATTTCCCTCACCATCCCACCCCTCTAGGTTGATACAGAGCCCCTGTTTGAGTTTCCTGAGCCATACAGCAAATTCTCATTGGTTATCTATTTTACATATGGTAATGTAACTTTCCATATTACTCTTTCCATACATCTCACCCTCTCCTCCCATCTCCCCATGTCCATAAGTCTGTTCTCTATGTCTGCTTCTCCACTGATGCCCTATAAATAAGTTCTTCAGTATCATTCTTCTAGATTCCATATATATGTGTTAGAATACGATATTTCTCTTTCTCTTTCTGACACATTTCACTCTGTGTAATAGGTTCTTTTTATGGCTGAGTGATATTCCACTGTGTATATGTACCACAACTTCTTTATCCAGTCATCTGTCGATGGGCATCTAGGTTGCTTCCATGTTCTAGCTATTGTAAATAGTGCTGCAGTGAATACATGTGTGTTTTTCAATTTTGGTTTCCTCAGGGTATATGCCTTGGAGTGGGATTCTGGGTCATATGGTGGGGTTTTATCCCTACTTTTCTAAGGAATTTCCATACTGTCTTCCATAGTGGCTGTATCAATTTACATTCTCACCAACAGTGCAAGAGGGTTCCCTTTTCTCCACACCCT
>SJYX01006320.1:0-13000 GCA_006410675.1 Oreotragus oreotragus | reverse complement strand
TCTGCCTACAATGCGGGAGACCATGGTTCGATCCCTGGGTTAGGAAGATCCTCTGGAGAAGGAAATGGCAACCCACTCCAGTTCTCTTGCCTGGAAAATCCCATAGATGGAGGAGCCTGGTAGGCTACAGTCCATGGGGTAGCAAAGAGTTGGACACGACTGAAAAGAAATTTTGATAAACACAAGCCCTTGAATGAATTCCAGAGGTGAATGAAAGAAATTTCAAACATGATGCCATGTAAACTGACAAATACATCAGGAGGTTGCTAGGGGTCATGTGTGGGGAAAGATGATGACTGTAAGTGAGTAGCGTGAAGGAGTTATTGAGAGTGATGAGCCTGATGCTCCTGTGGCTTGGTGGTGACCGCGCAGATCTATACTTTGTGTTAAAATGCATAGAGCTGTACTCAGATAAAAAAAATTAATTTTACACTGTGTTAATTTAAAAATTAAAAAGTGCTTATAAATTAGATGAAGCCTATAAAAGGGCTCTTTTTAAAATTCAAAATTTCATAGATACAGTCATTTTTATTCCTGAATTCATACCATCTTGAATTTAAGTTTCAGCAAGTATTAGGAACATTAATCTTACTGCCAGATAATTTATTCTATTTCTTACATGATGTTTTGTTTAGACTACTCACACCCTCCCCTCTTTTTTGCCCTCTTTAATAGTGATACAAATTGTACTTTGTACTTTTAATTTATAAATGTGTGGATTTTAGACATCCTCCTGTGATGAATTGATGGGGGTACAAAAGTATTCTATTTTGGTGGGAAATGTTAGAGTTGGGATATGTAAATATTAACATTAAAAAAAGCCCTTTTTATGCACTTAAATTGGATGGGGATTCATAGGAAAACAGCCTGGAGATGAGAGTGGAATTTTCCCTCAATGATCCTTTGACACTTGACTGGGTTATGAATACCTTGTGGACTCATTGGGTACCTTCGACTATCTAACAATCATCTCTTGATGAACCCTGACTTTCCGCTCCAGAGATGACATGTACTCCTGTGCCTTGGGATAGTCTTATGTGCTTTACACACATTCTTGTCCTTTTTTAACTGGAGGATAACTGCTTTACACTGCTGTGTTAGTTTCTGCTGTACAACAAGAGTCAGCTCTACCTCTACATATATCCCCTCCCTCTTGAAGCTCCCTCCCACCTCTTCCGTCCCACCCATTTAAGTCATCACAGAGCACTGAGCTGAGCTCCCTGTGCTATGCCTCAGCTTCCCACTAGCTATCTTTTTTACATGTGGTAGTTTATACATATTCCTAATTAGAAACTTTCAGAAAGGCACAGGACCAAAGGCATTAGAGCTCATCTTCGTATGGAGGAAGAAACCAAAGTCTAGAGGATCCGTGTTTCTTGCCCAAGGCTACACGTAGAATAGTATTAAAACCCAGTTTATTCAGATGGCTTCTAGAGTACTCTTTTGTTTTGTACTCTGCTCGTTGACACTTGAACTGTTTGCTTGTATTTTTGAGGAACTGTCCCAATACTCCGGGGGTAATCTTTTTGCCTTTTGTAAAACACCCTTAAGAAATGGATAGAGAGTGCACAATTCATCAAGCCCATGCTTCATAGAAACAAAATAAATCTAAGTAGCTTTATTTTCTTTTTGTGGGTGATGGTGAGAGTTGCTGGATGTGAGAGCTTACATGTGAGGGAGAAAAACAACTTGATACTGATTTAATTATCACAATTTCTTGCACCTGGAGAAAATGCTGTTTCCCCTTTAATGGGACAAGTCTAGGCTCTGTCTTGCTCTTCTGAAACTAGATATGATTTGCACTGAGTCATGCATATTCTTTTGTCTGGCTTTGTTATGTGATGGGCCATTCCCCAGCTATCTTTCCTGAGTAGTGATCAGTGGAGGATTTAACTCAGTTTCAACCTTTAAAGGGGCAGCTGACCCAAGGGTCAGTCTGAGCTCTGACACACAGAGCTTAGCACATTGAAATGCCATTGAGCCTAGGAGTCCAACCATGTGGTATAGATTGTGGCTTTGATCCTAGCTGAAGGCAATGGCACCCTACTCCAGTACTCTTGCCTGGAAAATCCCATGGACGGAGGAGCCTGGTGGGCTGCAGTCTGTGGGGTCGCTAGGAGTTGGACACGACTGATGAGACTTAGCAGCAGTAGCAGTATACTATGTGACCTTGAGCTGGTTATTCCCTTTGCATGGCTTCCCTTTTCCACTTTTCCTATATGGAAAACAAAAGATCTGGACTTAGATCAGAATAGCCTACTCTTTCCCAACCTTGGGCCTCTGTGTGCAGCAGTAGCCCACCAGGCTCCTCTGTCCATGGGATTCTCCAGGCAAGAATACTGGAGTGGGTTGCCATTTCCTTTTCCAGGGGATCTTCCTGACCCAGGGATCGAACCCAGGTCTCCTGAATTGCAGGCAGACGCTTTAACCTCTGAGCCACCAGGGAAGCCCCTGTAAATGACTGTAGGCTGGATAATCCTCTCTGCATCCCAGCATCTCTGTCCATGGTAATATAATAGTACTATATCTATAAAGGCTAATTATAATTACTTACTGATCTATCATATATTTGATTTCAAAATATTTTTTGTTGGGTGAAAGAACTAAGAATACTCTCTGGCATCTTGTTGGCTTCTACACCTGGAGACGACTGAGTCCTCCTTCCGCTGTCCTCACCTGGAACCATGACACCAGCCCCACTCACTGCAGATCTCCCTGCCGGGTCCTCTCAGCTTCCCTGAGAGTTTACTGACCAGAGCCAGCTGAGAGTTTTTGTATGGCTCTTTAGACAAAGCCATTTGGACATTTATGTGAATAAAACAGACTGTTACCAGCATTAAAGGACACTGTGTACAGGATGTCCCTCAAACCGGAACTGGAACATGGTTCATAGCCTATTATCATCGTATCACTGCAATTATTATTATTAATTTAGAAAATGGTTCTGCTTATCTACTTGGGACTATTATTAAATATGTATTCTTCAGCTTCTCTGTCTTCTTGACAACAACCAAATCTATTGTAGCTTCCAGGTCTGTCTGAATAATCATTCTCTGCGCTCTGAGGATGGGTGAGCCAAGCCCAATCTCACTAGGACTATTATGTCTTTATTTTTGAATTCTGCTGTTAGGAAGTCATAGGTAAAGCCTTGTTGTCTAGATTTTTTTTGAAGTGGGTCATTTTCATGTTTTATCTTTTATAACCAAAATGAAAAGAAAAAAAAAAAAGGAAGGGACAGAGGAAGGGAGGAAAAGAGAAATAAAGAACAGAACACACGTTGCCTATTAGAAAGTAAGCTCTTCATTTCTAGGAAACATAATCATTGTTAGAGGCGTTTTCTGTGCCCCCCACTCTCATATAAAATAGATCTTCCTGTTATATTTTTTTACAGCCCCATGTACACTTATTTCATGGTTGCAGTATGTTATTTGGTGTGAATGTGTTTTCCTACATTAAAGTATAATTTACATGAGAGCAGAGACTAACTTCTCTCTTATCATCTTTCCTTTTTTCCTTACTGCTACCTCACAGAGAGTGGGTGCTTGATAAATATTTGTTAAATCAGTGATCCCAAACAGCAGGTGAGAAGGGGAAATTATTTGAAGAAGCCCAGTTTCATATCTCCCACCCAGAGTAAGAAGAAATTGTGTCAATGTCATTATGAGAAATAGAGGTACAAGTACCTACCCCAGGTCCATTACTCTTCACAAATTCCTAGTATAAGCCTTTGGAGACTATAACGGTTATTTTTATGCACCAGCTTGACTGGACCTTTGGCTACCCAGATAACAGTTGAACATCATTTCTAAGTGTGTCTGTGAGGGTATTTCCTAATGAGATTAGCATTTGCATTGGTGGATTAAGACTATCAGATGGCTTTCTTCAAAGAGATAGGCCACATTAATCCAACCATTTATCACTTATTTATTTGATTCATAGGCAGCCTGAATAGGATAAAAAGATGGAAGACGGTTGAATCCACCCTCTGCCTAACTACCATGCTGGAAATAATCTTCTATTTTCATGTTCCTAGTTCTTAAGACTTCAGACTCAGACTAGAGTCTACACCATCAGTTCTCAGGTCTTTGAACTCTATCACTGGCCTTGCTTGTCTTTCAGATGGCAGATCATGGGATTTAGTTTCTAAAATCCCATGAAGCAGTACCTTAACGTAAATCTATGTACACACATGGGTGTGTGTGCTAAAGTCACTTCAGTTGTGTCCAACTCTTTGCAACTCCATGGACTGTAGCCCACCAGGCTCCTCAGTCCATGGGATTCTCCAGGCAAGAATACTGGAGTGGGCTGCCATGCCCTCTTCCAGGGGTTCTTCCTGATCCAGGAATTGAACCTGCATCTCTTAAGTCTCGTGAATTGGCAGGCAGGTTCTTGACGAGCACCACCTGGGAAGCCATACACACACACACACATATATTTTTTCTAGAGAACCCTAACTAATAGAGACAGACCTTTAAAGATAATTGCTATTAAAAAGTCACTTTTCATTTGATACTTTTGTTTATAAACGTAATATCCCCTTCTTTCTCCACTCAGAATATAATTAAGCTATGAGATGACAGAGCTGAAATATACCTGTTGAAGGTGAATGCTGCTAAGTAAAAGGAACCATATCCTTTGATTCCCCAGAAAACCATCAGCAAATGCCATATTTTCAAGTATTGGTTTTGGAATCTATCATTAGGCTGTCTATCTATTTATTCACCTATTAATATCTATCTTTTCTTTGAAATATGTAGTAATATGCTGCCATTAATTTCAAGGTGGAGGGGCAGGGCTGGTTTGCAAAGACCTAAGCACATTGGAATTACTTCTGCCAAATTCTGTGTGGCTGTTACATATATGTTCTGACCCCACATGGTAGGGTTTTGCTCCTATTTTGCATATAACTGAGGATTAGAAAGGACAAGCCTTATGCCCTAGGATCTGGGTTTAGTCTTTGCTGCCTCCTAAGGATGTTTGATGTTATAGAAGTGGAAAATGGAACAGATTTTTTAATTTTTTTAAGTTGAAGGATCTACAAGAAGCAAGGCATGAAAATGTGGAAGGGCATGATGTGTCTAGGGAACTTAGAATTTTGGAGTTTGCATGGTGAAATGTATCAGGAAATGAAGTGGTACCCTCTGGGTCCAAGCACTGATGTATAAGTCTGAGTAGTATAATAGTGATGGGAAACTGCTAGCTATTAATACCACTGTTCTATTTGAGAACAAGAGGGTAAATCTGCTTATTCCCAAGAAAATATGGCCTTTACTTTCAACCTTCAGCTGTGTAATTGATGATAGAAATAATTATCAAAGGGTTTAGAACTGGCTAAGATTCATAGGCGCCTCTCTTTAAAAAAGAGAATTCCACGGTAATCCATGTTATATCCAATCCCTGAGTGGATGTGATGCCAGTTACTGCCACCTGCCCTGTCTTGTCTCAGTTACAACACCCCAGGGAGAGCTGCACTTTGGGCCCTGTCAGATACGTCAGCTCAGTTTCTAGGGCCAGAGGCAATAACTTCCCTTGAAGACTGCTGAGGCTGGGTCCCACATGAAAGGCAACATTAAATCTTCCCCTAGGCACACCACAGACTGCCAATCTAGCTCTCTCTTGTCAGCATACCTAGGGAGGCTGAACATTCCCCTCCAAAAAGAATGTGCCAGATGCTGTACCAGATGCCCTGTACAGGTTATTTCATTTAATCCCCATCACCTGAAAGCCTATTTATCATCATTTCCAATTTACACATGAGAGTACTGAGGCTCTATGGTCCTTGGTTTTGTGAGAATAAATAGAATTTCCGCATGATTATGTTCACCCCAACATCTATTCTCCACCTCTCCCATTATGAATGGTAAGAATTTAGATTTGTTTTGTATTCTTTGATCGGAAACCTGCAATCATTCTCTTTCCACTTTCTTCTCCCCCACCTCCCTTCTTTCCACTTTCTTCAGAATTCTTTGTTTCCATCCCCTGCTCCCACCAGAAATTGAATGTCAAGTCTGACTAACTTGAAAATGCACTACCATCTTGGTTTTTCACAGAGGTACCCACGGAAACAATACAGACACTATGGAAGGTCTCTGTTGAGAGAGCCCCGACTGACAAATATAAAAACAAAAATGTTACTGGCCGTATTTGCAAGTTTTAGCTGAAGATGAAAGCAAATGATTGTTACTGGTTTCTGAAAATGATGGAATTAATGTCCGTGAGCCCCATATACTTGATAAACTCTTAACAATTTCAAGTTACTTTTACAGGTGATATGTTGTTAGATGTTCACAATAGCCCCATTAGGCAAACAGATTAGGAAATATTTCTGTCCATCTATAAAATTCCTTGTTCAGTGTCTCAAAGCTGTAGGTGACAGATACAAAGTTTAGTTTTAAATATTTCAAATATATTCAGTGCTGTTTCCATAGCTATACAGTTGCCTCCCAAAGCTTGCTTAAAGCTTACTTAAAGATTACTTAATATTCATTCATGTATTTATTCATCCACGTTAAAGAAGTTGGCTTACTTTTCTGTTACCAAATAGCTCACAATTTTAAAAGAAAAGCTAGCATGTAACTAATAATCATACTTAAGTAAATTAAATATGGCAACTGAGGATTGAGATCATCATGGGGAGCTACAAAGGAGAGATGGAGTTTTGTTTAAATGCTTCACAGAAGCTGCTTGATGTGGCTTTTGACAGATAAGATTTTGCCAGGTGGCTAAACATGTGAAAAACTTGTCATGTTAATTTTGCCTAAAAGTCTATTATATTTAATTAAAAGAACAATGGCTTGAAAACATACCTATTTCTTAATTTAACAGGTTATGCTTTTGTTTTTGTGTATCTCAGGAAAACCTTTCATTACATTAGGTCTTCCTTAAATTTGGATGTTTTTCCAGTTGCTGGGTATAATTTTTATAGATTTTGCACATAGATACCACACTTTATTTAAGGGACTATCTTCTTTGTTAATCATTTAACACAAGAGTTTCTTTTCTGATTATTAATATTAGGAAACATGAGTATTCTTTGCACATTGCAGGAGTAGTTGAATTTCACCCCAGGGAGCTAAGTAGTTCACATATAATTTCTTGCATTAATCACATCGATAGATAAATTCTTCCGACAGGCTTTGATTTATGTTGGAAATAAAAGACTATACACAATGAAAATAGAAACATAAACACATATGATGTTTGTTCAACACTTGCTGCCTGATTTAGCCGTGGTTCAATCATTTGCTCTGACATAGTTATCACTTAGCAAATAGCCATACAAATATGTAGGAGAGTAGTCTGTGAGAATTAGGTTTCATTCTGCCCAATGCTCTAAGTCAGTGTTCAAAAACAAATCCAGACTGGGGCCAGACAAATACCTTGAGTGAAAGAGGCCACATGCATAGGGTAAGGAATGTCCCATCTCAGTGGTGTAGCTTCTAGTAAACTAGAGCGAGTTGTTGACAGGCACAGTGCAGAAAAGTGGGCTGCTGTTGCCAGGCCTTCTGATTTCACAGGAAATTGGAAAACCAGATTTTTATGGGAATCTCTGAATATTTTAGTGTAGTATTTGTTCATCATTCATTCATTTAAAATAGTGAGTTAAGCAAAAACACATTATAGGACTGGCTGTGGTCCACTAGCTACTGCTGAAGAATTCAGCTCTAAATGGTGATGAGAAATCATGAAGATGTTAAGTCATTCGTTACCCCGCCTGGGAGAGTCATCCTAAGGCCATTCTGAAGGGAAGACCACCACTGACCGTTCTGATTCAACTTCTGACTGTTCACGCTAATGCTTTTTTCATCTAGATGGGGTCAAACTGGATATTCTCTAGACAAGGATCTGAGCATCACAGACTGCACTTGATTGAATTGTTAGTGCTGGGGTGGCCGGGAGATGGCTGAAGCGGGAGCTGGGAGGGCTAATCTAGTCTAATTGCTGTACCTACTGGAGATGCTCTGCTTTTCTACCTAGATAATGTGAAGAAGGTTTAAACAATCTCTGAGGTGGTAACTATAAGATGCATTTTTACCTAAGTCATAATTACAGAGACCTTGCTAAATACCAGATCATTGTAATCTGCATCTTAGTTTGAAGAAAGCAAAAATCCGACCCTTATTTTGGAGTGAGTGGAGGAGAAAAAGTGACCCAATCGATGGGATCATATATTGTTTAGCTGACGATGCACGCTTAGCCTGTTTAACCAAGAAAAAAAATAACATAATGATGTTATAACTCAGTGTGAACTACATTGTGTCTACCCTAAAAGCAATATCTATCTATTTTTCCCTCATCATTTTCACTCTTCTGTGTTCTTTCCGGGTTAATCTGGGAGATGAACTGTCAGTGTTGTGTTATTCTAGGCCAGAGTTGTGGTTTCTTTTCCTAATTCCAGGAAACTCAAGTTAGGATGGTACTTAATATTCAGTAGGACAGCTCTGGAGTCTGGCTACCTAAGTTTGAATCTCAAGTTCACTATTTTGTGTCCAGGAGTTTTGGATAATGTCTCTGATAGCTCTGGGCCTCAGTTTCCAAAGCTGCAAAAAGAAGATGTTGTAAGGATTCTGTGGATGAAATAAGTAAAAATGGATAGAATGCTTTCTGGCACATAATGAGTGTTCTGTGAATGTCATATGTCATGATTTATGTTCCTTATTGCATAGATGCCCACATGATATCCAACTGATGGTTTTTCTCACACCCAATCAGTGGTTGAGCATCCAATCGACATATGTTGGTTAAGAAGAGGGATTTAAGTAGGCTTAAAGCCTTCAGTGAAGACCCACCCTCAGAGGGAAAAGGGCTATAAAATAGGGGCTTCTCTGATGATCTTACCCTACACACACTATGGACTCCAATCTCTTGAGGTTCACCTAGGATCCATGCTTTCCCAAACTGATAGACTGCTATTCAACCTTCAGAGATCAGCTCAATGCCATCAACTGTCAAGCCTTTGTGAAGGCCCCAGGTAGCGTTCCTTGCTCCTTCATGATCTCACAGAGCTTCCCAGGTGGTGCTAGTGGTAAAGAATCTGCCTGCGAATGTAAGGGATTCAAGAGATGCAGGTTTGATTCCTGGGTCGGGAAGATCCCCTGGAGAAGGAAATGGCAACCCACTCCAGTATTCTTGCCTGGAGAATCCCATGAACAGAGAAGCGTGGCGGGCTGCAGTCCATGGGCTCGCAGAGAGTCGGACACGACTGAGCATACATGAGCTTATGCTTTCTCTTGCGCTCTCACGGTTAACGCTCCTGTGTGACAGCAGTCAGTCTCTTCAATTGGGCGGTTTTTCCCTCCGCTATGCTGTGAGCATTTGTGGAGCAGGAATCAGGCTGCTTCCTTCGACCCCTAGGACTTGTAAAGTGCTTGGTACCTCATGGAGACACAGAAACTATTTGTTCAGTGAAAGAGTAGAAAGATAACTAGTGGCTAAAATTCCGATGGAATGGCAATGGGCAAGGGAACATAGGAATGAATTATGCGAATTGTTGTTACCAGTTCAGATTGTATTTTCTTCTTGGCTTTCTCTAGATCGATGGTTGGCTTAATCTAATCTATTAAAGAATAGTTAAATTCTGTTGCAAAATGATTCTAAATGTAAAAAGTCAGATTAACTGCTCACTGTCAGCTGTCACGTCCCGTGGTTAATTTCATCTCCTGTTCAACTCAGCACTGTTCAGCTTGGTGTCCTTGCTGCTGTTACACGCCCTGATGTTGCCCAGTAATTCCTCTCAGCATTTGTGTCCTTTGTCCTCCATTCCATCTTGCCAAATTCTACTTACTCTCTGAAGCTCAACTTCATTCTCACTCTTTCCCCAAATTGCCCTATCCATCTGGCCTTCATTAATATTTTACAATTGCTATAATTACCATAACACACTTTTTCATATTTTTATTACCTCCCTAACAGTGTATACATTCCTATGAGGAAGATCCACATATTCTGTTTTCCTTTATATATCTTATGTTAACAGTGCCTACAAATTTCTAAGCCACTGGGGCACATTTTGGAGCAAAGGAGTTTTTTTCTTTTACTTTGTAAGGGAAATCGTAACAAATGTAAGTATTAAATATTGTTTGTCTTTCATTTTACTAAAGGTATGGGGCTTCTCTGGTGGGTCAGATGGTAAAGAATCCACCTGCAATGCAGGAGACTTGAGTTTGATCCCTGGATTAGGAAGATGCCCTGGAGAAGGAAATGGCTACCCACTCTAGTATTCTTGCCTGGGAAATCCCGTGGACAGAGGAGCCAGGTGGGCTACAGTTCATGGGGTCACAAAAAGTCAGACACGACTGAGTGGTGAGCACTTTCACTTTTGAAAAAAATGCCTTCTGACTCCTATTACACACCAAAATAAGCTTTATATGTATCAATTGTTTAAGCAAAAATCATGAAATTATAAAAATATAACGTGCTAAAAGTAGACCTATGCAAGACACTGGTATTGGTCAGAAAAAGTAAAGAAAAAGATGGATAATATAAATATTTTGAAAATAGTATTTTTTCATATCATACTACTTAGTGGTAAATGGTACCCAGTAACATATGTGTCAGAAAAAATAATATTGTGAATATGTCAATAAGAAAAATGAGCCTATCAAAAAATAAACTGCGTAAATACATGATAAAAAATGAATACAATAATCAAAGTTCATACTTCCTAGTGATGCAATAGAAAATTAAGTGAACATTGAGATAAAACTCAAGACTGGAGAAAAATTACCATGATGTTTCCAGGGGGTGATTCGTTGATATGTATCCAAAAGCCTCAGAGAGTCTCCATGCGCTCACCAAAAATTCCGCTTACAGAGTAAAAATGGGTGTGATGTAGGGAGAAGGGTATTGCTAACACTGTTGTGCCTGCTTCCTTTTCTTTATGCTTTTTCTTTCTTAAATATTTTCTATCTTTCCTAAGAAGAATCTATTATATATTTGTAACATAAATATACTCTTAACTAAAAATCCAATGTGCTATTTAAAAAAAGATACAGAAGCTAATACTGGAAAACATCTTCTTCATTTATGGTCCAGGGTGAACACAGAAGCTTTTTACTTTTTTTTCCAGTTTATATAAAACATAATTATGAACATGTTAAAAGGAAGAACAAGTTTTGTACAAAAAATCAGGGATTTTATTTTATTTTTTCTAATTATGGGCTTGAATTATGGCTTCAATTCTCAGCTCTCTGTCTTTGGGGCAGTTTCCGTAGGCCCCTGGAGCCTTGATTTTTCTCATCAGTAACAAAGATTTCTATTATAATACCTACATTCAGGTTTGTTGTGAGGTTAAATTAAATAAACAAGGTAGAGAATCTGGCCAGGTTCCTGGTTCTCAATAAATGGCCATCATTCCATACAGTGAAATCCTTAGAGAAAAGAACCAGTTCATTTTAAATTGAGAAATCATTTAGTCAGTATAAAGGCAGACGCAAGTGTTAAGGTAACTTGAACGGGAGACTCTTTTATGAAATCTATGGTGGCAACCCACTCCAGTACTCTTGCCTGGAAAATCCCACAGATGGAGGAGTCTGGTAGGCTGCAGTCCATGGGGTCGTGAAGAGTTGGACACGACTGAGNTAAGGTAACTTGAACGGGAGACTCTTTTATGAAATCTATGGTGGCAACCCACTCCAGTACTCTTGCCTGGAAAATCCCACAGATGGAGGAGTCTGGTAGGCTGCAGTCCATGGGGTCGTGAAGAGTTGGACACGACTGAGCGACTTCATTTTCCCTTTTCACTTTCATGCATTGGAGAAGGAAATGGCAACCCACTCTAATATTCTTGCCTGGAGAATCCCAGGGATGGAGGAGCCTTGTGGGCTGCCGTCTATGGGGTCGCACAGAGTCGGACACGACTGAAGCGACTTAGGAGGAGGAGGAGGAGGAGGAGGATGGGCTTTGCACTTGATGAGTGGTTGAAGTCAGTTTCTTTGGCTGTAGAAGCTGGGGTCTGAATTTTCAGAGGCTGGGCTGACTCTCTGATCTTGTTATCCTCCCAGCATTGCACCAGCATCTTTGGCTAACATTCTGCTTGGTGTGTTTCTTCACTATTTCCTTATCGAGGTCTCTAACTCGGGACCAGGCTTTGCTTGGAACATCGGTATGTCTCATGTCGGCTTTTAGATTTGCACTAATAGATCTGCTGACAAAGAACAGGGGGAGGAAAACGAAGCTTCAATACCTGCTTGCCAAATGCTTGCTCATAAACTTTCCCAGCGCAGAAAACCTCTCTAAAGCCATTTGTACATTTTTTCTCTTTTTAAAAATGGTATGACATTTATTCTTTATCACATCACCTTCTCTGGGTGATGTTCCAATAAAGAGCCTCTTGCTCTAACGCCAGTATACATGCCTCAGTCCCCTCTTTATCTGGCAGGGGGTTTCTCAGATGTGCACAATAGATGCTGAGAGATTTGCTAACAGGTGGGGTGAGGATCACTCCCAGGCTCCAGGGGGACCTCACGTGACAAACAAAGGCAATGGCTCTGGAAGTTAATGCTTGGACTGCTTGTGTGTTGAAGACAGGGGAGGGGGCCAGTGGAGGACATTCAACATACTATTTCCAGCATGTGACACAGAAGTGTTCAGGACATGTTTGCCAATGTAAAGATCAGTCTTACCTATGACATCTGCCAGATAGTATCAGTTCAGTTGCTCAGTCACATCCATCTCTTTGTTACCCCATTAGACTGCAGCACAGCAGCATTCCCTGTCCATTGCCAACTCATGGAGCTTACTCAAACTCATGTCCACTGAATCAGTGATGCCATCCAACCATATCATCCTCTGTCATCCCCTTCTCCTCCCATCTTCAATTTTCCCAGAATCAGGGTCTTTTCCAATGAGTCAGTTCTTCATATCAGGTGCCAAAGTATTGGAACTTCAGCTTTAGCATCAATCCTTCCAATGAATATTCAGGACTGATTTGCTTTAGGATGGACTGATTGGATCTCCTTGCAGTCCAAGGGACTCTCAAGAGTCTTCTCCAACAACACAG
>SJYX01006319.1:58870-77576 GCA_006410675.1 Oreotragus oreotragus | reverse complement strand
TGAATTTGGTAATAAGGAGTTCATGATCTGAGCCACAGTCAGCTCCTGGTCTTGTTTTTGTTGAAGGTATAGAGGTTCTCCATCTTTGACTGCATAGAATATAATCAATCTGATTTCAGTGTTGACCATCTGGTGATATCCATGTGTAGAATCGTCTCTTGTGTTGTTGGAAGAGGGTGTTTGCTATGACCAGTGCATTTTCTTGGCAAAACTCTATTAGTCTTTGCTGTGCTTCATTCCACATTCCAAGGCCAAATTTGCCTGTTACTCCAGGTGTTTCTTGACTTCCTACTTTTGCATTCCAGTCCCCTATAATGAAAAGGGCATCTTTTTTGGGTGTTAGTTCTAAAAGGTCTTGTAGGTCTTCATAAAACCATTCAGCGTTACTGGTTGAGGCATAGACTTGGATAACTGTGATATTGAATGGTTTGCCTTGGAGACAAACAGAGATCATTCTGTCGTTTTTGAGACTGCAACCAAGTACTGCATTTTGGACTCTTGTTGACCATGATGGCTACTCCATTTCTTCTGAGGGATTCCTGCCCGCAGTAGTAGATATAATGGTCATCTGAGTTAAATTCACCCATTTCGGTCCATTTTAGTTCGCTGATTACTAGAATGTCGACGTTCACACTTGCCATCTCTTGTTTGACCACTTCCAATTTGCCTTGATTCATGGACCAGACATTTATCTAGATGTAACATGAAAGGAATTAGACTCAGACATTAAGAACTATTTTAACAGTCATGCTTTGTACACAAGGAGCTTAAAACTATTGGACTTAAAATTTGTCTTCTTAATCCAAAATTATTACTCTGGAAATGTATGATTCATTCAACTTGATATTCCCATGAAAATTTACTTTTAATCAGTCATATGTCAGCTTTCAATTTAAAATTTAGATGACTCTAGGCATCTGAAAATAGGTAGAAATAAGATAGATATCATAAATTGTAACTCTTCCTTGCCATCAAAATTATGAGAAAAATTTATTTCACCACAATCACATCGTCTTATGTCCTAAATAAATCTAATTCTAGCAATATAACATTATAAAAGCAATATAGCAAAAATAGCTCTCTCAAAGTCTAGGAACATTTCATAAAATATGAATGTCACTCTATTAATTTGCATGCCATATTAATTTGGCCTATAAGATGCTTACTCCTTGGAGGGAAAGTTATGATCAACCTAGACAGCATATTAGAAAGCAGAGACATTACTTTGTCAATAAAGTTCTGTCTAGTCAAGGCTATGGTTTTTCCAGTGGTCATGTATGGATGTGAGAGTTGGACTAAAAAAAAGAAAGCTGTGTGCTAAAGAATTGATGCTTTTGNAATTTGGCCTATAAGATGCTTACTCCTTGGAGGGAAAGTTATGATCAACCTAGACAGCATATTAGAAAGCAGAGACATTACTTTGTCAATAAAGTTCTGTCTAGTCAAGGCTATGGTTTTTCCAGTGGTCATGTATGGATGTGAGAGTTGGACTAAAAAAAAGAAAGCTGTGTGCTAAAGAATTGATGCTTTTGAACTGTGGTGTTGGAGAAGACTCTTGAGAGTCCCTTGGACTGCAAGGAGATCCAACCAGTCCTTCCTAAAGGAAATTAGTTCTGGGTGTTCATTGGAAGGACTGATGTTAAAGCTGAAACTCCAATATTTTGGCCGCCTGATGCGAAGAGCTGACTCAGTAGAAAAGACCCTGATGTTGGGAAAGATTGAAGACAGGAGGAGAAGGGGACGACAGAGGATGAGATGGTTAGATGGCATCACCGACTCAATGGACATGAGTTTGGGTAAACTCCAGGAGTTGGTGATGGACAAGGAGGCCTGGAGTGCTGCAGTTCATGGGGTCGCAAAAAGCTGGACATGACTGAGCTACTGAACTGAACTGAATCAATAATTTTAAAGCAAAATAGATCACATACAGTTGGAAAATATCACAGATGACAGAAAATGATAAAAATGGCAAAGACCTTGTAGGTCATCTAATGCAACTGAACACTGCAGTCAGATGAGTAAGGCAAGTTTAGGAGAGAATAACTCTTCACTATCCTGAATTCCATTATATTGAAAAATAAGCATTAGACAAAAGCTTCGTTTAATATTGTTGTGTCCATGTTTCACTATTAATGTGGGAAAGGTTTTATTTTGAATGGGAATACTTTAAAGTTGAAAACATGACTGAGCTACTGAACTGAACTGAATCAATAATTTTAAAGCAAAATAGATCACATACAGTTGGAAGATATCACAGATGACAGAAAATGATAAAAATGGCAAAGACCTTGTAGGTCATCTAATGCAACTGAACAGTGCAGTCAGACGAGTAAGGCAAGTTTAGGAGAGAATAACTCTTCACTATCCTGAATCCATTATACTGAAAAATAAGCATTAGACAAAAGCCTCATTTAATATTGCTCTGTCCATGTTTCACTACTAATGTGGGAAAGGGAAACCACAAAAGTGGACTTTTGTCCCTGTTACTCACTTTATATGTATTAGAAGCATATTGGATAACCTCTGAACATAAGTCATGTGTCTGGCAGAGCATTTTGTGAGTAAATATGTGCCCCATATTCATCTAAATGCATGCAAGGTAAGACTACAGTAAGAATACTGTAATAAACTTGTCGGGCAAGAAACATAAATGGCAGTAGTAATNACAAAAGTGGACTTTTGTCCCTGTTACTCACTTTATATGTATTAGAAGCATATTGGATAACCTCTGAACATAAGTCATGTGTCTGGCAGAGCATTTTGTGAGTAAATATGTGCCCCATATTCATCTAAATGCATGCAAGGTAAGACTACAGTAAGAATACTGTAATAAACTTGTCGGGCAAGAAACATAAATGGCAGTAGTAATGATGGCAGGGAATGAGATTTTGTATAAGTTTCAAAGTAAGAGCTGGCAGAATGTTTTGATGCTTTTGATAAGAAGAAAAAGCACATTGTGATAACCACCAGATATTTAACTTGAGCAGAAGGTAAGATGGAATTGGTATTTCTGAGATGGGGTAAGTTTCTAGAAAAGCAGCTTTGGAATGAGGGATGGAATCAAGAGTTTAGTTTTAAATATAATCCTTTAGGAAGTTCTCTTAGACATTCAAATAGAAATGCTCAGTAAGCATTGAATATAGAATGTGTTTTAAATGATACACTTGCAAGATTATAGATAAATGAAAATAATCCTNTAAGTTTCTAGAAAAGCAGCTTTGGAATGAGGGATGGAATCAAGAGTTTAGTTTTAAATATAATCCTTTAGGAAGTTCTCTTAGACATTCAAATAGAAATGCTCAGTAAGCATTGAATATAGAATGTGTTTTAAATGATACACTTGCAAGATTATAGATAAATGAAAATAATCCTTGTGATGTTTATTTGTTCACACAATAAAGCACTTAGAACTTATTTGATTCAAGTAAATTAAATAAGTATAGTAAGTATAATAAGATTGTGAGAATATCAAAATTATGAACATAAGTGGGAAAAAAAGAGTTAAGATAAAAACATACCAAAACAATAGCAACTTTTAGAATTGAAGTTCTTTTCTGTTTTCTATAATGTAACACTTTGCTATTTAAAAGTCAAAATTATGTTTGAGCTGGAATACAATGTCTCCCTAACTAATATCCCTCTCCAATTTATTTTTGCCTTCTAAAAATCCATAACCCATGTAGGAAGAGAACAATACTTGAAATAGGAAGAAAAATCTGATCTTGCCTCTCCCAGACCAACACTTGACACATTATACTGGATCAAACTTTAAAGTGCTCAAATCCAAAATCTGTTGTGTTGGGAAGAGATTAAGGAGACTTTTCACTATCTTCCTACTGTCTTCACTCAGTGCATCTCCCTACCCGACCCTCTGGCTAACTGTGATTTCCTTGGCCTCCTTCCGTTCCTCTGGTGCTTCAAGGACCTTGAATACAAGGTCTTTTGTACAATTCTCCTCCATGTTTCCTCTATTCTACTGTTAATTTCCAAGTCCTCCAAAATGTCGTTCCCTCAAAGTATTTCCTTCACTCCTTACTCTAAACTATTATCTAATCTTCAGGTACAAAATCTGGAGACTCTCTACACTCTTATTTTAGAGATCTTATATGACTAAGTAACTATTTATGTAATAATCTGCATGAATGCTACTTGCCCTGTGGGATTGCCAACTCCAAAGGGCAGAATATATATACCTGCTAATTCATTCTTTTAGATATAGCACTTAGCAGAGTGCTTTGCATGTAGCTAAGTGTCAAGTCATATGCACATACATGCAAGAAGAGAAAAATTTTTTTTCAATATAATGACAAGAACTGATAAAAGAAGAAAAACAATTATAGAGATAAGGCAGGTACAGATTTTCCTGAATGTCTCAGTCATAAGATTTCAAAATTAAAATTTTACACTTTGAATAGTTTTTAGCCTTAGGTCAGTCCTAACTATCTACCTTTTTTCAATTAATGCTGTTTATTTCCAGTAGTTACTTGTAGTTCTTTTTGCCTCTAGTTGTTTCTCGTGCAATAATATGCATGGAAGTAACTAGTGAAAGTCGCTTAGTTGTGTCCAACTCTTTGTGACCCCATGGACTATACAGTCCATGGGATTTTCTAGGCCAGAATATTAGGGTGGATAGCCTTTCCCTTCTCCAGGGGATCTTCCCAAGCCAGGGATTGAACCCAGGTTTCCCTCATTGCAGGCAGATTCTTTGCCAGCTGAGCTACAAGGGAAGCCCAGTAATATGCAGAGAATTGTCTAAACAAAAGAATATCTGGGATATTCCTGTATAAGTACAAGATGTCCACAGATATGACTTGATGGGTTGAATAATTAGTGCATTACATTTAAAAGGGAATTAAAGGAGTTTTCACTCATATCTATATCATTATCCACTTAATATTGTTATCCTTTTGAAGCAAAAGTGATTATAACTAAATTGGATGAATTTGGTTATCCTAGTTTAAAACTTCTGAATTTTATGAAAGTGAAAAAAATAGAGAAATAAGAAATATAGATGACCCATTATGGGAGGAATTAGGAAATTTTATAGACTGTCAAAGCAAAAATTACATCAGACAAAGTTAGAAGCATGAAGATTGTATTCAAGGATTTGGCAATAGGAGAGAGACCAGAATACAGTGTTATTAAACTCTGCAGAAACAAGGGAGCGGGGGAATTTTAAGAGTTGGAGATGGGGTATCATAGGTAATCTGTTATTGCAAAGCGGTGTTACCAGAAGGGGAAGGAAACAACTTTTTTCATATCTTCAGAACAGAGGTTGTTTTACAACTTGGAGCAAGGTGTCTCTAGAGATTCAGCTATTCCTCCACCACAGAAACTGGGACATTAGGGACATTACCTTCTTTAATGACTGCATTGTCCAGGGAAGCTTCCCCAGTGCTTAAGAGTGTTAAGGTCACAAAACTGGCAAGATAGCTTTGGAAAGGTTGACATCTCAAAGGGACAGAGAAATGATTTTCCACTGCCTCTTCATTGAAAAAAATGATTTAAGAAAAGGACAGGAAGGCATCTCTACACTTAGACCAGGTAAGTTCCTTAGGAGCAGGGGTGAGAGAGCAGTCAGGTGCCCAGAGACAGGAAGAAACATCTTGTCTAAAGTTCAGTGAAGCTGTGGGAAAGGTGAGGCCATCCTGAATGAGATCTGTGATTGAGAAGACTGAAGAGGCTGTTTTATTTCACATGAAGCCAGTGTAATCCAATATTTCAATGCTGCTAATAGAAGATAGATTCAGAAAATAAATGTAGAAACCACAGAATTCTTTGGGGTATTGAGAATCTTAATCATCATTTTGAGATGGCATTTAATGAATGTAAAAGGCAGATAACATATTCAAAAACTTTTAGAAAAATGAGTTTTTAAAAGGATAAGTAGACACCATCGAATGCTAATTGTTGATGGGATTAATAGCTTTACAAACTGCATATTGACCGAAAACTCACTTAAATAAAGTCTTGAAAATTTTTTTCTAAAAATTCTCTGAATCAGTTCAGTCAGTTCAGTTCAGTCACTCAGTCATGTCCAACTCTTTGCAACCCCATGAACCACAGCAGGATTGTTGATGGGATTAATAGCTTTACAAACTGCATATTGACCGAAAACTCACTTAAATAAAGTCTTGAAAATTTTTTTCTAAAAATTCTCTGAATCAGTTCAGTCAGTTCAGTTCAGTCACTCAGTCATGTCCAACTCTTTGCAACCCCATGAACCACAGCAGGCCAGGCCCCCCTGTCCATCACCAACTCCCAGAGACCACCCAAACCCATGTCCATTGAGGTGGTAATGCCATCCAACCATCTCATCCTCTGCCATCCCCTTCTCCTCCTGCCCTCGGCAGGGTCTTTTCCTCTGAATCAGCTCTCGCATCAGGTGGCCAAAGGATTGGAGTTTCAGCTTCAACGTCAGTCCTTCCAAAGAAATTCCAGAACTGGTCTCCTTTAGAATGGACTGGTTGGATCTCCTTGCAGTCCAAGGGACTCTCAAGAGTATTCACCAATGTCACAGTTCAAAAGCATCAATTCTTCTGCGTTCAGCTTTCTTTATAGTCCACCTCTCACATCCATACATGATCACTGGAAAGAACGTAGCCTTGACTAGATAGACCTTTGTTGGCAAAGTAATGTCTCTGCTTTCTAATATGCTATCTAGGTTGTCATAACTTTCCTTCCAAGGAGTAAGCATCTTTTAATTTCATGGCTGCAATCACCATCTGCAGTGATTTCGTACCCTGGAAAATAAAGTCAGCCACTGTTTCCACTGTTTCCCCAGCTATTTGACATGAAGTAATGGGACCAGATGCCATGATCTTCGTTTTCTGAATGTTGAGCTTTAAGCCAACTTTTTCACTCTCCTCTTTCACTTTCATCAAGAGGCTCTTTAGTTCTTCTTCACTTTCTGCCTTAANTATGCTATCTAGGTTGTCATAACTTTCCTTCCAAGGAGTAAGCATCTTTTAATTTCATGGCTGCAATCACCATCTGCAGTGATTTCGTACCCTGGAAAATAAAGTCAGCCACTGTTTCCACTGTTTCCCCAGCTATTTGACATGAAGTAATGGGACCAGATGCCATGATCTTCGTTTTCTGAATGTTGAGCTTTAAGCCAACTTTTTCACTCTCCTCTTTCACTTTCATCAAGAGGCTCTTTAGTTCTTCTTCACTTTCTGCCTTAAGGGTGGTGTCATCTGCATATCTGAGGTTATTGATATTTCTCCTGGCAATCTTGATTCCAGCTTGTGCTTCCTCC
Organism: Oreotragus oreotragus; assembly: GCA_006410675.1. Lineage (NCBI taxonomy): Eukaryota > Metazoa > Chordata > Mammalia > Artiodactyla > Bovidae > Oreotragus > Oreotragus oreotragus. The sequence continues at coordinate 70,315 of SJYX01006319.1, read as the reverse complement.
AGCCCAGCGTTTCTCATAATGTACTTTGCATATAAGTTAAATAAGTAAGGTGACAATATACAGCCTTGATGTACTCCTTTTCCTATTTGGAACCAGTCTCTGAATAGATCAATGAATATTAGCTTCAGCTTGAATAGCTATTTTATTTGTCTTGCTTCATTCAGTAATTAATTTCTCTCCTAGTTTCAGATTTGATAATCTCTTTCAAAAATCTCCAAAAGGAAACATTCACTCATTAAAAACCAGTGACTGCCTACTCCTTGTTACCAGGTTTTCATAGACATCAAATTCCCCCTCCTCTACTAGATTTACCAGACTGGATTAAGTTGTAATACAGTCTGTTAAGTGGAAAAGATGCTGTGGTGAGTCAATCAAATCTTCATTTCAAAACTGAGATCCTCATTCTCCCACCTTCTAGGAAGGTTGACCGGCTGGCAGTTTCAGTTGAGAACTTCTCTGGGAATTTCTGTTTCCCCAGTACACCACCTCACCCAAGATCAAGCTCCTCTCCTGGGAACATACTAAAGCCACTGACTAGTCCATGAGAGAAGAGAAGGAATAGGAGTATAAATTAATAGCGCTTTGCTCAAAATGGCACAACTTTGAAATTGCAATCCTCTCCAGTATTCTTTCCTGGAAAATTCCATGGATGGAGGAGCCTGGTAGGCTACAGTTCACGGAGTTGCAAAGAGACAGACGTGACTGAGTGACTTCACTTTCTTTCTTTTGAAGGTCAGACACAGTTCCAGGGCACCCCTTGGATCAGCTGTGGCCTTTTTCACCAGTGCATTTCTGTTCAGCTTCTCTCTTTGATCCTACTTCTTTTATTCCTTCACAATGAGCAAACCTCCAGCACTTTTGGAGATGCATCTAGCTGGTGAACACAGTCTCATCATGTCATTTCTGGTCAAATGTTTTGTGTTTTCTGAAACTCTTAGGATAAAACCCATGTTCTTGGCAAGCCACATACGTTCCTTCATAATCAGCTTCCTGCTGACCACTGCAGCTTCATCTTCCCCATTCTCACTTCAGCTTTATTTCAAAACCTCTGTGAACAACTTGATAAGAACAACCAGGGTCTCCTCTCATCTTCGTGACTTTTCAGATGCAGCTTTTGCTTTAAATCTGTGCCTTTGATTCATCCCTCACATCTAGGGCAGGTCCCACACGTGAGCACATTTTATTTATCTAGCTATCTTGCTCTTGCTCTTGATTTGAACACTCTCTTCTCAGAACTGTGCCTTGATTTTTAAAATCATTTATTTCTGGCTGTGCTGGGTCTTCGTTGCTGCGCGGGCTTTCTCTAGTTGCGGCAAGCGGGAGCTATGTTTTAGTGCGGTGCACGGACTTCTCATTGTGGTGGCTTTTCTCATTGCAGAGTACAGACCAGAGGGCACAAGGTCTTTAGCAATTGCGGCTCCCAGGCTCTAGAGCACCGGCCTAAGAGCTGTGGCCCACAGTCTTAGCTGCTCAGCAGCATGTGGGATCTTTCCAGACCAGGGATGAAACCTGTGTCCCCTGCATTGATTGCTAGGCAGATTCCTTATCATCTAGCCACCAAGGAAGTGCACGACCTTCCTTTAAACTGTGTGAGTTTCCTTTCCAATGGGCAATCAATTGAAAGCCATAAAATGGTATGTTCAACAAGAATTATTAGGCAAGTAGATAAATTCCCTTTTCCTACTCTTAACAATAATTGCATCGAAATATTTTGGTCATGTTTAACAAATGTTAACAAGCTCTTATTTATGTCAACTCGCTCTTCTGTCATTCACCCTCAGAAAAGTTCATGCAAAGAGCCTAACGTAACTGATGAAGTCACTACGAAGACCAGAGGATGCCCCTGATCTCTATGGAACAGGGCATGGTTATTATGAGGAGGGCTTAACAGCTCATCTTTTGGAATGGACAACCTCCTGATAAAGCCATTTTCTCATTTCATGGTTATTTGATCAGCTTTCTTTTCAGAGAGCAACTTTATTTCATTGTCCTAGAAATGCCTTTATCATTTATCCATTTCTTGACTATAAGTAGAACATAAAAGTGTGTGTATGTGTGTGTGTGTACACACATTATTTCTTTTTTCCACCTTAGATAGGCACAGTGACATACCAGAGAGCAGGGGACATGGGAAGAGTCTGCTACAGTATCAGCAAGGAGTATGTTGTCTCTAGAGAATTTTTTTAAAGATAATAAAACTGACTTGGGTTTTTTATATTTATGTTTAAAATTCAGAGCAGTGTAACATGCAAACTATGAGGCATGCAACCTTGATGAAGTACACATTTTAACTTCATGTGAAATATTTTATCAAATTTGAATAATAACTTTTTAACATGGGATTACTTTTTTTAAATGAAGGGCTTGCTTTAAAACAAAGAAAAGACTGGAAAAAACAGGACTATTGTTATTTCATTATTGTGGTGGTCCATTAAATGTACACCTTTTTTCAAAAAATGCATTAATGCAATATAATTTTTATACTTTTTCTCCTTATTCCCTGTAATATGCATCTCATTTATTTCACCTTTTCTGGTATTATTACTGAAAGTAATTTTCTCTTATGAAATAGGGATTAAAAATCAAATGACTCCAATGTCAAATACACTAGGTATGTCACAGCATAGACAGATCATTGGAAAACTATGCAAAAGAACTGAATCAGAAGAGTTTAAGACCCCATAGCACATTAACTTATTCATTCCTTTATTTATTTCATCACTGAGCACCAAATATTTGTCAAGCATCCTGCCGAAGCTTGCAGATACAAAAAGATAAGGGACTAATCTCTGGTGGGGAAAAGGGGTTGGTGGTAAGTATAGTAGCAGAAGTGAGACAAAAAATTGAGTAAATATATTAATCATCAAAATCCATTTATTGATTTATCCCAAATGCCTATTCTAGTAGCCATTAAATAAATTTTCTGTATGAATATATGCTATAAAAACATGCATAGAACACAAAGGCACATTGGAGAATTAGCAGATGTCAAGATGTGGGGGACAAGGAGAAAATATTTCACAGAAGTGAGATGAGCTCCCAAATGTTTACCGATCGGTGAAAATAAATGACTGCCATTTCAGCTGCTACCTTTTGGGGTGATTCTTTATATAATCTGATTGTGACAATGGCTGAATGATACAGATGTGTGTGTGTGTGTGTGTGTGTGTGTGTTTGTCGGAGGTGGGGGCAGTGTTGGGAAAGGGGAGATTGGAAACTGGGAGATGATGAATTAGAACACAATTGCAATAGACCAGGAAAGAAATAATCATTCCTAAACTAGCAGTGGAGTAGCGGTAAATGAGAAGAGAGGACTAACCTCAGAGAAGAAGCCCAAAATGTGTTATCAGATGACACTTTTAGATGATGTCAATTTTATAATTCTATAAATGTTAAAAAAAAAACTTACCTAAAATAAATAGTTCTAACTCCTTCTTAGAATTAGTATATTTGGAGAAAAGCCAATATCTGTGGAAAGTTCAATTACATCTGATCACTGTAATTGATCCAGGGACACTGAGTTGGTCCCTGCATTCCTGAATGGGAACATTAATAAGATATGACTTTATAGCCATTTGCAAGTCAGTTGCTCTGTGTACTGCCAAAAGTACAGAAATACCAGACCTCCCAGCACTATAAATATTTTTACATGTCAAAAATGGAATGAGGCTATTAAAAAGATATGCAAATATAATCCAAGATAGAGTTTTCTTTCCTAGGGGGAAAGTAAATTACAACCTTTCATAATGAAATTAATGTTTATAAGCACAAGCACTGAAATCAAATTCATAAGCTTACTCCTTTAAGATAGAATACTCCTTATGATTTATCAAAGATTATTTTGTTCCAGTTTTTAAATGATTTCCTGGTGATTTGCAGTGGATTCTTGTTTCCTTATAGCATATATAATTTCCATTAGTGTCTGTAAAAAAAAAAAAAAAGTAAAAGTCAGTTTTCAGTTTGGTCAAAATAACAAGAGCAAGATTCTCCGAATTTCTCTGTTATTTGGCATTTTCTCTGACCTTTTACAGCTATGTAGAATCATTCTTTTCTGTGGCTATTTTATTTCTCACTTTTCTTTGAGCTACAGAATCTTATTTCTGTAAGAAAGTTTAGAGTTATATAGTCTAATGAGTACCAACAGGGTTCAAAGATCCTATAAGTGTTTGCAAAAGTAATAACTGGATTTGAGACTGATGTTCCACAAATGAAAAGCCTAAATACAATTACATATAAACACTTCATAATGCAAGATAGATATACCTAGACTTGTTTTATTCCTGAGTTGAACTGTGCATGCTTTTAATAACTCTGTATCAGTTCAGTCATGTCCGACTCTGCGACGCCATGGACTGCAACATGCTAACTCTGTATAATCACAGTAATTATCTCATTATGAACATAATCTTAGATTTGCAGTGAGATATGCATTTAAAAAATCCGATAACTAAAAACTGAAAAGCAAATTAGGTATGACTTAAAAATGTAGACTTTATGAGCCACTTATAAATTTGTTCTTTGTAATTTGTTAAAAAATACCTGCGATCAAATGACTAAACAAATTATGTGAATGTTTGATATTTAATAATGAATTTTCTTACTGATAGAATCTTTCAATTTGGTAGTATATATTACGAACATGCAAGCATTTCAATCCACCATTTAAAACCAATCTTGAGACAGTAATCTGAAGTAACTAACAGTGTTTATATACCAATATTTTCATTAAAATATGTAATAATAAAATAGAAACCTGGTAAGGAAAAGAATGCAAATCAAGACCACAATGAGATACCACTTCACACCAGTCAGAACGGCTGCGATCCAAAAGTCTGCAAGCAATAAATGCTGGAGAGGGTGTGGAGAAAAGGGAACCCTTTTACACTGTTGGTGGGAATGCAAACTAGTACAGCCACTATGGAGAACAGTGTGGAGATTCCTTAAGAAATTGCAAATAGAACTGCCTTATGACCCAGCAATCCCACTGCTGGGCATACACACCGAGGAAACCAGAATAGAAAGAGACACATGTACCCCAATGTTCATTGCAGCACTGTTTATAATAGCCAGGACATGGAAACAACCTAGATGTCCATCAGCGGATGAATGGATAAGAAAGCTGTGGTATATATACACAATGGAGTATTACTCAGCCATTAAAAAGAATACATTTGAATCAGTTCTAATAAGATGGATGAAACTGGAACCAATTATACAGAGTGAAGTAAGCCAGAAAGAAAAACACCANAAAAGTCTGTTTTCAGTTTGGTCAAAATAACAAGAGCAAGATTCTCCGAATTTCTCTGTTATTTGGCATTTTCTCTGACCTTTTACAGCTATGTAGAATCATTCTTTTCTGTGGCTATTTTATTTCTCACTTTTCTTTGAGCTACAGAATCTTATTTCTGTAAGAAAGTTTAGAGTTATATAGTCTAATGAGTACCAACAGGGTTCAAAGATCCTATAAGTGTTTGCAAAAGTAATAACTGGATTTGAGACTGATGTTCCACAAATGAAAAGCCTAAATACAATTACATATAAACACTTCATAATGCAAGATAGATATACCTAGACTTGTTTTATTCCTGAGTTGAACTGTGCATGCTTTTAATAACTCTGTATCAGTTCAGTCATGTCCGACTCTGCGACGCCATGGACTGCAACATGCTAACTCTGTATAATCACAGTAATTATCTCATTATGAACATAATCTTAGATTTGCAGTGAGATATGCATTTAAAAAATCCGATAACTAAAAACTGAAAAGCAAATTAGGTATGACTTAAAAATGTAGACTTTATGAGCCACTTATAAATTTGTTCTTTGTAATTTGTTAAAAAATACCTGCGATCAAATGACTAAACAAATTATGTGAATGTTTGATATTTAATAATGAATTTTCTTACTGATAGAATCTTTCAATTTGGTAGTATATATTACGAACATGCAAGCATTTCAATCCACCATTTAAAACCAATCTTGAGACAGTAATCTGAAGTAACTAACAGTGTTTATATACCAATATTTTCATTAAAATATGTAATAATAAAATAGAAACCTGGTAAGGGAAAGAAAGCAAATTTAAAAGAGTAGTAAACAAAAATAAATTATAAGGTATTCAACTCAATATGTACTTATTATGATAACATTTACTTAGAGTATTGTATGAAAATTCCATTCTGTAATATTAAGGGAAATTCAGAAAATACAAGATAATATCTAAAATTATAAAAATTTAAAATATCTATAATTTAAAATAGTCCAGAAGTAAAATGTAAACATGCTGTGAGTGGCTGAATCTGTTTCCTTTTAATAATTTTCTATTTGTAATAGATTAACATTACTTCTATATAGTATTTATAGTACAATATTTTCATATCTAAATAGTTATTTGATGAAAGAGTGATATTATTTCACTATACCTACTTAACATATATTCGTAAAATTGTCTGTTATTGTCTATTATTTGTTGAACTTTTTCCAAGTAAATGAAAAACATGTTTAAGAACATGGCACAAAAAAATGCCATTATTGCAGTCTGATTCCTGTCTCTTATACACATCTAGATGTGTANGATAATATCTAAAATTATAAAAATTTAAAATATCTATAATTTAAAATAGTCCAGAAGTAAAATGTAAACATGCTGTGAGTGGCTGAATCTGTTTCCTTTTAATAATTTTCTATTTGTAATAGATTAACATTACTTCTATATAGTATTTATAGTACAATATTTTCATATCTAAATAGTTATTTGATGAAAGAGTGATATTATTTCACTATACCTACTTAACATATATTCGTAAAATTGTCTGTTATTGTCTATTATTTGTTGAACTTTTTCCAAGTAAATGAAAAACATGTTTAAGAACATGGCACAAAAAAATGCCATTATTGCAGTCTGATTCCTATAGTCAAATATGTTAAAATATAGAATGCTTGCCTAGAACATGTGATTTAAATTTTACATCAAATTCATTCTCTGATCATATTCTTCATGAGATTTTCTGGACATATACATTATTGTTAATATTCAGTTTTTTATGCAATCAGTGCTGGGAATCTCTCCAAAGAAGAGTTGCTTTAGATTTATCTTTATGCCATTTGCAGTTAAATCGCTGAACCAAAGCCCTCTGGAGAAAATTTAGCTGTGGTTAGGGTGAAACATGATGGTGAAAAGTATAGGAAATTTTTAATCAAACAGACTTTAAATCTCAGAACTTACTAGCTATATAATAGTATGATATAGGTATTTTTTTAAAAAATTTATTGGAGTATAGTTGATTTATAATGTTGTATTAGTTTCTGCTGTACAACAAAGTGAATCAGTTACATGTAGACATGCATCCACTCATTTTTAAATTCTTTAGCCATATGGATCATAACAGAGCATTGAGTAGAGTTCCCCATAATATACAGTAGGTTAGTTTTAGTTATCTATTTTACATATAAGGTAAGGTAAGGTAAGGTAAGGTAAAGTCACTCAGTCGTGTCCGACTCTTTGCGACCCCCTGGACTGTAATCTACGAAGCTTCTCCGTCCATGGGATTCTCCAGGCAAGAGCACTGGAGTGGATTGCCATTTCCTTCTCCAGGGGATCTTCCCAACCCAGGGATCGAACCCGGGTCTCCCACATTGGAGGCAGACGCTTTAACCTCTGAGCAGTTGTATGTAAATGTCAGTCCCAGTCTCCCTGTTTATTCCTCCCTCCTTCTTTCCCCCCGGTGACCATAAGATTTTCTTTCAAAGAGCAAGTGTCTTTTAATTTCATAGCTGCCGTCGTCATCCATAGTGATTTTGGAGCTCAAGAAAATAAAGTCTGTCACTGTTTCCATTGTTTCCCCTTCTACTTGTCTTGAAGTGATGGGAAGAAAAGCTATGATAAACCTAGACACATATTAAATAGCACACATATTATTTGCTGGAAACGGTCCATATAGTCAAAGCTATGGTTTTTCCAGTAATCATGTACTGATGTAAGTGTTGGACCATAAAGAAGGCTGTGCATTGATGAATTATGCTTTTGAACTGTAGTGTTGGAGACAACTATTGAGAGTCTCTTGGACTGCAGAGGATCAAACCAGTCAAACCTAAAGGAAATTAATCCTGAATATTCATTGGAGGGACTGATGCTGAGGCTGAGGCTCCAATACTTTTGCCACCTAATGTGAAGAGCCGACTCATTGGAAAAGACCCTGACGCTGGGAAAGATTGAAGGCAGGAGGAGAAGGGGACAACAGGACAAGATGGTTGAATGACATCACCGACTCAATGAGCATGAGTTTGAGCAAACTCCGGGAGACAGAGGACAGGGAAGCCTGGCATGCTGCAGTCTATGGGGTCACAGAGTCAGACACAATTGAGGGACTGAACAGCAACCCTGAGACTGTTTTCTACATCTGTGACTCTATTTTGATTTTGGAAATAAGTTCATTTGTACCATTTTTTAGGTACCACATATAAGCTATATTTGTCCTCCGTCTGACTTACTTTACCCAATAAGACAATCTCTAGGTCCATCCATGTTGCTGCAAATGATATTATTTTGTTCTTTATTATGACTTCCCAGGTGGGGCTAGTGGTAAAAAAAAAAAATCTGCCTGCCAATGCAGGAGACACAGGAGATGTGGTTTGATCCCTGGGTGGGTCAGGAAGATCCCCTGGAGGAGTAAATGGCAAATCACATATTCTTGCCTGGGAAATCCCATGGACAGAGGAGCCTGGGGGCTACACTTCGTGGGGTCACAAAAAGTCGGATATGACCAAGCATGAACACAAACACACACTATTTCACTGTATATTTATACCACGTCTTTATCCGTTGCTCTGTCAATAAATAGTTAGGTTGCTTCCATGTTCTAGCTATTATAAATTGTGCTACAATGAACATTGGGGTGCATGTATCTTTTTAAATTATAGTTTCTTGGGATGTATGCCCAGGAGTGGAATTTCTGGATCATATAGTAGCTCTATTGTTATTGTTTTTATTCACATTTTACAAGTGAAGTTAAATAACAAAAGTACATATCTTATACTCACAAAGGCAAAGTGCTTGGTCTAAATTCATGCTGGTGGGTAGTGTGGCCTAGATCTAAGCTTTCAGTTTCACAGCCTCCTTTTCCATGTGATAAAGCCTTTCTGCTTTATCTCCCCAAGGCATATGCAAAATCATAAACATAGTTCTTTTTACAGGGATACTGTGAAACAACTGCAGTAAATAACCATTAGTCTTGTGCCCATAAGTTATAATAATAATGACAATAAATAATATAGGCCTCTTCCTTTTAATATTATTAGTTCTAGATTCTAGTCCATATAAGTGAAAACTCTGTTAGAAACTTTTAGTATTTTTGCTTTTTATTTAATCCCAGTGAAAGTGAAGGTGAAGTCACTCAGTCGTGTCCGACTCTTCGGGACCCCATGGACTGTAGCCTACCAGGCTCCTGCAACCATGGGATTCTCCAGGCAAGAATACTGGAGTGGGCTGCCATTTCCTTCTCCAGAGGATCTACCTGAACCAGGGATCAAACCCGTGTCTCCCGCATTGCAGGCAGACACTTTAACCTCTGAGCCACCAGGGAATCCCAGAGTCCTAGCCAAATCAAAAAATGTTTCTCTGTGTGTACAATTAAATAGAATATTTTTCCCTGGTTAATAATTTAATCCAGTTTTAAACTTTTGAATATTCTAAATTGATGGAGAATCACATTTCCAACTCTACTCTCCACAGGTAGGGTCAAGATTTTATTTCCTTTTCCCATGTGTCTATAATGTCCCCAAATCCTCTATTAGAAATCAAAAATCCCGCCAAAATAGCAACTGATTGCAAGGTCTGATTTATACTTCATAGTCTGATATTTTTGCTCTCATTTCATTTGTGAAAGGAAAATAATTCTTCATTTTCCCACGAGTGCTTATATATGTATATTTTTATCTTTTTCACACATATACATACAAACACATAGTTGTATGGGTTGGAACATAGACCTTTTCTGATTCTTTGATAATGAAGTTCAATGTCAAACTGTAAGGGATTTTACAAGGTGATGCTGGTAGCTGTATTAAGATAAGTACAGATTAAAACCTATTAAAAAAGATCATTCAGGGTTCATAAGTAAATATCTTAATGTTCAACCAACCTTCCTGAATTGATACTAGAGATTTCTGCAAGTAGTTATTTCTTTCCATTTTTTCACTGAAGTCGACTTTCTTCATTAAGACAAAGTTCGTTATTTCCCAAGGAAAAGCGTACATTTTCTGGAATAGATTTTAAATTCCTTTGTGATAAGAAACCCAATGATGTATATAATTACATAATTCCCTGACACACACACACTACATTATGGTCTGTGAAACAGTGTCACATTTATTGTCTCATTTCATTCTCGAAGTGATACTAAGGAATAATCAAGATAGAGATTGTACCTCACTTTGAAGACAGGGAAGCACACAAAAAATCAATTGGAATGCTAGGTGAATTTGTGGTTCCACTAGGACATGCATCCAATTATTAGGTACTTTTTCATTATGTGTGTGTGTGTATGCACATGCACGAGCCACACATGCACGTGTGCGCACATGCTCAGTTGTGTCTGACGCTTTGTGAACCTGTGGACTATAGCCCACCAGGCTCTTCTGTCATGAGATTTTCCAGGCAAGAATACTGGAGTGNTGCACGAGCCACACATGCACGTGTGCGCACATGCTCAGTTGTGTCTGACGCTTTGTGAACCTGTGGACTATAGCCCACCAGGCTCTTCTGTCATGAGATTTTCCAGGCAAGAATACTGGAGTGGGTTGCCATTTCCTATTCCAGAGGAGATATATATATATAGCTATATGTGTCATTAACTTTCTCTTTCTAGTCAGTGTAGAAATAGGACTGATTAAAATACACTTTTTTAATATCTGTTAGTATATTATGTACCTGGAGGACAAAGCATGATATATCAGTTCAGTTCAGTCGCTCAGTCGTGTCCGACTCTTTGCGACCCCATGAATCACAGCATGCCAGGCCTCCCTGTTCATCACCAACTCCTGGAGTTCACTCAGACTCAAGTCCCTCGAGTCCGTGATGCCATCCAGCCATCTCATCCTCGGTCGTCCCCTTCTCCTCCTGCCCCCAATTCCTCCCAGCATCAGAGTCTTTTCCAGTGAGTCAACTCTTTGCATGAGGTGGCCAAAGTACTGGAGTTTCAGCTTTAGCATCATTCCTTCCAAAGAAATCCCAGGGTTGATCTCCTTCAGAATGGACTGGTTGGATCTCCTTGCAGTCCAAGGGACTCTCAAGAGTCTTCTCCAACACCACAGTTCAAAAGCATCGATTCTTCGGTGCTCAGCTTTCCTCACAGTCCAACTTTCACATCCATACATGACCACAGGAAAAACCACAGCCTTGACTAGGCAGACCTTAGTCGGCAAAGTAATGTCTCTGCTTTTGAATAT
>SJYX01006319.1:9531-58766 GCA_006410675.1 Oreotragus oreotragus | reverse complement strand
AGTAACCATCTGCAGTGATTTTGGAGCCCCCCCAAAAAAAGTCTGACACTGTTTTCACTGTTTCCTCATCTATTTTCCATGAATTAGGGAGGCGTGACGTGCTGTGATTCATGGGGTCGCAAAGAGTTGTACACAACTGAGCCTGAACTAAACTGAATGGGAACAAATGCCATGATCTTCGTTTTCTGAATGTTGAGCTTTAAGCCAACTTTTTCACTCTCCTCTTTCACTTTCATCAAGAGGCTTTTTAACTCCTCTTCACTTTCTGCCATCAGGGTGGTGTCATCTGCATATCTGAGGTTATTGATATTTCTCCCGGCACTCCTGATTCCAGCTTGTGTTTCTTCCAGTCCAGTGTTTCTCATGATGTACTCTGCATATAAGGTAAATAAGCAGGGTGACAATATACAGCCTTGACGTACTCCTTTTCCTATTTGGAACCAGTCTGTTGTTCCGTGTCCAGTTCTAACTGTTGCTCCTGACCTGCATACAGGTTTCTCAAGAGGCAGGTCAGGTGGTCTGGTATTCCCATCTCTCTCAGAATTTTCCACAGTTTATTGTGATCCACACAGTCAAAGGCTTTGGCATAGTCAATAAAACAGAAATAGATGTTTTTCTGGAACTCTCTTGCTTTTTTGATGATCCAATGGATGTTGGCAATTTGATCTCTGGTTCCTCTGCCTTTTCTAAAACCAGCTTGAACATCTGGAAGTTCACCATTCATGTATTGCTGAAGCTTGGCTTGGAGAATTTTGAGCATTACTTTACTAGTGTGTGAGATAAGTGCAATTGTGCAGTAGTTTAAATATTCTTTGGCATTGCCTTTCTTTGGGATTGGAATGAAAACTGACCTTTTCCAGTTGTGTGGCCACTGCTGAGTTTTCCACATTTGCTGGCATATTGAGTGCAGATCTTTCACAGCATCATCTTTCAGGATTTGAAATAGCTCAACTGGAATTCCATCACCTCCACTAGCTTTGTTCGTAGTGATGCTTTCTAAGACCCATTTGACTTCACATTCCAGGATGTCTGGCTCTAGGTGAGTGATCACACCATCGTGGTTATCTCAGTCATGAAGATCTTTTCTGTACAGTTCTTCTGTGTATTCTTGCCACCTCTTCTTAATATCTTCTGCTTCTTTTAGGTCCATACCATTTCTGTCCTTTATCAAGTCCATCTTTGCATGAAATGTTCCCTTGGGTCTCTAATTTTCATGAGGAAGTCTCTAGTCTTTCCCATTCTGTTGTTTTCCTCTATTTCTTTGCATTGATCACTGAGGAAGGTTTTCTTATCTTTCCTTGCTATTCTTTGGAACTCTGTAATACAAGGGTAGGTAAATACAATTATACTGTTTCTTTGCATACATGAAAACATAGCTGTATATAGACCAATATGGGAAAGAGCCCAAACAAGTTGAAGGGACTCATGTACATGAGTTTCCCATTTCCTTTTAAGTTGGTGAGTACATAGAAATCAGCAGAGGAAAGCTGTCACAATTGTTACTCCAGGGGAATGGAATTAGGGGTGGAGAAGGGGACTTCATTTTTCTACTTTATATTTCTATTGTTTGCTTTTGTCATTGTGGGCTTTTGTTGTTGTTGTTGTTGTTGTTTTGTTTTTGTTTTACCAGAAGCATGATAGCTTTTATAAAAGCAACCACAGTGATCAAGGGTTTCCCTGGCAGCTCAGCTGATAAAGGATCCACCTGCAATGCAGGAGATCCTGGTTCGATTCCTGGGTCAGGATCCCTGGAGGAGGGATAGGTTACCCACTCCAGTATTCTTGGGCTTCTTTGGTGGCTCATACTGTAGAGAATCGGCCTGCAATGCAGGAGACCTAGGTTCAGTTCCTGGGTTGGGAAGATCCCCTGGGGCAGGGCATGGCAACCCACTCTACTATTTTTCCCTGGAGAGTATTCACAATGAGTCGGACACTACTGAGTGACTAAGCACAGCATAGCACAACAATCAAAGAGCTTTCTTTTTAACCTGAAAACTTTTCTTTAATCAGTTACTGTTCCTATCACTTCTCTTTTCCAGGCTTTAGCATGAATGTTTACTCTTTTTCCTCCTTTAATATTTATCCACTTATTCTTGATCCTTATAATTTATTTGCAGACTGTTTTGCAACTATAAGCCCAAACAATGTATGTAGAAAGGTATTCCTAACTAGTCTCTTAGATTTAACTACACCCTTTTTTAATTCTTTTGCTCACTTTTCCTCCATCGCTGTTTTCATTATGTCACAAGTCTTCTCCATCCTTACTCATTTGCCAGTTGGAAAAGTCCCAGTTCTTTATGGTTCAACAAGGAGGCATCCAGGGACTTCCATAACCTCAGTCCATTCTCCGCCTATCACCACTCCACACACTTGTTGTTCAGACACTAAGTCGTGTCTGACCCTTTGAGACCACATGGACAGCAGCATGCCAGGCCTCCCTGTCCTTCACTATGTCCCAGAGTTTGTTTAGATTGCTGTCCATTGAGTTGGTGATGCTATCTAACCATCTAATTCTCTGCCCCCACCCCTTCTCCTTTTGCCTTCAATCTTTCCTAGCTTCAGGATGTTTGCTAATGAGTTGGTTCTTAGCATCAGGTGGCCAAAGTTTGGAACTTCAGCTTCAGCATCAAGCCTTCCCATGAATTTTCAGGGTTGATTTCTTTTACAATTGACTGGTTTGACCTCCTTGCAGTCCAAGAGACTCTCAAGAATCTTCTCCAGCACCATAATTCAAAAGTATCAATTCTTTGGCACTCAGCCTTCTTTATGCTCCATCTCTCACATTTGTACATGACTACTGGAAAAACCATAGCTTTCACTAGAAGGATGTTTGTCATCAAAGTGATGTCTCTGCTTTTTAATATGCTGTGTAGGTTTGTCATTGCTTTCCTTCCAGGGAGCAAATATCTTTTAATTTCATGGCTACAGTCACTATCTGCAGTGACTTTGGAGCTCAAGAAAATAAAATCTGTCATTTCTTCCACTTTCCCCCTTCTATTTTCTATGAAATGATGAAACTGGATGCCAAGATCTTAGTTTTTTGAATGTTGAGTTTTAAGGCAGCTTTTTCACTCTTCTTTTACCCTCATCAAGAGGCTATTAGTTCCTCTTCACTTTCTGCTGTAAGAGTGGTGTCATCTGCATATCTAAGGTTGTTGATATTTCTCCTACCAATTTTGATTCCAGCTTGTAGATTCATCCAGCCTGGCATTTTGCATGATATACTCGGCAAAGAAGTTAAATAAGCAGGGTGAAAATATACAGCCTTAATGTACTCCTTTCCCAATTTGGAACCAGTCAGTTGTTCCATGTCTGGTTCTAACTGTTGCTTCTTGACCCACATACAGGTTTCTCAGGAAGCAGGTAAGGTGGTCTGGTATTCCTATCTCCTTAAGAATTTTCCACAGTTGTAATCTACACACTCAAAGGCTTTCACGTAGTCAATGAAGCAGAAGTAGATGTTTTTTCTGGAATTTCCTTGCTTTCTCTAGGATGCAACAGATGTTGGCAGTTTGACCTCTGGTTCTTCTGCCTTTTCTAAATCCAGCTTGAACATCTGGAAGTTCTTGGTTCATGTATTGTTAAAGCCTACCTTGAAGGATTTTAAGCATAACCTTACTAACATGTGAAATGAGCACATTGTACAGTAGTTTGAACATTCTGTGGCATTGCCCTTCTTTGGGGTTGGAATGAAAACTGGCCTTTTCCAATCCTGTGGCTACTGCCAAGTTTTCCAAATTTGCTGACATATTGAGTGCATCACTTTAACAGCATCATCTATTAAGATTTTTAAATAGTTTCTTGTATATTCTTATCAATAAACAGCACAATGTCATATACATAAATGAAGCTTGAAAAATACTTATTGAATATATTTTATACTAACTATGAACAATTCGGCATGAGATACCCAATATATGTTTAATATTTCCTAGAATTCAGCTCGGTTATAGATGCTTATTCATGGGTTCCAGAGTAAAATTGCTTTCAAAAATCAAAATACTTTTAGAATAATGGGGAAAGTTAAGTGGGGGAAAAATAGCATTAGATTTATAATATCACTTCATAAAGGTGATATGGTAGAAAATTTTAAAATATATTACAGGAGATAATTTTCCAGCATATCACCTTTATGAAGTGATATTATAAAAGATATTTTAAAGAATATTCTATCTCTCTCTGCATTTATATATTGAGAGATATGCATATAAAATTTAACAGTGAAACTGGAGTCTGTCATTTAGTGTTTTTGCTTACTCTGGTAATTGAAAGTTTTTGCTAGCTCACAGTCAGGAACTGACTGTGGCTCAGATCATGAACTCCTTATTGCCAATTTCAGACTTAAATTGAAGAAAGTAGGGAAAACCACTAGACCATTCCGGTATGACCTAGATCAAATCCCTTATGACTATACAGTGGAAGTGACAAATAAATTCAAGGGATTAGATCTGATAGAGTGCCTGAAGAACTATGGGTGAAGGTTCATGACATGGTAGAGGAGGCAGTGATCAAGACAATCCCCAAGAAAAAGAAATGCAAAAAGGCAAAATGGCTGCCCTAGAAGGCCTTACAAATAGCCAAGAAAAGAAGAGACATGAAAGGCAAAGGAAAGAAAGAAAGATTCACCCATTTGAATGCAGAGTTCCAAAGAAAAGAAAGGAGAGATAAGAAAGCCTTCCTCAGTGATCAATGCAAAGAGATAGAGGAAAACAATAGAATGGGAAAGACTAGAGATCTCTTCAAGAAAATTAGAGATACCAAGGGATCATTTCATGCAAAGATGGGCTCAATAAAGGACAGAAATGGTATGGACCTAACAGAAGCAGAAGATATTAAGAAGAGGTGGCAAGAATACACAGAAGAACTATACAAAAAAGATCTTCATGACTGAGATAACCACGATGGTGTGATCATTCACCTAGAGCCAGACATCCTGGAATGCAAAGTCAAGTGGGCCTTAGAAAGCATCACTATGAACAAAATTAGTGGAGGTAATGGAATTCCAGTTGAGCTATTTCAAATCCTGAAAGATGATGCTGTGAAAGTGCCGCACTCAGTATGCCAGCAAATTTGGAAAACTCAGCAGTGGCCACATGACTGGAAAAGGTCAGTTTTCATTCCAATCCCAAAGAAAGGCAATGCCAAAGAATGCTCAAACTACCGCACAGTTGTGCTCATCTCACACGCTAGTAAAGTAATGCTCAAAATTCTCCAAGCCAGGCTTCAACACTACATTAACCGTGAACTTCCAGATGTTCAAGCTGGTTTTAGAAAAGGCAGAGGAACCAGAGATCAAATTGCCAACATCCATTGGATCATCAAAAAAAGCAAGAGGGTTCCAGAAAAACATCTACTTCAGCTTTACTGACTACACCAAAGCCATTTTGACTGTGTGGATCACAACAAACTGGAAAATTCTGAAAGAGATGGGAATACCAGATCACCTGACCTGCCTGAGAAATCTGTATGCAGATCAAGAAGCAACAGTTAGAACTGGACATGGAACTGGTTCCAAATAGGTAAAGGAGTATGTCAAGGCTGTATATTGTCACCCTGCTTATTTAACTTATATGCAGAGTACATCATGAGAAATGCTGGACTGGAAGAAGCACAGGCTGGAATCAAGATTGCCAGAAGAAATATCAATAACCTCAGATATGCAGATGACACCACCCTTAAGGTAGAAAGAGAAGAGCACTAAAGAGCCTCTTGATGAAAGTGTAAGAGGAGAGTGAAAAGTTGGATTAAAACTCAACATTCAGAAAACTAAGATCATGGCATCCAGTCCAATTACGTGATGGCAAATAGATGGAGAAACAATGGAAACAGTGACAGACTTTATTTCTGGGGGCTCCAAAATCACTGCAGATGGGGACTGCAACCATGAAATTAAAAGACGCTTGCTCCTTGGAAAAAAACTATGATCAAACTAGACAGCATGTTAAAAAGCAGAATCATTACTTTGCTAACAAAGGTCCATCTAGTCAAAGCTATGGTTTTTCCAGTAGTCATGTATGGATGTGAGAGCTGGACTATAAAGAAAGCTGAGCGCTAAAGAATTGATGCTTTTGAACTGTGGTGTTGAAGACTCTTGAGAGTCCCTTGGACAGCAAGGAGATCCAACCAATCTACCCTGAAGGAAATCAGCCCTGAATATTCATTAGAAGGACTGATGCTGAAGCTGAAACTCCAATACTTTGGCTACCTGATGCGAAGAACTGGCTCACTAGAAGAGACCCTGATGCTGGGAAAGATTGAAAGCAGGAGAAGAAGGGGACAACAGAGGATGAGATGGTTGGATGGCATCACTGACTCGATGGGCATGAGTTTGAGTAAACTCCAGGAGTTGGTGATGGGCAGGTAAGCCTGGTAAGCTGCAGTCCATGGGGTCGCAAAGATTTCAACATGACTGCGTGCGTGACTGAACCAAACTGAACTGAGTGTAGTAATAAAGTTGCTTATCACATTACAGATGGGAAAAGCTTACTGCATAACCAATGAGTCCCTTTCCCTGGAGAGATGTAATTCTATCTGTGGTTTCACATTCTGAAAATAAATATCCTAACTCCTTCTGAAAATTAGTAACATAAGCATTTAATTGTCCCTCTGTTAGACCAACCAATACATTTTATATAACTCTTACTGTATTGAATAGAGACTTCACTTAGCCATGGCTGGATGGCATCACTGACTCGATGGACATGAGTCTGAGTGAACTCCGGGAATTGGTGATGGACAGGGAGGCCTGGCGTGCTGCAATTCACGGGGTCGCAAAGAGTCAGACACAACTGAGCGACTGAACTGAACTGAACTCACTTAGCCAGAGAGACTTTCTTCACTATGACTTGGTATACACAGATTTGAAACTCATTATTGAATAATGGCAATTATATTTGTCTTCACTGTATCTATAACATAGTGGTTATTATTTAAGAGTATTTAACTTTAGAAGATATAAATGGGGGTAAAACTAGTTATAGATTGACTTTCAAATTGTGAATACATTTAGAAATCAGGATGTCATTAAAAACAATGTTAGTCACTTTTCAAAAAATTGTTTTCAGTTTACTAATATGTACTATAAAATAAACAACACCAGCACACATGCTGTAACTGAAATAAAGCCACATTAAAACTAATGGGCTTTGGGGCCAAGTTATTCCTAAACATAAACACTGATACTTTACTAGATGTACTTATATCTTGGTACTTTTCTTCCTTATCAACATTATTAATTTTGTAATATAACCACAAGAAAGGCAAGGCTTCTGATAAATTAAAAACAAATTTATTGACTACCTTCTAAACTTGGTGAATTGAATATTCATGTTTATATCTGCTACCTCCCAAAATTCACATAAAATTACAATAAAGTATAGAAATAATGGAAGAAGAAAGGATAATGAATAAAAATTTTTGGAAGATGAAAAATAAAGGATAAAGAGATTCAAGTAAGTGGAGTAAAATGCAATGAGTTGCCTTTTTAAAGGGGAAAAGGAAGCCAGCTGATTTGCACAGCAGAACTCTGAAAAGTTTAGCAATTGGAGAGATGGGGTACTAAGAAAACTGTACCCATGTCATTCCTCATGTCATTATTTCAAAGACTAAATATTACAAAAGTAAAAAAAAACCTTGAAAAGTGTTTCTGTCGGGTTTTATAAGTAATATTCTTTGTTATGTGTTATAACGTTAATTTCTAAGCACTTTTCTTTTCTTTTATTTTACTTTACAATACTGTATTGGTTTTGCCATACATTGACATGAATCTGCCATGGGTGTATATGAGCTCCCAATCCTGAACCCCCCTCCCACCTCCCACCCCATAGCATCTCTCTGAATCTTCCCCGTGCACCAGCCCCAAGCATCCTGTATCCTGTATCGAACATAGACTGGCACTTTGTTTCTTACATGATAGTATACATGTTTCAATGCCATTCTCCCAAATCATCCCACCCTCGCCCTCTTCCTCAGAGTCCAAAAGTCCATTCTATACATCTGTGTCTCTTTTGCTGTCTCGCATAAAGGGTCATCATTATCATCTTTCTAAATTATTACTCTCTCATTTGGCCTTTCAGTTCAGTTCAGTTCAGTCACTCAGTCGTGTCCAACTCTTTGCGACCCCATGAATCGCAACACACCAGGCCTCCCTGTTCATTACCATCTCTCGGAGTTCACTCAGACTCACGTCCATTGATGACATCCAGCCATCTCATCCTCGGTCATCCCCTTCTCCTCCTGCCCCCAACCCCTCCCAGCATCAGAGTCTTTTCTAGTGAGTCAACTCTTCACATGAGGTGGCCAAAGTACTGGAGTTTCAGCTTTAGNATCCTGTCTCTTATACACATCTTTTCCATGTCCTGGCTATTATAAACAGTGCTGCAATGAACATTGGGGTACATGTGTCTCTTTCAATTCTGGTTTCCTCGGTGTGTATGCCCAGGAGTGGGATTGCTGGGTCATAAGGCAGTTCTATTTGCAATTTTTTAAGGAATCTCCACACTGTAAAACTCCTAGAGGAGAACATAGACAAAACACTCTCCGACATAAACCACAGCAGGATCCTCTATGATCCACCTCCCAGAATACTGGAAATAAAAGCAAAAATAAACAAATGGGATCTAATTAAAATTAAAAGCTTTTGCACAACAAAGGAAACTATAAGCAAGGTGAAAAGACAGCCTTCTGAAAACAATAGCAAATGAAGCAACTGACAAACAACTAATCTCAAAAATATACAAGTAACTTATGCAGCTCAACTCCAGAAAAATAAATGACCCAATCAAAAAATGGGCCAAAGAACTAAATAGACATTTCTCCAAAGAAGACATACGGATAGCTAACATGAAAAGATGCTCAACATCACTCATTATCAGAGAAATGCAAATCAAGACCACAATGAGGTACCATTTCACACCAGTCAGAATGGCTGCGATCCAAAAGTCTACAAGCAATAAATGCTGGAGAGGGTGTGGAGAAAAAGGAACCCTCTTACACTGTTGGTGGGAATGCAAACTAGTACAGCCACTATGGAGAACAGTCTAAGCACTTTTCTAAATCACCAATGTTTGGTGCTAGCTTGAAGCTGTAAGACTGGTACAATCACAGTATCTGCATTTTCTTTTCCTTGTTTCCAAATTACTGCCCAGAAATATCAGGTCAATGCTGTGTTTACCTTGTTCTAGATGCCTTCCAATTCTCTGCCTCATCAAACCCTGGGCTAGCCTTGCCTGCCCATGTCCACGGCAGGCTCCTGAACTTGCCTAGAAAGGGAATTCACAAAAACTTACTTGAGCAGCATTTAGTCAACATGCCTATTCTTTCTAGAGGGATTCATGTGATAAATCCGTTTTAGGCTCTACACTCACAGTATAAAAATTTTCTGTCCTGCCACATGGTTGGGAGGTGACTGAAAAATCAGTCATCTTTCAACCTGCATCCCTCTTCTGGAAGGCCGAAACTCCCCACCCTATCCTTCTTACAAACGCCAGCTTTTCCCGAACTTTTGTTTCCTTTCATGTTTATTTCAATTTGATGTTACCTGTACACATCTCTTTCCATTAGGCAGGGCACTGTGTGACTTTCTCAGGTTTCATATAACCCACTGCTGCTGCTGCTGCTGCTGCCAAGTTGCTTCAGTTGTGTCTGACTCTGTGTGACCCCATAGACGGCAGCCCACCAGGCTCCCCCGTCCCTGGGATTCTCCAGGCAAGAACACTGGAGTGGGTTGCCATTTCCTTCTCCAATGCATGAAAGTGAAAAGTGAAAGGGAAGTCGCTCAGTTGTGTCCGACTTCGCGACCTCATGGACTGCAGCTTACCAGGCTCCTCCACCTAAGGGATTTTCCAGGCAAGAATACTGGAGTGGGGTGCCATTGCCTTCTCTGATATAACCGGACTAGGCACAGCCAAAGTGGTGCTTAGCTACAAATGAGCTAGGTTTCATATGAACTATAATGTCCCTGGGATTCTCCAGGCAAGAACACTGGAGTGGGTTGCCATTTCCTTCTCCAATGCATGAAAGTGAAAAGTGAAAGGGAAGTCGCTCAGTTGTGTCCGACTTCGCGACCTCATGGACTGCAGCTTACCAGGCTCCTCCACCTAAGGGATTTTCCAGGCAAGAATACTGGAGTGGGGTGCCATTGCCTTCTCTGATATAACCGGACTAGGCACAGCCAAAGTGGTGCTTAGCTACAAATGAGCTAGGTTTCATATGAACTATAAGTCCTATTCAATTAGCCAAATAGAATTTGTTATATAATCAGCAAACAGAAGTTAAATCTAAAATTAGTATTTGAGATCTAGGACAAGAGATAGAGACAAAAAGTCAGGAAGAAGATGAAATTTCCAGGTAAAAAAGTGTTAATAATTCAACTACTGTGTACGCGTGTTAGTCGCTCAGTCATGTCTGACTGTTTGAGACCCCAAGGACTGTAAGCCGCCAGGCCTCTCTGTCCACGGAATTCTCCAGACAAGAATACAGGAGTGGGTTTGCCATTCCCTTCTCCAGGGCATCTTTCCCACCCAGGGATCAAACCCAGGTCTCCTGCATTGCAGGCAGATTCTTCACCATCTGAGCCACCAGGGCAGCCCTAGTGGTTTCTGTTTTCTACAGGAAGCCTTCCAACATAAGCCGTCCTCCCGCCAGATTTCTGAGAAGTGAATGTCATCAGGAAGAAACTAAGAGTGTAGCCAATGGGAAATGCGCTACCAACTTGAAAACTGTAACATGCTGAAAACCCTTATTCAGATATAAGAGTAGGAAAAACCGTAACAAAGAGGAATCCAAAAGGTAATTGTCCAGATACAAAACTGTTCTATCTAGTTAAAACAGAAATATTCTTAGAGTGGAAAGTACCAGTCGATCTGACTCACAATTTCTTATCTAGTATTTACTCCCAAAATGAAACTACCTTTGAAGCATGGTGAGATTGAGGGGAGACACAGCTGGAGAGAGAAGAATTAGGACCATATGGATGATCTTGCTAGGTGATTTAATAAAGTCTCATCCTGATGCTCCTGCCCATTTAGTGAGGTGGTCTCAGCCTCTGTATCCTGATTAAATTTCTCATCCTGCAGAGGATTCCTAGGGAGGACTGCTCCCCATTCCTACTATAACCCAGGAGGCCCTTCCTAAAAAAACAAGATCTCTCTCATATTCATTATTGCACTTGGCATCTGGGCTCCTGTATGCACCAGATTAACGCTTAAAAAAAAAGTACATAATAGAACTTCTAGAAGCTATTGTGTTAACAACTGGTGATGCCTTTAATGCACTTTCTACCTTGAATTTCGTTAATATGTAACTTCTTATAATAGATCTTAAGCTCCTTGAGGATAAGAGTTCCTTCAGATTTGTAGTCCTTTGTTACCACTATCTCAGCATCTTGCACGGAGAAGGTTATCATTAAATACATAACAGATAAAGATGAACAATAATGAAGATGGACAAGTCACTTTTCCAGAATAAAAATTTTTCTAGTGGTGAGCCATCAGCTTTTTCAAAATCTAAGTCATAGCTCACTTTCTCTATTTCCTTAATCATTATTATTAATATTTACTGGAAAATTTTTCAGTGATATAACAGTGTATACCTTGACAACAAATGTTTTAATGTTGTACTGCTTCTTGAGATATATTATTAGCAGATGCTTTTTCATCCCAGCTCGTCACTAAGTTCCTTGAAAGTGGGGACCATGCCTTCAATCTCATCACACCATTTATAACTACTCTGCACACAGTATTGACTAACATTGACCATATGCTTTTCAGGGACCAGGTGTTTTCTAAGCATTTCATGTGTATTTAATCATTCTCATGGCAGCCCTATGGGGTAGGTACTAAACATAAGTAGCTAGTTCAAGGTCACATGGCTGGGAAGTGGCAGTAGCAGGATTTGATTCAAGGTCTTGCTCCAGGTGCCCGGTCTTAACCAATTTACTTTATTGCCTCCTAGACATAAAACATTATAGTGGCTTTCTAAACAACTGATTTAGTCTAAAATATTTCTTAAAGGCATGATTTTTGATCAACAGTGGCTTGTGATATGGTCAGGTAGAAGAGATTTTTCTCCTCCCTTTGTTGTACTGTTCATATTACTAAAACATTTCCCTTACTACTATAATTCAGCTGTGTTGTTCTTGGAATTCTTGTAGCACAATCAAGTTATCCACTGCACCACAACTTCTTTATAGTTTGTTCATTTCTACTACTAGCGTAACTCTCAGAATGCCAAACCCAAAGTCCCTAGCTGCTGCTGCCTCATATAGGGCAGCAACATCAAACCCATCTGCTCCTTACCAGCTAGGGGACCTCAGACAAGTCACTGAAATTCTCTCAGCTTCAGCTCTTTATCAGAAAACCAGGGATAATAAAATCTCCATGTACGGTTCAGAGATGATGTAGGTTAGGGGACTAGCATAGCATCTGGTGCCTAGTAAAGCTCTGTGAGTGACTGTCATTATTCTCTTTAGCAATTCACCTAACTCTTGCTGCATGAGTAAACCAATAGAGAGGTAACCATAAAGATTTGCACGCTCACTATTGCCTTTTGGTGCTATTACTTTTTCATTGTGCTGGTGCTAAAATTGATCAGATTCTATGTCTTACTGATGCTTATACCCCATTAAGCAGTGAAAGGAGAGAGTTTCTTGGGGTTTTTTTTTTTTGGCTGCCCCAGGTCTTAGTTGTGGCACACGGGATCATCTGTCTTCGTTGCATCATGCAGGATCTTTTATTTGAATCGAGTAAACTCTTAGTTGCAGCGTATGGGATCTCATTCCCCAACCAGGGATTGAACCCTGCACTGGGAGCACGAGTCTTAGCTGCTGGACCACTAAGGAAGTCCAGGGATAGTGCTCTTTGATCATTGCTCTAGTTTCTTGCCACATAAAATTTGCAATGAGTTGGCTGGTCATTTCACCTCTCTTGGTTAATTCCACAGCAGTCAGGTAGAGAGAATAGTGGCATCATCAATCTTGGGACATTTCTTTCAAGTAAAGAATACATAAAATTTTTCCTATCACTGTTCTAAGTCAGAGGCTTCTCTGGTGGCTTAGCAGTAAAGAATCTGTCTGTAATGCAGACAACACAAGAGATGTGGGTTCAGTCTCTCAGTTGAGATGATCCCTTGGTGGAGGGCATGGCAATCCACTCCAGTATTCTTGCCTGGAGAATCCCATGGACAGAGCAGCCTGGTGGGCTACAGTCTACAGGGTCACAAAGAGTAGGACATGACTGAAGCAACTTAGCATGCATGCACGCATGCAGTCCTTAGGCAAAGTTGTTTACCGTTGGGCCTCATAGGTGCTAAACATTCCTGGGAGTTCATGGTAGATTGTACTTCAAGTTGATCGTCATCAGCAAGGAATGATTATGATCCAGATTGTTGCAGTACCAAAAGGATAAATCAACTTAGCATGCATGCACGCATGCAGTCCTTAGGCAAAGTTGTTTACCGTTGGGCCTCATAGGTGCTAAACATTCCTGGGAGTTCATGGTAGATTGTACTTCAAGTTGATTGTCATCAGCAAGGAATGATTATGATCCAGATTGTTGCAGTACCAAAAGGATAAAGCAAGTGATTGATACTTACTATATCTAGTCTAAAATTGGGCAGTGTACTGTTGGTAGGAATGCAAACTAGTACAGCCACTAAGAAGAACAGTGTGGAGATTCCTTGAAAAACTGGAAATAGAACTGTCATATGACCCAGCAATCCCACTGCTGGGCATACACACCGAGGAAACAGAATTGAAAGAGACACGTGTGCCCCAATGTTCACTTACTGTTGGTAGGAATGCAAACTAATACAGCCACTATGGAGAACAGTGTGGAGATTCCTTGAAAAACTGGAAATAGAACTGTCATATGACCCAGCAATCCCACTGCTGGGCATACACAGCGAGGAAACAGAATTGAAAGAGACACGTGTGCCCCAGTGTTCACTGGAGGACTGTTTACAATAGCCAGGATATGGAAGCAACCTAGATGTCCATCAGCAGACGAATGGATAAGAAAGCTGTGGTACATATACACAATGGAGTATTACTCAGCCATTAAAAAGAAAACATTTGAATCAGTTCTAATGAGGTGGATGAAACTGGAGCCTATTATACAGAGAGAAGTATTTCAGAAAGAAAAATACCAATACAGTATGCTGCTGCTAAGTCGCTTCAGTCGTGTCCAACTCTGTGCGACCCCATAGATGGCAGCCCACCAGGCTCCCCCGTCCCTGGGATTCTCCAGGCAAGAACACTGGAGTGGGTTGCCATTTCCTTCTCCAATGCATGAAAGTGAAAAGGGAAAGTGAAGTCGCTCAGTCGTGTCTGACTGTTCACGACCCCATGAACTGCAGCCCATCAGGCTCCTCTGTCCATGGGATTTTCCAGGCAAGAGTACTGGAGTGGGTTGCCATTGCCTTCTCCAACCAATACAGTATATTAACACATATATATGGAATTTAGAAAGATGGTAACAATGACCCTATATGTGAGACAGCAAAAGAGACACGGATGTAAAGAACAGACTTTTGGACTCTGTGGGCGAAGGCGAGGGTGGGATGATTTGAGAGAATAACATTGAAACATGTATATTATCATATGTGAAATAGATCGCCAATCCAGGTTTGATGCATGAGACAGGGTGCTCAGGCTGGTGCATGGGATGACCCAGAGGGATGGGATGGGGAGGAAGGAGGGAGGGGGGTTCAGGATGGGGAGCACATGTACACCCATGGCTGACTCATCTGAATGTATTGCATAACCCACCACAATATTGTGAAGTAATTAGCTGCCAATTAAAATAAATAAATAAAATAAAATTGGGCAGTGTAGCATAATTAAATCTTGAGTTTGGAATACTTGGGGATCTTCTGATTTTCCTCCCCCCTTCTACTCCTCCAGCCTAGTATTTGGATACCTTTATGAAAATTGGCACTTGGTCATCCAATCTTTGCTGGGAATTTGGAGACCTGGGGATTGGGCTCTAGAACTAGCTGTGTCACTAGTCCAGACAACTCAACCACTGCAAGCTGCAGTTTCTTCTCTTGTGAGACATTGGCTCTCTATCTGACCTGCCCAGTTGTAAACTCCCTTCTTCACCCCTCTCCCAGCAAACAGGCAGCCCCAACTTACTATGGATCCTGCTCCAGAAGATTGCCAAAGCCTGGTGTTCGGAACTCAGAAAAGATTTCCTGTTGAAAGAGTATAAATGATGGTTGGGATCTCAGGTTTGTCCACACAAGTCTATATCATTTATAATGCAGTTAAATTATAATAATTGTCTAAGAGTGAAAGAGAGGAAAAATAAATTTCTTCCCCCCTTTTCTGGATGCAAGTCAACACTAGACAAAGCTTTGAAATGTGTGCAATTTATTGGGATGGCCAAGAAGTTCATTCAAGTTTTCCCTTAACATCTTACACCAAAATTCAAATAAACTTTTTGTCCAACCCAATATTTAGGCACCCTCTTACTTCCTTTCCTTTTTCTCTCTTCCATCTTCTGAGTGTCCCTTACTCTGGGTCCATAGACTCCACCTGTCATCCCATTCAGGTTCTCATCACTTTGCAAAGCCTTGAGCTTTTTTATCCTCTCCATTCCAACCCATCCCACTCCATCCCCTGTCTCCAACTCCTCTAGTCCCCAAGCCCCGACCTGGGTCATCTCAACAGACTTCCACTCCCTCAGTGAAGCAGTCCTCAGACAGATTAGTGAGAAGGAAATCCGACTTAAATGGTGTTTGAACACCTAAGCACAATGAGAGTTGACGCTTAAGTAGTGCTGTGCCTGGCACTATTCTAAGCATGCGTCAACGATTTAGATCCTCAACAATCCCAGGAGGGAGGTGCTATACTATCTACATTCCACAAATAAGGAAACAGGCACAGAGAATTTAGGTGGCTTGCTCAAAGTCAAGGTGCTACAGTCAGTGATGGAGTTGGGTTCTGAATCCAGGCAACCTAACACAAGTGAATCTCCACATTCCAGGCAGCATAACATACATGTGAAAAAATTCTAGGAGTGTTAGAGGGGATTTTCTACCATAGCTGGCCACTGAACCAGGGTGGTGAAAGCAAATGCTTTCCAGGGCCCAAATAGATAATGCAAATGCACGAAATAGTGGCTTTACAGACACAACCTGTAGGAAACTTCCACCCATCCATGGACAAAAACACTGGCTCCTGTTTTCTTGGTTCTCCCATTCCACTTTTCTCTTCATAGAATTGTACAGATGACAAAACAAAGAATGGTTGACATTTCTAGTAACACACGTCAAAGAAAGATAATAGTGTCTTGCAATGATAAATGGCAATCAGCGCCCTATGGCAACTGGAGAGCCCGTGTGCCCTCTGGGAGGGTAGCCCTTCTTAGCCCTAGGCGATGCTTAGTTTTTCAGGCAGGTAAGGTGACTCCTGGAGAAGGCAATGGCACCCACTCCAGTACTCTTGCCTGGAAACTCCCATGGATGGAGGAGCCTGGTAGGCTGCAGTCCATGGGGTCGCTGAGTCGGACACGAGTGAGTGACTTCACTTTCACTTTTCACTTTCATGCACTGGAGAAGGAAATGGCAACCCACTCCAGTGTTCTTGCCTGGAGAATCCCAGGGCTGGCGGAGCCCAATGGGCTGCTGTCTGTGGGGTGGCACAGAGTCGGACACGACTGAAGCGACTTAGCAGCAGCAGCAGCAGCAGCAAGGTGACTCCAGAGACTATGCCCTCAACCACGTGTTATACTAGCCGGGTTCAAGTGACACCTAGACCACACTTTTAATGTATTTCATTGTAATATATTCACTTTCACGGTGAATGATTGCATCTATGAATAAATTAGAAAAATGTCTGTACTTACCAGGATTCCTCCAGTTGTAAGTGCTATAAACTCAACTCAAGTTATCTTTAAAACACGCCCACATATGTGGGGGTGTGAGGACATGATGTCAGACAAGAGCTAAATCTAGGGGCCAAGCTATATAATCAAGCCCCATCCTTCCATCTCCCAGATCTTCTTTATTGGTTTGTTGAATTCATCTACTTCTACAGATGAGAAGGTAGCACTCCAGATGCACATCCTTTTAGCCCACAGGTCTAGAAATGACAGGTTTCCCCTCCAGCTCTGGCTGAAAAGTCCCAGGGAAGAACTCTGACTGGATCCTCTTGGGTTGTGTGTCTAGCCCTGAACCAATCACTTTACCTGGAAACTTGGACCATTTTGATTAGCTAGGGCTAATTTATTTTATTTCAAATAATTTCAATAATTTCAAAAAACTGGCCTACTTCTTGTCAGATTCCAGTGGGTTATTAGTGTTTGTAACTTATATTTATGGCTGTTAACAGATTGATCCTAAACCTAGGTATTATGTGACCTCTGTCATTTCTTATTCTTTTATATATTGGGGTATAGCTGATTAACAATGTCGTGATAGTTTCAGGTGAACAGAAAAGGAACTCAGCCTTACATATACCTGTATCCAGGGCTAATTTATTTACTTGTCAGCATGATAGGGGAGCTGGAGAAGGAAATGGCAACCCACTCCAGTACTCTTGTCTGGAAAATTCCATGGATGGAGGAGCCTGGTAGACTACAGTCCATGGGATCGCAAAGAGTCGGACACGACTGAGCAACTTCACTGGATGATAGGGGAGAGTGGGTGGCAGATGACAGCTCCCCCCACCCCAAGCTCTAATAAAGTACAAAGGGACAGTTCTCCAAATAATGAGTGGCTCCGAGCAGTTGAAATCTATAGCTGTTCACTCTAATGTTCAAGTTATCTCTAGCATGAAAATTAGGGAAATTAAAGAGAAAAAACAGCTTACATTGGATAAATTAAAAAAACAGAACTAGCTTTCGAATGCTTTGTTTATATGCCTTCTTGATTATGATAAATGTCTAAATAGGGAACTTCCTGGTTGTCCAGTGGTCAGGACTCTATGTTTTCATTGCTAAGGGCCTTGGTCCAATCTCTGGTCAGGGAACTAAGATCCATAGGCCTTGTGGCATGGCCAAAAAAAAAAAAAAAGTGTAAATAAAAAGTGAAAAATTCAGTCAATCATAGAAATGTTTCTAAATGTTCAATTCTATTGAGCTATTTCAAATCCTGGAAGATGATGCTGTGAAAGTGCTGCACTCAATATGCCAGCAAATTTGGAAAACTCAGCAGTGGCAACAGGACTTGAAAATGTCAGTTTTCATTCCAACCCCAAAGAAAGGCAATGTCAAAGAATGCTCAAACTACCGAACAATTGCACTCCTCTCACANCTGAACTGAACTGATCTTATATTATTTTGTATAATAATATTAATTTTGTTCTTATAGTCTTGCCCTAAATCCTTTATCAGACTAACTCTTACTAAGAATGCAAAACTTCATTAAATAATTAAAATTGAATATATTTAACACAAAAAAAAATAAAAAATAAAAAGTGAAAAATTCAGTCAATCATAGAAATGTTTCTAAATGTTCAATTCTTTTGGTGTTTTATGAGAAATATAGATAACTGACAGCTTCCTTTATTTTTTGATCTGGATGTTTTAATGCTACATTAACCTGGTTTAGTGTCATTTAGAATCTAGAATATATAACTTAAAAAATCATGATTACACACACACACACACAAAAAACACACTAGATTTTATGGGAAATTTAGTGTCTTTCCATAACATGCTTACTCTCAACAAGTTAGAGCTAAACCAGAGAACTAATATAAGATAAAATGGAGAACTTGTTTTGCCATTACATTTCTATAATGGCATTACATTTCTTAGTTGAACTAAGAACTAAAATTGAGATATGCTTTACTTAAAAATTAGAGAATCATTTATCTTTGTGTATCTTTGCTATCCTTTCCCATTATATTAATATGTAATTTGTACAATGGAATACAAAGATGTCTAGGGACTTTCCTCTTTAAAGTTAATGCTTTGTCTGTTTCTCTTTCAGCATATTCAATTTGTGTGTTAAATCCTCAAATTCCCAGCTGTAATATGGTGTGTGAAAGTAAAATAAGCATTTAATTTTGTATTGTTAAGGCAGATTTATTTCCTACCTGCTAAATGGAACACATTATTGAAGTCATACTGTAGGGCAGGTCCCTGTGCTAAACACTGCTGCTGCTGCTGCTAAGGCGCTTCAGTCGTGTCCGACTCTTAAACACTATACACATACAACTCATTGTATCCCTATAACTGTCCTGTGAGCAAAAGATCATTTTACAGCTGAGGAAACGGGGGCATTCATTTAATCCTCAAAACAATCATCTGAGATAGATAACACTTTAACCTGATATTATTGTTGAGGAAACTGAGGCCTGGAGAAGTTTTGAAAATTACTCAAGTTCACAGAGCTAATTAGGGGATTTGAACCCAGGCAGTTTACCTTTGTACTCGTGCCCTTAATCCCTGTTCAATACCTCCTCTAACTGTTTAATGGTTAGTACATTATCAAGCATATAATCTCTACTGAGGACAATTAACACTTAACCATAAAGTATGTATTAGACCTTGTTCTAAGATGAAAGTGAAAGTGAAGTCACTCAGTCGTGTCTGTAGCCTGTCAGGCTCCTCCGTCCATGGGATTTTCCAGGCAAGAATACTGGAGTGGGTTGCCATTTCCTTCTCCAGGAGATCTTCCCAACCCAGGGACTGAACCCAGGTCTCCCACACTGTAGGCAGACACTTTACCATCTGAGCCACCATCAATTCAGTTCAGTTGCTCAGTCATGTCCAGCTCTTTGCGACCCCATGAATAGATGGAAATACCAGACCACCTGACCTGCCTCTTGAGAAATCTGTATGCAGGTCAGGAAGCAACAGTTAGAACTGGACATGGAACAACAGGCTGGTTCCAAATAGGAAAAGGAGGACATCAAGGCTGTATATTGTCACCCTGCTTATTTAACTTATATGTAGAGTACATCATGCAAAATGCCGGGCTTGATGAAGTACAAGCTGGAATTAAGATTGCCAGGAGAAATATCAATAACCTCAGATATGCAGATGACACCACCCTTATGGCAGAAAGTGAAGAGGAACTAAAAAGCCTCTTGATGAAAGTGAAAGAGGAGAGTGAAAAAGTTGGCTTAAAGCTCAACATTCAGAAAACGAAGATCATGGCATCCGGTCCCATCACTTCATGGGAAATAGATGGAGAAACAGGGGAAATAGATGGGGAAACAGTGGAAATAGTGTCAGACTTTATTTTTGGGGGCTCCAAAATCACTGCAGATGGTGACTGCAGCCATGAAATTAAAAGATGCTTACTCCTTGGAAGAAAAGTTATGAGCAACCTAGATAGCATATTCAAAAGCAGAAACATTACTTTGCCAACTAAGGTCCGTCGTCAGGGCTATGGTTTTTCCAGTGGTCATGTATGGATGTGAGAGTTGGACTGTGAAGAAGGCTGAGCACCAAAGAATTGATGCTTTTGAACTGTGGTGTTGGAGAAGACTCTTGAGGGTTCCTTTGACTGCAAGGAAATCCAACCAGTCAATTGTGAAGGAGATCAGCCCTGGGATTTCTTTGGAAGGACTGATGCTAAAGCTGAAACTCCAGTACTTTGGCCACCTCATGAGAAGAGTTGACTCATTGGAAAAGACTTTGATGCTGGGAAGGATTGGGGGCAGGAGGAGAAGGGGACAACAGAGGATGAGATGGCTGGATGGCATCATGGACTTGATGGATGTGAATCTGAGTGAACTCTGAGAGCTGGTGATAGACAGGGAGGCCTGAGCTACCATACCCTTGGTCAAATTCTTCTCTATTGGTCTAAAGTTACACATTTCTTATATTTCTCTCTTTTCAGAGAAAAAGGTAGAAATCACTAAAATAACTCTAATTTACCATTCTCAAGTAAAATTTCAAAAAGACAAATTTAATAGTATTGCTGTAATTGAAGATGTTCTATGTTATGAAGTCTCACTTCAAACTTGTACCGGTTACCTGTTTACTGTTACAAGTAAAGAAGAGAGAAAGATCTGCCCGTTAGGTCATTTGAACCTACTTCCAACTAAAGTATAGAAGAATTATGACTGGTTTCTCTTCTGCTCATCTTTCTTGGCCCAAGAAAAAGGTCTGGACTTCCTCTCCCCTTGAAGCAGATATCTATTTGTGGGCAAAACCTGTCTGCCTGAATCCTTTTCCAAAAGTAAATGTAGGACATCCAGGTCTGTTTGCATGTGTGTGTGTGTGTGTGTGTGTGTGCGTGTGTATGTGTGTGTGATCCTCTAAAGTCACTGTGACATTGAGAATTTGTTTATTGAAAATTTGTTCAGACTTCTTGTGTGACTGATTATACTACCATGACAATGGGTTTCAGGGAACCCTCCTTAATGATTAATAAAGGCATTCCTGCCTTTTTGTGTCCTACACATATTTCTGTCAAGGGTGAGCCTTCAAGTTAGGAACAGTGTTGATCTCATATTAGGATGGCTTAAATTCAGAACAGTTGAAGCAGCATAGGTAAGTAATTCTTATTCTTTTAAATGAAGTCATGATATTTTAAAGTACAAAAATTTTAAGACATTTAATAAACTGACAGGTAAAAATTGTATGTGATTTATTTTTAAATTAGGACATTTTATTCATTAAGCACATAAATAGTATATAATCATATCCAAATAGATATCAAATTGATACATTCAAGCATTCCATAAAATGTATTCTAATTTTAGTCAATCCTCACCTTATTTTAGTTTACAAAATATTTATTATATTCTCTTATTAGCAAGAAATGAACTTATGATAAAAATTATATATATTAAATATATGCAAGGGAACAAATATTTTCCAAAATTTTTATATACTGTGCATCGATACCAGGTTTGAAGAATAAACTCAACTCCTTATTTTCACTTTCAAAATCTTTCACAATCAGATCCCCAACTATATCTCCAATTTCAATCTTGATTATACCTTGATATGAGTTTTTAAGACTCCTAAGCAGGATAAATAATTTTTTAAAATCATACTTAGACATATAGTGTGATTGAAATACAGAAAAGTGAAATAGAAGATCTTAAAAGAAGATGAGTAATAATATATTGTCTTCAAAGGAATGGAAATTAATTTTAACAATAGAAATGGAAGTCAGAGAGTGGTAAAATAATATCTTCAATGGATTGAGAGAGAGAAAAGAAAAACAATCTAAAATTGTATAACTAGCAAAAACTTTTTTTCAAGAGTTGAGATTCAGCCAATTTATTGAAGGAAATTCTAAAGAATATACTTCAAGAAGAAGTAGCATAATCCCCAGTGGAAAGTCTGAGATGCAAGAAGAGATTAAGAGCAAAAAAGGGGTTAAATTTGTGAGTAAATATAAATCTAAACTACAATATAGACAGGCTCTAGGTTCATCACCTCACCAGAACTGGTGTATAGCAGAAACCAACACACCATTGTAAAGTAACTCTCCTATAATTAAAAAAACATTTTAAATCCATATAGACTAAAAACACTTCTGTAATAGCATATAAGTCCAGGAGTGATTAGAAATAGAATATTCAAAGGTTCTTGTGTTATTGAAAGTGTCAATAAGTGTTATACTTTGACAAGTTAAGCTATCAAGAAAGTCATGCTCTCCTGCTGGAAAAGGCCAGCCAGAGAGAGAAGCCCTGGAAAGACAAGGAGGAGAGAAAGGCCCCCGGTTTCCAGCCATCTCAGCTGTAGTGAGGTCATCTTGGATCTCATCCAGGTTGCAAGCCATCCCCATGGAGCCGCATGTGCGTGTTAAGTCGCTTCAGTCGTGTCTGACTCTGTGCCACCCTATGGACTGCAGCCTACCAGGCTCCTCTGTCCATGGGATTCTCCAGGCAGGAATAAGGAGTGGGTTGCCATGTCCTCCTCCCGAGGGATCTTCCCAACCCAGGGATTGAATCTGCGTCTCATGTCTCCTGCACTGGCAGGTGGGTTCTTTACTACTAGTGCCACTTGCCCTAGAGTCAACCCATAGAACCATGAAAAATAAAACGCTTGTCATTTTAAGACACTGGGATTGTCTGTTACACAGTAATGAATGCCTAATACAGAACACTAACAAAAACCCTACAGCAGTCATCATATCCAATGGTGACATACTGAAAGCATTTTCTTTAGGATAGGGACAAGATCGGGGCGCTCTGCTTAACATCATACAGGAGATCCTGACCAGAATAAGAAGGAAAATAAAGTATAAAGGTTGGGAAGAAACAAACTAACTGGTAAATATGGCCAAGAATCTATGAAAAAGTGATTGATTAATTAGTTAACAAAAGATGATGCTCTTAAAGTGCTGCACTCAATAAGCCAGCATATTTGAAAAATTCAGCAGCGGCCAAAGGACTGGAAAAGGCCAGTTTGTATTCCAATCCCAAATAAGGGCAATGCCAAAGAGTCTAATGCTTAAACTCTTTCAAGCTAGGCTTCAACAGTATATGAACTGAGAAATTCCAGATGTACATGCTGGATTTAGAAAAGGCAGAGGAACCAGAGATCAAATTGCCAACATCTGTTGGATCATAGAAAAAGCAAGAGAATTCCAGGAAAACATCTGCTTCATTGACTATGCTAAAGCTTTTGATTGTGTGGATCACAACAAACTGTGGAAAATTCTTAAAGAGATGGGAATATTATCTTACCTGTCTTACCTGCCTCCTGAGAAACCTATATGCAGGTCAGGAAGCAACAGTTAGAACTGGACATGGAACAACTGACTGGTTCCAAATTGGGAAAGGAGTATGTCAAGAATGTTCATTGTTACCCTGCTTATTTAACTTAT
This sequence comes from Oreotragus oreotragus, assembly GCA_006410675.1. NCBI lineage: Eukaryota > Metazoa > Chordata > Mammalia > Artiodactyla > Bovidae > Oreotragus > Oreotragus oreotragus. The sequence goes on along the minus strand of SJYX01006319.1, from coordinate 35,024 downwards.
ATGCAAAGCACATCATGTGAAATGCCAAGCTGGATGAATCACAAGCTGGAATCAAGATTGCCAGGAGAAATATTAACAACCTCAGATATGAAGATGATATCACTTTAATGGCAGAAAGTGAAGAGGAACTAATGAGCCTCTTGATGAGGGTGAAAGAGGAGAGTGAAAAAACTGGCTTAAAACAACATTCAAATAACAAAGATCATGGCATCTGATCCCATCACTTCATGTTAAATGAAAGGGAAAAAGTGTAAACAGCAACAGATTTTATTTTCTTGGGCTCCAAAATCACTGCAGATGGTAACTGCAGCCATGAAATTAAAAGATGGTTGCTCCTTGGAAGGAAAACTATGATAAACCTACACAGTGTATTAAAAAGCAGAGACATCACTTTGCCAACGAAAGTCTGATTAGGCAAAGCTATGGTTTTTCCAGTAGTTGTGTATGGATGTGAGAGTTGGACCATAAAAAAGGCTGAGTGCTGAAGATATGAAGATTTCAAACTGTGGTGCTGGAGAAGACTCTTGAGAGTCCCTTGGACAGCAAGGAGATCAAACCAGTCAATGCTAAAGGAAATCGACCCTGGATATTCCTTGGAAGGACTGGTGCTGAAGCTCCAAAACTTTGGCCACCTAATGAAAAGAGCTGACTCATTGAAAAAGACCTTGATGCTGGGAAAGATTGAGGACAGGAAGAGAAGAGGGTGACAGAGGGTGAGATGTTTGGATGGTGTCACTGACTCAGTGGACATGAGTTTGAGCAAAATCTGAGAAATAAATTACAGGGAGGGCTGACTTGTTGCAGTCCATAGGGTTGGAAAGAGTCAGAGACAATATGGCAACTGAACAATAAATAATGAATCCATGTGATAAAACTATAAAGGAACACAAACAAATGCTACTTACAAAATTACAGTCCTTAGCTCTGAGGAGGAAGGGGAGGAGACTGGGTAGGGAGAGGTTCACAGGTTAATTTGTTTTCTTACACTTGAAGATTGAGTACTTGCCATATATCTATAATTTACTATTATTTTCAATCTACTCAATATTTAATAAAGATTTCGCCAAGTATTCAAAAACCCTCACGCTTAATCTGGATGATGTCAGGGAGGCATAACTGGAATGCCATGGTACCTAATAAAGTCTGAACTAAGCAGTCGTGGTGAACTTTGCAAAAAGAAGCCCTTGGAAAGGGGACAATCTGTTCAACTTCTCTAAAAGGAAATGGAGAGCAAGAATTTGTCAGTGTCTGCCAAGTCCTCCCTTCCCGGCACTCCCCCACACACCTTTCCCATTCGCTCCCATTCCCTTAATACTCTCACTCCTCCATTACCACTGTATTCAATTCATATTAATTTGTATTCTAAGTATTTTTCATTTCTCCCCACTTTGAGCAGATTCCCAGGCCCCTTCATATTTCTTTATCTGGGGGATTTTTTTCTAGACAAATTTACCAGGCAGCATGACATCTAAGACTCTTTCTGGGGTTTGTAAAAATCTCAAGTCCCTTGAAGAGGATATGTCAGATGTGTTAGAGGAAAAGGGATAGGGCACATTGAACCAGGAGAGGGGCAGCCAGGAAACCTTCAGCGTCATAGATTACCTTCTGTCTGTATGTTTCAAATCATCTTTTCCTTCCACACTCCATGTACTTCTCATGCAATAGGACATGTTCACACTGTAATGAGACTTCTGGTCCAGCAGTTTCAAGTCTTATTGCTGGGCAGGCTGGCTCAGTGAGTAGAAGCATTCCTGTAGCTATTCTGGAAGAATAGACTTGTAAATAACTATTTCAGAAGTGATTGCAAGCCTCTGCTGCTGCTGCTGCTAAGTTGCTTCAGTCGTGTCCGACTCTGTGCGACCCCATAGATGGCAGCCCCCCAGGCTCCCCCCTTCCCCGGGACTCTCCAGGCAAGAACACTGGAGTGGGTTGCCACCTCCTCCTCCAATGCATGAAAGTGAAAAGTGAAAGGGAAATCGCCCAGTCGTGTCCGACTCCTAGCGACCCCATTGACGGCAGCCCACCAGGCTCCTCCGTCCATGGGATTTTCCAGGCAACAGTACTGGAGTGGCGTGCCATTTACTATACCCAATCAAAATGCATCCCCAACTCAACTCCTTGATCAGACCCCCAAAGTACCCACGACCAGTCCAAAGTCACCCTACTCCAGAGGAATTGTGACTGAGAAGAAGTAGGAGGGCCAGGAGATGGAAGTTTTAACTGTTTACATTTAAACGGCCTACTTTTGCAAGTTTTACAGAAACATAGGAATGTATGAACTTATTATGAAGGCACCTCCCATGGTCATAAGAGGGACTACCCTTCCAAGTGAGGGACCATGAAACTTAACCAGTAATAGCTTCAGGATATCTGCTGGGGGGCTTGAGGAATGTTTGCTCAATGAGTGAGCCAAAGATGAGACACTTGCATACTAGGAATCTCTTTTGTAGAGGAGGAATTTTCTATCTTAGCATATCTATCAGGGCCTGGATACGTTATCTTATACTAACTCCATGCTTATCAAATTTTCTGACAAAAAAATTTTCTCCAGGTACCTTCTGTGAGGGAGGTGATATGTACACAGCAGACCCGAGTGAAAGTACATTTTCCAGTGCACACTGATGTATTGTCAGTCTGGGTAGAAATCAGTCTCTTGAGAATTTGATTCATGTTGTTTATTCGGTAAGTCATGCTTGACTCTCTGTAGCAACCCCATGGACTCTAGCCCACCAGGCTCCTCTGTCCATGGGATTTTCCCAGACAAGAATACTGGAATGGGTTGTCATTTCCTTCTCCAGGGGATCTTCCTGTCCCAGGGATCAAACCCAAGTCTCTTGCATTGGCAGGTGGATTCTGTACCATCAAGCTCCCAGGGAAGCCCCTTGATTTTGTAGCTGGATCCTAAGAAACTGACACCCTAGAGTGCCCGATGAAATTCTGCTTCAGAACACGGGAATATGGCACCCAATGTACCTCCATTCATAAAACCTTGTCACCAGGCTCACTCTTCTCAGACAGAAGCATCTAATTCACCAAGCATGGAACTTCCCTAGTGGCACAGTAGCTAAGACTCAATGTTCCCAATGCAGGGAGCAGGGTTTCAATCCCTGGTCAGGGAACTGGATCCTACATGCTGCAACGAAAAGTTTGAATGCTGCAACTATGATCTGGTGTGGCCAAATAAATAAATAAAAATAGAAAATTTTAATTCATGAAGCATATCTCAAAACTGTCACTCTGATGACTCAAACTAAACTTTCAAATAGGATGAGAATTATAGATTACCTGGACAAGCACAGGTGAGATTAAAAAGCCGGATCGCTTTTTTCTCTACTGCTTTTCTATACTTAAAAAATGTAATGCTTGTTTTTATAATAACTTTTAAAATTTTTATTTCATTTAGTTTTTAAAATTTTTAGCCACAACCTGTGGCATGTGGGATCTTAGTTCCCTGACCAAGGATTGAAACCAAGCCCCCTGCATTGGACCACTGGACTGCCAGGGAAATCCCATGTTTTCATAATAACTTAAAATAAGAAAGAAAAATTACTCACTAGTATATGGGATTAGGAGAGAATTTTTTTGCAGCTGTGAAACAAAGTAGTTCTTAAACCCTGCAAGGCCATGGAAGCTAAGAACAGATTTGCTCTAAAATTGCTCAAGTACACACGGGGTGTTGCTTCAAGACCACAACCAGATTCTTCACTCCTTCAAGTGTCAGGTGCTTAGAGGGAAAGAGGAAAGACTGCTGCAACATTAACCATTTACTGTCTCATCCTATTCTTAAGTCTGAAGATTTTTAGGGCTGGAAGCAGGCAGGTCAATGCACCTAGTTCCCTTATTGTATGAATGGGGAACCCAGGACCAAGGTAGGTTACTCTTGCAGCGTTACATGGTCAGCGGTAGATGTGGGCACTCTGGAATAGGTTTAGGATACTATTTTTAGGCTTAAATAATTCAGAATTGAGTGTCACAGAGGGTGTAAAGGAAGATATATAGTAAGCTAGCTGTTGTCCCAGAGTATTTGCTGAAGGGGAATTGGATCCCCACCACTTCAGCCAAATTAACAGCTGGTAACAGTTGTAGGCAACTGTCAGTTCTTAGAATTTTGAGCTTGCAAAAATTTCGCAATTAATAATATTAGGGAAGGGTTGTTCCTTCTGGTCCCATCCATCATTCATCAGAAGGTGCCTGGGACCACCAGCTGTCACACACAAACTGACTCCTAACCAGAGCAGAAACTGGAGTTGGAGACAGGATAAAACCAATATCCATCAACAAGAAGTTGACATTTTGAAGAAGGTCCCCAGGGAAGGTCAACCTTGTCGTTTGTAAAAAGAGACAGGAAAGAAAGAGGAAACCATGGCAAAAACAAGATAAAAAGTTTCCAATAACGTCCCCATGGGGGAAAATGTGACAGTAAAAGAAAATGATAATAGAATACCTCTGGAAAGATAAATAAAGAACCGATAATTGCCTCCCAAGAGAGGAACCAAGTTTCAGGGGTTTAGGCATAGGAGAGACATTCTTTTTTTTTTTTTTAAGCTATATAAACTTTTGTACATTTGGGTTTTGGAATCATATGAATTGAAATATGTATACTATCATGTAAGAAATGAATTGCCAGTCTATGTTCAATGCAGGATGCAGGATGCTTGGGGCTGGTGTATGGGGATGATCTGGAGGGAAGATGTGGCGCGGGAGGTGGGAGGGGGGTTCATGTTTGGGAGTTCGTGTAAAAAAATAAATAAATACAAAAAATAAAAAAAATAAATAAAAAATAATAAAAAAGAATGACAAAAAAAAATACTAGATTTTTTAAAAAGAAAGTAACAAGGGAATCTTTCTTAAAATTGTAGCTGTTTTTAAATAATCCCTTTGAAACAAGGATGTGACTAGCTTAGTAAAATCCAGCCCTGACCAGCTCCTTTTGTGGTGATGCCGAGTGACGGAGGGTGCGTTGCCTCAAGCCTTATTCAGGAGGGGCTGCCTCTGACTGTAGCATCACTTTCTAGCACAAGACCAATACATGTTCCTCATTCCTTTCTAGTGTTTCTTGCTGTAACTATTAAATACCTCCATGAAACTAAATATTTCCTTTTTTGGAGAAGGATTAAGTATAGGCAGAATGCTATTTTAACAGCTATCATCATGCTGTCTAGTTCAATATAACAAAGTTCCTGTCCTCCTGGCCAACTGCCCATACGAGCATGGTTTTGCTCATATTTGTTGGTATATATGGAGGCAGCAGTAAGGATTTTATACACATACACCATATATATGGTATATGCTATTATTCTTTAAAATTTTTCTATATACATATATTATGTATATATATATACATACATATATTGGGCTTCATATGTACATATATACACATACAATATATGTATATACATATTTTGGGCTTCCCCAGTGGCTCAGATGGTAAAGATTCTGCCTGCAATATAAGAGACCTGGGTTCGATTCCTGAGTTGGGAAGAACCCCTGGAGAAGGGAATGGCAACCCACTCCAGTGTTCTTGCCTAGAGAATATCATGGACAGAAGAGCCGGTGGGCTACAGTCCAAGAGGTTGCAAATACGTGGACATGACTGAGGGGCTAGCACTAACACATACATATATACTTTTAAAGAAAAATATTTCAGAGACACAGTATTATAAGGAATCAGATTTATAGAGAATGGTGTCAAATAGGTTATGAAGTAACCCGTGTAGCATGTAGGGTGTAGCATAAAAGAACACAATGTTCAAGAGGCAGTGTAGGGGTTTCTCTGGTGGTCCAGTGGTTAAGAATTTGCCTCCCAATGCAGGGGATGCTGGTTCAGTCCCTGGTCAGGCAACTAATATCCCACATGCCACGGGGTAACTAAGCCCTCGGGCCACAACTACTGAGCCTGCGTGTTGCAACTACAGAAGTCCCCTCTCATCGCAATGAAGACCCAGCAGAGCCAAAAAAAAAGGGAGGGGGTAGCGTAGCATAACTATTTAAGGCATGGACTCTGGAGCCAGGCAACCTGGGGATCTAGCTTTACCACCTAGTCAACAAGGCAATTTTTAGCAAATTATTCACCCCATTGTGACTCAGGTGTGCCATCTGTAAATTGAAGCTGATAACAAGTCTCAAAGTTTCATTATAAAGATTAAGTTAGTTAATCAATAAGAAGTCTGGAACAGCAATGGACCACAGGGTAAGCACCATGTATAAACATTAACTGTTGTCATTTTGCAAAGAACAATTTGGCAATATGGATCCACGTCATAGTCCTTTAGGCCCCTAGATAGATACGTTTTCCCCACGTAACCAGTGAAGTGAAGTCGCTCAGTCGGGTCCGACTCTTTGTGACCCCATGGACTGTGGACTACCAGGCTCCTCCATCCATGGGATTCTCTAGGCAAGAATACTGGAGTGGGTTGCCATTTCCTTCTCCAGGGGATCTTCCCGACCCAGGGATCGACCCCAGGTCTCCTGCAATGCGGGCAGACGCTTTAACCTCTGAGCCATGTAAGGGTATATTTGATCAGGGTCAACCATGACCTAAGTAGTGAAAAAGTCCTCAAGACAATCAACTTCTCTTAATTCCATCCTCACCGAGAAAGTGTCTTGATTACTAATTCAACTTTTCAGGTATGTGTCCTCAAGAAAGAGGATGTGGTATTCTGAATGAGATTAAGGTCATCTGTTTCCTGCTGCAAAAGCTCATCTCCAATTAAAAATGAATGCATTGGTATTATGATTTATACATCCACATTGTGTGAGTGTATCATTGAGTCTGCACCTCTGGGAATACACTTGGAAAATCTAGTTTGTGAACCTTCCCACCTGAGGTCCAAACCCGGACCTTTGTGTAGTTACCAGGGAAATATCCACCCAGAGGCCTCTTGGGGACCAGTCACCTGTCTTCTTTCCTAGATGAAAACCCCATGGGGCTCATTGTAATTAGGGAGCAATCATTCCACATGGTTGCAGAACACTGTAGTCATTTTGCTTAGCAAAGTATTCAGGTATAGTGATTATACTTGAAAACATGCAGATTTTTTTTTTAACCTATATGTGACAAAATTGAAGAAGGGAGTTGGTAATTCTATTTTGAAAGCTAAAGTAGAACCAGCAGGGATTGGGCCTTTCTGTAGGGAAGGAAGAGGTAGAAAGTATATTCTGAAATACACTTTTCTCTTTTTTCTTACAAAGGCCTGGTGTTTAGGGTTTAGGTTACACTTGGGTAAATTATTTGGGAAAATAGGTAGTTTACTGGTGAGAGTAATTGGAATTGGGATGCTCAAAATTCCAATGCCAGGCTCAGATTGAGTTATTAACAATACTACATTCTACTCCAGTCTCATGAGAGGCCCCCTCTGACCTGTACTAGGCAGGCTCCATCTAGAATAATGGGTTTTTCTTCTGGGACTCTTGGAAGAGGGTCATTGACAATCTGGAGCTTGTCCAAGAGAAGGCAACCATAACAACACCATCTCACATGTATCAGTCAGGATATATTTAGTTGCAAGGAACAAAACACTAGAATCAAACTGAGCTAAGCAAAAGTAAGAATTTGACACATGCAACTGAAACCACAAAATTGTGAAGTAAAATTATTCTAAGGCAAGGCTTTGCTATAGGTTCACCTGATGCAACCAGAACTCAGGTTTTTCTCTCTGTCTCCTTTTTGAGTGTTGGTACCTACACCATTTTGGGTATAGGCCCTTCCCTTCATGGTCTAAGACAGATGCGAATATTCCCAAGGTCCCAAGAACCCTTACCCCCATCTCACACCTTAGAACCAATGCATTAATGTCTTGAGATTTACTCTAACTTGACAGGCTTAAGTCTGATGCCCACCCCTGTGGCTATCACTGTGGCCAGGAGAATGGAGTGTTAGCCTTGGCCGTGAACTCCACCCTTGGAGTAGGGAGGGGATCAGCTTATCCAGTATCACAGGGAGTCCCACTTGGAAATCAGGGCTGGTGGAAAAAGGGAAGAGGAAATAAATGCTTCAGGAATAACCAACAAAGGTACACACTTTATCACATGAGGAATATTTAAAGGACTAGGAGTCCTTAGCTTGAAAAAGAGAAGACAAAGAAAGAGCAAGTAGTTGCCTTTGAACGTTTGAAAGTGTCGTTTGGAGGCAGCATTAGATTTATTCCATGTAATTCTAGAACTGATTTTGACCAAATTTAAGGGAATGAAATGTAAAAATTTCCCTCTTTCTCTTCCCTTCTCTGCTACTCACCTTCCTCTATTTCTACTCTTAAGAGATAACCTCTGTGAACTGTTGAATGAAAACCTTTCTTAAGATTAGAGTTACCCATAAGGACTTGACTGTGTNTTTCAAACTGTGGTGCTGGAGAAGACTCTTGAGAGTCCCTTGGACAGCAAGGAGATCAAACCAGTCAATGCTAAAGGAAATCGACCCTGGATATTCCTTGGAAGGACTGGTGCTGAAGCTCCAAAACTTTGGCCACCTAATGAAAAGAGCTGACTCATTGAAAAAGACCTTGATGCTGGGAAAGATTGAGGACAGGAAGAGAAGAGGGTGACAGAGGGTGAGATGTTTGGATGGTGTCACTGACTCAGTGGACATGAGTTTGAGCAAAATCTGAGAAATAAATTACAGGGAGGGCTGACTTGTTGCAGTCCATAGGGTTGGAAAGAGTCAGAGACAATATGGCAACTGAACAATAAATAATGAATCCATGTGATAAAACTATAAAGGAACACAAACAAATGCTACTTACAAAATTACAGTCCTTAGCTCTGAGGAGGAAGGGGAGGAGACTGGGTAGGGAGAGGTTCACAGGTTAATTTGTTTTCTTACACTTGAAGATTGAGTACTTGCCATATATCTATAATTTACTATTATTTTCAATCTACTCAATATTTAATAAAGATTTCGCCAAGTATTCAAAAACCCTCACGCTTAATCTGGATGATGTCAGGGAGGCATAACTGGAATGCCATGGTACCTAATAAAGTCTGAACTAAGCAGTCGTGGTGAACTTTGCAAAAAGAAGCCCTTGGAAAGGGGACAATCTGTTCAACTTCTCTAAAAGGAAATGGAGAGCAAGAATTTGTCAGTGTCTGCCAAGTCCTCCCTTCCCGGCACTCCCCCACACACCTTTCCCATTCACTCCCATTCCCTTAATACTCTCACTCCTCCATTACCACTGTATTCAATTCATATTAATTTGTATTCTAAGTATTTTTCATTTCTCCCCGCTTTGAGCAGATTCCCAGGCCTCTTCATATTTCCTTATCTGGGGGATTTTTTTCTAGACAAATTTACCAGGCAGCATGACATCTAAGACTCTTTCTGAGGTTTGTAAAAATCTCAAGTCCCTTGAAGAGGATATGTCAGATGTGTTAGAGGAAAAGGGATAGGGCACATTGAACCAGGAGAGGGGCAGCCAGGAAACCTTCAGCGTCATAGATTACCTTCTGTCTGTATGTTTCAAATCATCTTTTCCTTCCACACTCCATGTACTTCTCATGCAATAGGACATGTTCACACTGTAATGAGACTTCTGGTCCAGCAGTTTCAAGTCTTATTGCTGGGCAGGCTGGCTCAGTGAGTAGAAGCATTCCTGTAGCTATTCTGGAAGAATAGACTTGTAAATAACTATTTCAGAAGTGATTGCAAGCCTCTGCTGCTGCTGCTGCTAAGTTGCTTCAGTCGTGTCCGACTCTGTGCGACCCCATAGATGGCAGCCCCCCAGGCTCCCCCCTTCCCCGGGACTCTCCAGGCAAGAACACTGGAGTGGGTTGCCACCTCCTCCTCCAATGCATGAAAGTGAAAAGTGAAAGGGAAATCGCCCAGTCGTGTCCGACTCCTAGCGACCCCATTGACGGCAGCCCACCAGGCTCCTCCGTCCATGGGATTTTCCAGGCAACAGTACTGGAGTGGCGTGCCATTTACTATACCCAATCAAAATGCATCCCCAACTCAACTCCTTGATCAGACCCCCAAAGTACCCACGACCAGTCCAAAGTCACCCTACTCCAGAGGAATTGTGACTGAGAAGAAGTAGGAGGGCCAGGAGATGGAAGTTTTAACTGTTTACATTTAAACGGCCTACTTTTGCAAGTTTTACAGAAACATAGGAATGTATGAACTTATTATGAAGGCACCTCCCATGGTCATAAGAGGGACTACCCTTCCAAGTGAGGGACCATGAAACTTAACCAGTAATAGCTTCAGGATATCTGCTGGGGGGCTTGAGGAATGTTTGCTCAATGAGTGAGCCAAAGATGAGACACTTGCATACTAGGAATCTCTTTTGTAGAGGAGGAATTTTCTATCTTAGCATATCTATCAGGGCCTGGATACGTTATCTTATACTAACTCCATGCTTATCAAATTTTCTGACAAAAAAATTTTCTCCAGGTACCTTCTGTGAGGGAGGTGATATGTACACAGCAGACCCGAGTGAAAGTACATTTTCCAGTGCACACTGATGTATTGTCAGTCTGGGTAGAAATCAGTCTCTTGAGAATTTGATTCATGTTGTTTATTCGGTAAGTCATGCTTGACTCTCTGTAGCAACCCCATGGACTCTAGCCCACCAGGCTCCTCTGTCCATGGGATTTTCCCAGACAAGAATACTGGAATGGGTTGTCATTTCCTTCTCCAGGGGATCTTCCTGTCCCAGGGATCAAACCCAAGTCTCTTGCATTGGCAGGTGGATTCTGTACCATCAAGCTCCCAGGGAAGCCCCTTGATTTTGTAGCTGGATCCTAAGAAACTGACACCCTAGAGTGCCCGATGAAATTCTGCTTCAGAACACGGGAATATGGCACCCAATGTACCTCCATTCATAAAACCTTGTCACCAGGCTCACTCTTCTCAGACAGAAGCATCTAATTCACCAAGCATGGAACTTCCCTAGTGGCACAGTAGCTAAGACTCAATGTTCCCAATGCAGGGAGCAGGGTTTCAATCCCTGGTCAGGGAACTGGATCCTACATGCTGCAATGAAAAGTTTGAATGCTGCAACTATGATCTGGTGTGGCCAAATAAATAAATAAAAATAGAAAATTTTAATTCATGAAGCATATCTCAAAACTGTCACTCTGATGACTCAAACTAAACTTTCAGATAGGATGAGAATTATAGATTACCTGGACAAGCACAGGTGAGATTAAAAAGCCGGATCGCTTTTTTTTCTACTGCTTTTCTATACTTAAAAAATTTAATGCTTGTTTTCATAATAACTTTTAAAATTTTTATTTCATTTAGTTTTTAAAATTTTTAGCCACAACCTGTGGCATGTGGGATCTTAGTTCCCTGACCAAGGATTGAAACCAAGCCCCCTGCACTGGACCACTGGACTGCCAGGGAAATCCCATGTTTTCATAATAACTTAAAATAAGAAAGAAAAATTACTCACTAGTATATGGGATTAGGAGAGAATTTTTTTGCAGCTGTGAAACAAAGTAGTTCTTAAACCCTGCAAGGCCATGGAAGCTAAGAACAGATTTGCTCTAAAATTGCTCAAGTACACACGGGGTGTTGCTTCAAGACCACAACCAGATTCTTCACTCCTTCAAGTGTCAGGTGCTTAGAGGGAAAGAGGAAAGACTGCTGCAACATTAACCATTTACTGTCTCATCCTATTCTTAAGTCTGAAGATTTTTAGGGCTGGAAGCAGGCAGGTCAATGCACCTAGTTCCCTTATTGTATGAATGGGGAACCCAGGACCAAGGTAGGTTACTCTTGCAGCGTTACATGGTCAGCGGTAGATGTGGGCACTCTGGAATAGGTTTAGGATACTATTTTTAGGCTTAAATAATTCAGAATTGAGTGTCACAGAGGGTGTAAAGGAAGATATATAGTAAGCTAGCTGTTGTCCCAGAGTATTTGCTGAAGGGGAATTGGATCCCCACCACTTCAGCCAAATTAACAGCTGGTAACAGTTGTAGGCAACTGTCAGTTCTTAGAATTTTGAGCTTGCAAAAATTTCGCAATTAATAATATTAGGGAAGGGTTGTTCCTTCTGGTCCCATCCATCATTCATCAGAAGGTGCCTGGGACCACCAGCTGTCACACACAAACTGACTCCTAACCAGAGCAGAAACTGGAGTTGGAGACAGGATAAAACCAATATCCATCAACAAGAAGTTGACATTTTGAAGAAGGTCCCCAGGGAAGGTCAACCTTGTCGTTTGTAAAAAGAGACAGGAAAGAAAGAGGAAACCATGGCAAAAACAAGATAAAAAGTTTCCAATAACGTCCCCATGGGGGAAAATGTGACAGTAAAAGAAAATGATAATAGAATACCTCTGGAAAGATAAATAAAGAACCGATAATTGCCTCCCAAGAGAGGAACCAAGTTTCAGGGGTTTAGGCATAGGAGAGACATTCTTTTTTTTTTTTTTAAGCTATATAAACTTTTGTACATTTGGGTTTTGGAATCATATGAATTGAAATATGTATACTATCATGTAAGAAATGAATTGCCAGTCTATGTTCAATGCAGGATGCAGGATGCTTGGGGCTGGTGTATGGGGATGATCTGGAGGGAAGATGTGGCGCGGGAGGTGGGAGGGGGGTTCATGTTTGGGAGTTCGTGTAAAAAAATAAATAAATACAAAAAAAAAATAATAAAAAAGAATGACAAAAAAAAATACTAGATTTTTAAAAAAGAAAGTAACAAGGGAATCTTTCTTAAAATTGTAGCTGTTTTTAAATAATCCCTTTGAAACAAGGATGTGACTAGCTTAGTAAAATCCAGCCCTGACCAGCTCCTTTTGTGGTGATGCCGAGTGACGGAGGGTGCGTTGCCTCAAGCCTTATTCAGGAGGGGCTGCCTCTGACTGTAGCATCACTTTCTAGCACAAGACCAATACATGTTCCTCATTCCTTTCTAGTGTTTCTTGCTGTAACTATTAAATACCTCCATGAAACTAAATATTTCCTTTTTTGGAGAAGGATTAAGTATAGGCAGAATGCTATTTTAACAGCTATCATCATGCTGTCTAGTTCAATATAACAAAGTTCCTGTCCTCCTGGCCAACTGCCCATACGAGCATGGTTTTGCTCATATTTGTTGGTATATATGGAGGCAGCAGTAAGGATTTTATACACATACACCATATATATGGTATATGCTATTATTCTTTAAAATTTTTCTATATACATATATTATGTATATATATATACATACATATATTGGGCTTCATATGTACATATATACACATACAATATATGTATATACATATTTTGGGCTTCCCCAGTGGCTCAGATGGTAAAGATTCTGCCTGCAATATAAGAGACCTGGGTTCGATTCCTGAGTTGGGAAGAACCCCTGGAGAAGGGAATGGCAACCCACTCCAGTGTTCTTGCCTAGAGAATATCATGGACAGAAGAGCCGGTGGGCTACAGTCCAAGAGGTTGCAAATACGTGGACATGACTGAGGGGCTAGCACTAACACATACATATATACTTTTAAAGAAAAATATTTCAGAGACACAGTATTATAAGGAATCAGATTTATAGAGAATGGTGTCAAATAGGTTATGAAGTAACCCGTGTAGCATGTAGGGTGTAGCATAAAAGAACACAATGTTCAAGAGGCAGTGTAGGGGTTTCTCTGGTGGTCCAGTGGTTAAGAATTTGCCTCCCAATGCAGGGGATGCTGGTTCAGTCCCTGGTCAGGCAACTAATATCCCACATGCCACGGGGTAACTAAGCCCTCGGGCCACAACTACTGAGCCTGCGTGTTGCAACTACAGAAGTCCCCTCTCATCGCAATGAAGACCCAGCAGAGCCAAAAAAAAAGGGAGGGGGTAGCGTAGCATAACTATTTAAGGCATGGACTCTGGAGCCAGGCAACCTGGGGATCTAGCTTTACCACCTAGTCAACAAGGCAATTTTTAGCAAATTATTCACCCCATTGTGACTCAGGTGTGCCATCTGTAAATTGAAGCTGATAACAAGTCTCAAAGTTTCATTATAAAGATTAAGTTAGTTAATCAATAAGAAGTCTGGAACAGCAATGGACCACAGGGTAAGCACCATGTATAAACATTAACTGTTGTCATTTTGCAAAGAACAATTTGGCAATATGGATCCACGTCATAGTCCTTTAGGCCCCTAGATAGATACGTTTTCCCCACGTAACCAGTGAAGTGAAGTCGCTCAGTCGTGTCCGACTCTTTGTGACCCCATGGACTGTGGACTACCAGGCTCCTCCATCCATGGGATTCTCTAGGCAAGAATACTGGAGTGGGTTGCCATTTCCTTCTCCAGGGGATCTTCCCGACCCAGGGATCGACCCCAGGTCTCCTGCAATGCGGGCAGACGCTTTAACCTCTGAGCCATGTAAGGGTATATTTGATCAGGGTCAACCATGACCTAAGTAGTGAAAAAGTCCTCAAGACAATCAACTTCTCTTAATTCCATCCTCACCGAGAAAGTGTCTTGATTACTAATTCAACTTTTCAGGTATGTGTCCTCAAGAAAGAGGATGTGGTATTCTGAATGAGATTAAGGTCATCTGTTTCCTGCTGCAAAAGCTCATCTCCAATTAAAAATGAATGCATTGGTATTATGATTTATACATCCACATTGTGTGAGTGTATCATTGAGTCTGCACCTCTGGGAATACACTTGGAAAATCTAGTTTGTGAACCTTCCCACCTGAGGTCCAAACCCGGACCTTTGTGTAGTTACCAGGGAAATATCCACCCAGAGGCCTCTTGGGGACCAGTCACCTGTCTTCTTTCCTAGATGAAAACCCCATGGGGCTCATTGTAATTAGGGAGCAATCATTCCACATGGTTGCAGAACACTGTAGTCATTTTGCTTAGCAAAGTATTCAGGTATAGTGATTATACTTGAAAACATGCAGATTTTTTTTTTAACCTATATGTGACAAAATTGAAGAAGGGAGTTGGTAATTCTATTTTGAAAGCTAAAGTAGAACCAGCAGGGATTGGGCCTTTCTGTAGGGAAGGAAGAGGTAGAAAGTATATTCTGAAATATATTTTTCTCTTTTTTCTTACAAAGGCCTGGTGTTTAGGGTTTAGGTTACACTTGGGTAAATTATTTGGGAAAATAGGTAGTTTACTGGTGAGAGTAATTGGAATTGGGATGCTCAAAATTCCAATGCCAGGCTCAGATTGAGTTATTAACAATACTACATTCTACTCCAGTCTCATGAGAGGCCCCCTCTGACCTGTACTAGGCAGGCTCCATCTAGAATAATGGGTTTTTCTTCTGGGACTCTTGGAAGAGGGTCATTGACAATCTGGAGCTTGTCCAAGAGAAGGCAACCATAACAACACCATCTCACATGTATCAGTCAGGATATATTTAGTTGCAAGGAACAAAACACTAGAATCAAACTGAGCTAAGCAAAAGTAAGAATTTGACACATGCAACTGAAACCACAAAATTGTGAAGTAAAATTATTCTAAGGCAAGGCTTTGCTATAGGTTCACCTGATGCAACCAGAACTCAGGTTTTTCTCTCTGTCTCCTTTTTGAGTGTTGGTACCTACACCATTTTGGGTATAGGCCCTTCCCTTCATGGTCTAAGACAGATGCGAATATTCCCAAGGTCCCAAGAACCCTTACCCCCATCTCACACCTTAGAACCAATGCATTAATGTCTTGAGATTTACTCTAACTTGACAGGCTTAAGTCTGATGCCCACCCCTGTGGCTATCACTGTGGCCAGGAGAATGGAGTGTTAGCCTTGGCCGTGAACTCCACCCTTGGAGTAGGGAGGGGATCAGCTTATCCAGTATCACAGGGAGTCCCACTTGGAAATCAGGGCTGGTGGAAAAAGGGAAGAGGAAATAAATGCTTCAGGAATAACCAACAAAGGTACACACTTTATCACATGAGGAATATTTAAAGGACTAGGAGTCCTTAGCTTGAAAAAGAGAAGACAAAGAAAGAGCAAGTAGTTGCCTTTGAACGTTTGAAAGTGTCGTTTGGAGGCAGCATTAGATTTATTCCATGTAATTCTAGAACTGATTTTGACCAAATTTAAGGGAATGAAATGTAAAAATTTCCCTCTTTCTCTTCCCTTCTCTGCTACTCACCTTCCTCTATTTCTACTCTTAAGAGATAACCTCTGTGAACTGTTGAATGAAAACCTTTCTTAAGATTAGAGTTACCCATAAGGACTTGACTGTGTCTTAAAGAATTGATTGTCTCATCACTTCCAGCAGGATTTCTACTTTAATGGACCTGGACTAACTAACTGTAAGATACAAAGTTTCCATGTCCGAGGTAGTGTGATTTAAGGGAGATTTGGAGGTATTTGTAAAAAGATGATAAGAACTTAAGACGTTCCAGAGTAAGTGTTGTTTGCTGATGTAACAAAAGAACCGTGAACTCCCTTTCCTTAAACCAGAGCAATGATAGCAGATGGAGTGAGTAATGGGAGCACGTTGGGCCAGAATGTGAATTCAAGAATGAGCAGAACACACAGGGAGGCAAGAGTTTTCATACGGATGGCCAAGGTTCCTCTGACCTGTAAATGTGTAAGTGTTGTTTGCTGATGTAACAAAAGAACCGTGAACTCCCTTTCCTTAAACCAGAGCAATGATAGCAGATGGAGTGAGTAATGGGAGCACGTTGGGCCAGAATGTGAATTCAAGAATGAGCAGAACACACAGGGAGGCAAGAGTTTTCATACGGATGGCCAAGGTTCCTCTGACCTGTAAATGCTGCTTTGACTGAATGTTCTTTGGGTCTCCCATTCACAATCCCTTGTCTATTCTAGAGTATAGCAGAAGGAACCAAAAAAAAAAAGGCATTGCTAGTGTTCTTAACTTATTCCCTAGCTGGATCTGTTCCAATTATTCCTGAAATATTAATGAAATAGTAGCTGTCATCTAACTAATATTTCTGATGTGGTCTGAATCACTAGCAAACAAAGAAAATACACTAAATTAATTTTTTCATAGAATACAAGAGTAGTCAAAATGATATTGTGCCTTGTCCAGGCCTAATCAGAAACTGAATCTTTAAAAAATACCATCTATTGAATGCCTACTCTGATTCACATACTGCTTAGCACCATAGATCTCATTTAATAAAAAGTTCAGAACACTTCCATGAAGTTATTATTGTTATCTCCATTTTACAAATGAAAAATGAGGTCTGGAAAGGTTAAATAAGATGCTCAAAGACACACAGGTTAAATAAGATGCTCAAAGACACACAGCTAATAAGTGGTAGAACCACTTAGAATTGGGACATAGCTCTTTCTGACTATAAACTCATACCCCTTTTCCATATGATGCTGCTTTTATGCATGAGAGCATGTTTATGTGTGTGTATAGAGGGCAAGTTCATGACACTATGTGGTTTGATACTGTATTGAGAGTAATCTCAAAATACAAATCTTAATTCTTTTTACATATTTGTGACTTCCCTGGTGGCTCAGGTGGTAAAGCGTCTGTCTACAATGTGGGAGACCCGGGTTTGATCCCTGGGTCAGGAAGATCTGCTGGAGAAGGAAATGGCAATCCACTCCAGTACTATTGCCTGGAAAATCCCATGGACAGAGGAGCCTGGTAGGCTACCGTCCATGGGGTCGCAAAGAGTCGGACACGACTGAGCGACTTCAATTACTTACTTACTTACTAAACAAACAAATTTATGGGGTGGAGCGGTAGACTTATTTTAAAGAAATAAACATGCCATGTGGATTTTCAGAGGAGCCTTTTCATTCTTTGGTGCTTAGGTAAGTGAACTCTGAAACAGCTTTTATTTTTTTCTCCTTTTGTTGTGGATTTGTTTTTGAATGAGTTGTATAGCAATGACATATTTGATTGTTATTTCTTGGGCTTGTTTTGAAGCCTTGTGAACTTTACAGTTCCTAGGGTCACACATTTTTTCTTAATGACTGCTAAATGATGTGTTTTTTCCAAAACTCCTAAGGAAGTATGACCTCCCTTAACCAGCAGTTCTTAACATTCAGAAAATTTCCTTTATTTTTACCCTAAGCTAGACATTCCTTTTTCTAGTTTCTCTTTCAATTTAGCAGACTTTCATGGGCTCAGCCTCTGTGAGCTGGGTAGTTGTTCTATTAGCTTGGCAGACCCCTTCCCCATAGCTACCTTCATTGCACTCTTATGACACCCTGTTTATGACGTCTCACAATCTATGATTGTGTCATTTATCTGCTTGTTTATTGACTGTTGGGCCCGTAGGGTGTAAGTTCTAGAGGGTAGAGACCTACCTCTCTTCCTCACTGTTGAGTCCCCAGCAACTTAGCAAGATGCCTGGCATAGGAGGCTCTGAATCAACTTTGTGGGGTTTTTTTGTTTATTTGTTTTTATTGGAGTATAGTTGCTTCATAATGTTGTGTTAGTTTTTACTGTACAGCAAAGTGAATCAGCTAAACATATACAAATATCCCCTCTTTTTTGGGTTTCCTTCCCATTTAGGTCACCACAGAGAACTGAGTAGACTTTCCTGTGCTATACAGCAGGTTATCATTTGTTATCTATTTTATACATAGTATTAGTGGTGTATATATGCCAATCCCAATCTTCCAGTTCATCCCTTCCCTCCCTTTCCCCCTTGGTATCCATACATTTGTTCTCTAGATTTGTGTCTCTACTTCTGCTTTGTAAATAAGATCATCTTACACCAATTTTTTCAGATTTCATATATATGCATTACTATATGGTACTTGAGAATAAACCTTGTTGAGTGATCAAATGAATCTAGCAGTGCCTACCACGTGATAGGTGTTCCATGAATCTTTCTTCACAAAGAGTGAATGAGGCCTGAAGTGGTTAGGGAAGATGGTGGCGTTTGATCTGGTTCTATAGTAGAACTTTCAATATTTTGTTCAGAACAGACATTTTTTGGGGGGAAATGATCCTTAAAATCATGTGAGGGCTACTAACTGTGAAGTGCTTCAGAGAAAGGGTACATAGCCCAAGCTGAGTCCGTTTCTCTTCTCCCTTCCCCTGGGCACATCGGTCTATCCCTGGATAGGCACAGAGTCCCAGCCAGTTCAGCCAAGCCTTGTTAACTAATATCTTTCAAACTTGAGTTGGAGAAAGATATTCCTTTTTTCTTTGGTCAAAGAGCTGCAAGGATGTCCATCCAAGGCAGCTATGTCTTGTACTCCCACGGAGGAAGCTGGTCAGAGAGCAAGGCCAAGGCGCTAAGAGGCCGGAGATAGGGAGGGAGCCCTGATGGCCAGGGTTCAACTGACAGCTTTCCAAGGCTTAGCTGTTCAGCTTCAAATCTGAGTCAATCCAGTGTTCTCTCATAAATCCCCCCCTAAAAAGCAAAATGCTTGAGCAGATAGATTGAGTCCAGGAATCCCAGCTAATACAAGTGTGAGTAAGTAGACAGGAGTAGGGAGGGGTTTCTGAGCAAAAACAGAGATTAGATTAAATATGATTTTTTAGGTAAAGCTCAGAACTGAACACTTAAGGATAGATATGACTTTCAGCCACCACATTTTACTGCTGTCTCCTGAACCTCGTATACACAGTTAGCTTCAGCCATTGAAGTAGGAAATGAAACGTGACAACATAAGGAAGTACTTAGGACATAAAAGGAAGTAGAAAAAGATGGATACAAATAAAAACACAGCAAGAGTACAACTCCAGAGCACAATGATGTTGTGAAAGTCACACACTGGTTTGTATCCAGTTTTAATTTACTGGAAGCTTGATGATGAACAAAATTGCCTAATGCTTTGAGCCTCTGGTTCTCTCATTTGTAAATCAGGAATAATATCACTCAGGGTTGTTGACACAGTAAATTTAAAAATGGTAGGTTAAAAAAAAAAAAAGGAAAAATAGTAGGTAAAATCTTAGCACAGTATCTGGCATTCAATAAATGTTACTTATATGCTGTATGTTAAAAATAACAACACTCACTGCATTTAAAATTTGAAAACACTGCCAGAAACACATCTAAGTGTTTATAGTACTTGTGTTTGGATTTGTTCCTTTTTTTTTTAACAAATATTTATTGAATATTGACAGGGAACAGGGACTAGAGACGACAATGGGATACAACAGTGAACAAAGTGAAAAAAGTCCTTAACTTTATGTAGCTCACATTCCTGAGGGATATAGACAGTACCCAAATAAATAAATAGTGGGTCACATGACCCAAAATGCTAGTCAGTGAGTGCGTAGTGTTCATGCGTGTAGAGATGGTCGTGCAACAATTTTAAACCCAGTGTCCTGAAAAACTTCACCAAAAAAGTGATATTTGAGCAAGACTTGAAGGTGAAGAAGGATGGCAGGACTATGGATATTTTTTTTTCTTATATTTACTTTTCTGATTTCTTAAATGAGTATTTGGCAACTTATTTTTAGATAAAAATTGTAATGGAAACAAAAGTCTGAATCTTGCTAGAAGAATTTATTATTATAACTTATCTATGCTGTTTTAGCTTTAAAAAATGTTTTTCCTTATCACTTATTCTCAAAACATCACAGCACTGCTGGAAGGCAAGTAATATTTTTCTCCTTGTGTTACAATTGAAAATGAATTTCCTCAAGGTCATACAGTTAGTAAGTGTTAGAACAGATTCTTGAAATTCAGATATTCATGCTCCAGATTTTTCACTCTAATAAGTTTCTATTTCTTATAGCTCATATACACAGAATCCTCTATCTTCTCCTGAAACTTATCTATTTATCTATACCTCCAGGCATACTGATCAATAACTTCTAATAACTCCACAGTTATTTATTATGTTCACTGAAGTGGGAACTGCAATAATAGTCTCTACACAAAGGGGAGTGTACATAAGTTTTTGAGTGGGGTTATATTATTGAATAAGTCATATAGCAGTGACCTATGTATTATTTAGTATAATACTTTAGAAGTTATTTTTATCTACATTTATTTTGCTAAATTGTTTTGCTTAGAATGAAAATTGTTAATAATACACTACTAACATCAATCAAGGTTATGTTCTGAAATAATCTGCATATAGCCACTGTATTCATTGACACTTCTTACTGAAATGAGAGTTGGAAAATGTGCCTTGAGCTTGTTGGGAATGAAGGACAAGTCGAATATTCCATTCTTCTAAAAGATTGATTCCCACTGAATGCTTGTTGGGAATGAGGGGCAAGTCGAATATTCCATTCTTCTAAAAGCTTGATTCCCACTGAATAGTACTTATCCTGACATTCTTTGCAACTTTCCTACCCACTTCCGTGACAGTTTTAGCTCAAACCCAGCATTTGTTATTGCGATTCAGAATCAAAACACACAATTAAACTAAATACAGTAGTGACATTTTAACTAAAATGTATAGTTATAATAAAATACAGTTATTAAAAATATTGGCTCAGTGTTTGATATAATTAACCTTATAACACAAACATACTTTTTCTACTTGTTAACAATCCTGAAACATGTATCTGAGTCTTAGAAGCATAACATTAGGATAAGGTAAGAATAGCTTATTTCTATAATTCATAAAAGAAAAAATCAGAGTGAAGGAGAGAGAGAAAATTTCTTAGTTGAAAGCCAAATCGTTTGCCTCAAGAAAAGAATCACAATTTCCTAATCTACATAGATATGTGTAGATATGGCTATAAGTTAAATGAGATAAAATGTGTAAAAACACTTAAAACAGTACAAAGAAGATGTCCCAGATCTGTTCATTGCTTCTGCATCTGAATCCACATTTGCATAGAAGGCAGAAAATTTGTAAATGATGGGACTTGGCACTCATCATTTCTACCTTTTACAAAATCTCTTTCATTACTATTTCTTCAGTTATTGAGTTAGGTGTCAAATTTAATAGAGTATTTTTAACTGAGTGCCCAATATATTTTCAGAGTCTTATATGAACAAGCATCCTTTCATTCTTTCTTTCCCTCCCAAGCCTCAGAGAAGAGTCAGAGCTGGGGTGAGGACTTTTCTAAGTCAGGATCTTTTCAAAAGGGTCATGGTGTACTCACACTCATGTCCTCATCACAGCTTGTATGAAAGCATTCAGATTTAAAGAGTAAACTAGATCGTTTGAAGGGCAGAGAGAAAATAGCTTTGATCCTTAAGGATTTTACCAGGAGCCATTTGTATGTTGCACTTCCCAGAGCCTGCACGTTTATCTGCAGATCGCAAAGCATTTTGTGAACACTAAAGCAGAAGATTGCCCAGATTGCCCAGAGTGGACCATTAAAGTGGGTGCATCTTCCCTGTCCAGTCTAGCTCACAGAACTTCCCTGAACTGTAATTCTTGATTCTGTGCTTTCTAGACCTCACCACTGGCAAGCATGGGCTCTTCACTATTGGGGGAGAAGGATCTGAGAACAGAAGAAGCACGTGCAATACTTTCCAACCAGGCAGTTTCGAAGTTCCCTGTTGCCACGGCACCCTAGTACTCAACTGAAGGCGGATGACCAAGAATACTGGCAGAAAATGCGAATTCACATTTGAATTTGAATTCGTGCCTTTCCCCAGGTGAAATGGGGAAAGCAAAACTATTCTATCATTAATTTTACGGTTCAAAGACTCCATTCTTCAAATCTCTGGGGGAATGATAGTGAGGTGTGTGTCAGGAGGAAGGATGTCAAGACAAGATTATAACCAAAAAGGGGCTGCTATTCTTCATCCTTCACACACAGCCCCCTACTCCCAATAAAACTAAAAACTTAAAACCTGAGTCGGGCTTCCCTAGTAGCTCAGTGGTAAAGAATCCACCTGCCAAAGCAGGAGACACAAGTTCACTTCCTGGACTGGGGAGATCTCACATGCAGGAGAACAACTAAGGCCACAACGACCGAGCCTGGGCTCTAGAGCATGCGAGCTGCAACTGCTGAACCCCGAGCGCTCTAAGCTTGTGCTCGGCATCAAGAGAAGCCAGCGCAATGCCTGTGCACCACAGCTAGAGAGGAGCTTCCACTCGCTGCAACTAGAGAAAAGGCCGAGCAGCAGTGAAGACCCGGCGCAGCCAAAAATCAAGCAAATAAACCATTTTAGAAAAAGAAGAAATTTCATGATTAGTAGGATGAAAAAGAAAAAAACTTGGGTCAAGGGGCTTTGAAACTGACTGATCCTCCATCATTTCTTGGAATGAAGAACTAGTCTGGATTGATTCTTAAGTAGAGCAGTTATACTGTGGTAATTTCAAATGCAGCTGAGCCTTGAACAATGTGAGGGGTGGGGAAGAGGGTTGGGTGGCTGACCCCCCTTGTAGTTGCAAACCCACCTATAAGGCCCTCCATATCCACAGTTCATTCAACCAGTGGCAGATCACGCAGCACTGTAGTATTTACTATCGAAACAAAAATCTGCATATGAGTGGGACTGCACAGTTCAAACCCGTGTTGTTCAAGGTCAACTGTATATGAACGATCCAGGACTACTCATGTCAGATGACTTTGTTAAACTTTTTTTAAGTGACAAAATATACACAGCATTAAATTTACTACTTTGCCCATTTTTAGGTGTGCGATCAATGGTATTATTATGTTAATTACATCCATGAACAAGTCCATTCATTCATTCATTCAACTAATTTTAATTGAATGAGTGCTATGGAGCAGGCACCGCAGTCTATGAACAAAAACAGATTCCCTGGCTTCAGAGGGTTTCTTCATTTTAGCACACAGAGGTAGAGAACGAGCAGAAAACATGATAGATAAATAGATTCTGTGGCGTTGGCCTGTGATAAAGGGCTGTGGTTGAATTCCAGGCCACAGTTCTCCCAGGTGCTGAAGGCTTCTGTGTCCTTCAAACAGCTCTGAAACCTTTGCTCATCCACCTCTTCCCCCACAAAGCCCTGCCTCCGGTGATTGCCAGTGCTTCTGAAGAGTTCACTGTTTACCTGATTGGGTAATTCATAAAGAAGATGTGTTCATCTGAACCAATCACTTACTAAATAAATATACAACAAATTCTGAAGGCAGTTGGGGCTGTCAATAAAAAAGGGTAGAGGTCTCTGCGACACATAAATATTGTGCTTTCCCCAAGAAAACACGCTTCCCTTTAAGAATGAGAATCAAGGCACCAAATTCAAACAGGAAGACATGCACTCTTTACCAGTCAAGCCAAGAATTTTTTAAAAAGAGGGGATTGTATAGAAAGAAGTGTTTGCATTTTGAAAAGTCTTTCTCCTCAGTGGGACTTCCCTGGTGGTCCAGTGGTTAGGAATCCACCTGCCAATACATCGGTTCGATCCCTGGTCCAGGAACTAAGATCCCATATGCTGAGAGGCAACTAAGCCCATGTGCCACACCTACTGAGCCCACGTGCTCTAGGGCCTTCTTGCCACAGCTACTGAAGTTCACAATATTAGAGCCCATGCTCTGCAACAAGAGAAGGCACTACAGTGAGAAGCGTGCACACTGCAACCAGAGTGTGGCTGTGACTCACTGCGACTGGAGAAAGCCTTAGAGCAGCAGCGAAGATCCAGCACAGCCAAGAGTAACTAAATATAATCATAAAGACGAATAAAACAACACAGTGGCTAAAGAGGGATGGAGTGGGAATAAAGTGGTTTAGTGTGTCCTGTGATGACAGTGGAAAGGGGATCCTAAAATGCTTGTTTCTGTCAAATGCAAGGATGCGGTCAGATGCTTCCTATCAAATGTTTAGTTTCTCCTCAGGCTTTTCAGGGCTTACTTGGTGGTTCAGAGGGTAAAGAAACTGCCTGCAATGCAAGAGACCCAGGTTTGATCCCTGGGTTGGGAAGATCCACTGGAGGAGGAAATGGCAGTTCTTGCCTGGAGAATTCCATGAACAGAGGAGCCTGGCGGGCTGCAGTCAATGGGGTGGCAAAGAGTCAGAACGACTGAGCAATTAACAGGCTCTTTCAGGTTGTGAGGAATATTTACATACCATAATAAATGTTTACTTTAAAAATATTGAAATACATAGAAATATCTAGAATAGGAAAATGTATAGAAATACACTATCCTGTGTCCCAGGAACTAACATAGTGTTGTAGGTCAATTATTCTTCAAAAACAACCAACCATACTCATGGAAAAAGAGATTAGATTTGTGTTTACCAGATGTGGGGGCTTGGGAGTAGAACTGGATGAAGACTTTCAAAAAGTATAAAGTTCCAAATGTAAGATAAATCAGCACTAGGAATATAATGTATGACATGATAATATAACAACCACTGCTGTATGTTATACATGAAAGTTATTAGAGAGTAAATCCTAATCTTTCTCACCACAAGGAAAAAAACATATTTTTCTATTTCTTTAATTTTGACTGTGTGGATCACAATAAACTGAAAAATTCTGAAAGAGATGGAAATACCAGACCACCTGACCTGCCTCTTGAGAAACCTATATGCAGGTCAGGAAGCAACAGTTAGAACTGGACATGGAACAACAGACTCCTTTTCCAAATAGGAAAAGGAGTACGTCAAGGCTGTATATTGTCACCCTGTTTATTTAACTTATATGCTGAGTACATCATGAGAAATGCTGGGCTGGGAGAAGCACAAGCTGGAATCAAGATTGCCGGGAGAAATATCAATAACCTCAGATATGCAGATGACACCACCCTTATGGCAGAAA
>SJYX01006318.1:54629-104821 GCA_006410675.1 Oreotragus oreotragus | reverse complement strand
GTCGACGTTCACCCTTGCCATCTCTTGTTTGACCACTTCCAATTTGCCTTGATTCATGGACCTGACACTCCAGGTTCTTATGCAATATTGCTCTTTACAGCACTGGATCTTGCTTCTATCACCAGTCACATGCACAACTGGGTATTGTTTCTGCTTTGGCTCCATCCCTTCATTCTTTCTGGAGTGATTTCTCCACTGATCTCCAGTAGCATATTTGGCACCTAAAGACCTGGGGAGTTCCTCTTTTGGTATCCTATCATTTTGCCTTTTCATACTGTTCATGGGGTTCTCAAGGCGGCAAGAATACTGAAGTGGCTTGCCATTCCCTTCTCCAGTGGACCACGTTCTGTCAGACCTCTCCACCATGACCCGCCCGTCTTGGGTGGCCCCACGGGCATGGCTTAGTTTCATTGAGTTAGGCAAGGCTGTGGTCCTAGTGTGATTAGATTAACTAGTTTCTGTGAGTATGGTTTCGGTGTCTGCTCTCTGATGCCCTCTTGCAACACCTACCATCTTACTTGGGTTTCTCTTACTTTGGACGAGGGGTATCTCCTTACTGCCTCGTGGGATAGCTCCTATAGGCTCTCCGCCACCGGTCCTTGGGTTGCTCCTCCCGGCCGCCAGCCCTGGCCTCGGGCTTGGGGTGGCTCCTCAGGGTCACTGCCCCTGGCCTCTGGCACAAGGTGGCTCCTCCCAGCTGCCACCCCTAGCCTCGGGCACAGGGTGGCTTCTCCCAGCCGCCCCTGACATCTGACGCAGGGTGTGTCCTCCCGGCCACCACTGACCTCAGACACAGGGTAGCTCCTCTCGGCCGTTCCTGCGCCATCGCAGCCTGGTACTCTAGGCCACTGCCCCTGACCTCGGACATGGGGTAGCTCCTCTCGGCCAAGCTTAGTGCGCAGGCCAGCTCTTGCAGCTGTCTGCGCTTAGTGCGCCATATTAAGAAGATACAAATATTTATAACCCAGATGTTGGTTAACTCAAACTAATTTCTATTTATTCAGTGTACGATATCACAGGATTTACAAATTTTTCAAAATTTTTATATTATAAAATGTGTACTTATTTTCTGTTGTATTTTTTTAAGTTTTTTACTAGAGTAGAGTTGATTTACAATGTTGTTAGTTTTGGGGTACAGCAAAGCGATTCTGTTATACATACATATTCTTTCTCAGATTCTTTTCCATTACAGTTTGATATAAGATATTGAATATAGCTCCCTATGCTTCACAGTAGGTCCTTGTTGTTTATCTGTTTTATTTATAGTATATATATCTGTACAAAGACAAATATCATATGATATCACTTATTTATGGAATCTAAAAAAAAAAAAAAAAAANCCATTACAGTTTGATATAAGATATTGAATATAGCTCCCTATGCTTCACAGTAGGTCCTTGTTGTTTATCTGTTTTATTTATAGTATATATATCTGTACAAAGACAAATATCATATGATATCACTTATTTATGGAATCTAAAAAAAAAAAAAAAAAAGTGATCCGAATCCAATGAACTTATTTACAAAGCAGAAAAGATTCACAGGCATAGAAAACAGTCTTTTAGTTACTGAAGGGGAAAGAGTAGGGAGAAATAAATTTAAAATGTGTCTTTAATTTTAAAGCTTCCATTTTTCTTGACTCGGTTAGGGAAGTTCCCGTCTTCTTTCAGCCTGTGACACAGCTGTACCAGAGGGTCACAGACTTTTTAACCCCAGAAATACAGTTTTCTCCTTTTCAGGTTGGAAGTCCCTCCAGTTCCTGCCTGCTTTTGTTTCCACCTAGAATTGGGTTTGGGGTTTTGTCGCAAGCTGATCAGTTCCCTGTGGTTGGGCTGGTGGAACCCTGTGCCATATCTTTGTAACCAGGGCCCTGGTGACAGAGTCAGTTACTAGTTAGGTTGATAAGAAGTCCAGGGTCCCCGAGGAGGAGGAGAAAGGGGTCTGAGGCTCTAAAGAAGGAAAAAAGGACAAACGTTTGTTTGTTTTTCTACTGGGTCTGGTCAGACCTTTCTGATGTTGGTTCTCATCTTGTTAATTTAAGTCGTATGTTGTGGGAGTGGGTCTGGGAAAAGTATATAAGGCCCTGGTAAGACTAGTGAATGGGGACACTCTCCCCCTTCTGATGTCTGTGTCAGAAGTTTTCCCTGTCCCTTTTTCACTTTAATGAAACTCTGCTACACAAAAGCTCTGGAGTGATCAAGTCTGGTCCTTGGTCCTGAAGCTAAAGCTTCTTCAGAGATCTTGAATCCAGCACCGTTCACTGTAAGCTGTCACTGGGAGAGGCTGAAACCCTAAGATCCTCAGGCAGCACGGCATGCAATTCAGTAACCTCCTCCCACAGCACAGGCAGGCTTTGGTGTATAAAGGGTATGCAATCGAAATTAATTTAGAGAATAACTTTATTTCTTTAATCCTTCCCAGGTGGCTCAGTGGTAAAGAACTCATCTGCGAATGCGGGAGACACAAGAGAGTGGAGTTCAGTCCCTGGGTTGGGAAGATCTCCTGGAGTAGGAAATGGCTACCTACCCACTCCAGCATTCTTGCCTGGAGAAGTCCATGGACCGAGGAGCCTGGTGGACTACAGTCTGTGAGGTCACACAGAGTCAGACACGGCTCGCCAACCGAGCACACGCACACCGATGGTTTAAAGGTTTACTATTAAATAGGTGGCTATTGTCTTAGTTTTCAAGCATTTAAATGTAAATTTGCATTTTATTTTGAAAGGTGCTTTCCAATTATTATTATTCTTTCTGGTATTTGTATGAGATTAAAGGGTGAGAATCCCCCTTCTGCCATAAAATACACTAGAAACTAGATTACTTAGTTTTATCAACAGTTCGTCTTTTGGCGATGAGTTGGTCATGTGCTTCCTTGGGCGTCTTTCTCACTGCAACTCATGCTTTGATTAGTATCGATTTCTGACTAATTATTCTACTTTCTAATTAACTGCTTTGATAAGTTAAAACAAATTAATGGAGTTTCTTTGTATCCAATTGCTGAATTATTGTCTTCACTGAGACTGCAAATCATCTGGGCTTCCCTGGTGGCTCAAATGATAAAAAAAATCTGCCTGGAATGCAGGAGACCCAGGTTCAATCCCTGGTTCAGGAAGATCCCCTGGAAAAGCAAATGTCTACCCACTCCAATATTCTGGCCTGGAGAATTCCATGGTCAGAGGAGCCTGGTGGGCTATAGTCCATGGGGTCGCAAAGAGCTGGAGATGACTGAGCGACTAACACTTTACTTTCACTGTGGCAGATATACATCATTATGCTTTTTATTGCCAATGACTCAATAAATTAATGATTTAATTGATTAATTAATGGCAGTCAACAACGTTGGCTTCACAGTCCAAACATGAGTGAACACATCTTCCCATCGCACTGGCCCGTCTCCAAAAGAAAAGCTCCTCATCAGTCATGCCACCAGTGCTGCAGGGTCTGTTCTTTTGAGACGGGTACACGTCTGCAGTCTGTACCTGCTTGGTGTTTAATTCCTCATGACTTCAGAAGATAGATGGCATTTGCCATCAAGACCAGAGTCTGCGATTTTCCTATCCTCCCGACACTCAAGTGGAGGCTTAAAGAATGTGTTGGTCCCTGACTGGAACACTGCTAGAGCTTTGGACCATCTTGTGTTGATGACTCTTGCCACTCCAACACCCTTCTGGGTCATGGTCTTCCAGGTTCAAAACCTTGAACAGCTCTGCTTTGGGGTCACACGGATCCCAAACCATTAAGTCAGGCATGTGAGTGCTTTAGCCACTTTCCCTCCACCCATCTTTGCAATCCCATCTACTCGGTGCGTTTTGTACCTGTGGCTCCAGAACCCCCAGCTAATCATTTCTCTGTCTCCCTGTCCCCAGGGCTGATGACCTGCTCTGGCCCCTTTGCTTCACTCTGAGTGGACCTTTCACATCTCTCCACGTCCGGTTTCCGTCCGCCTCTCCAGGATGCTCTCTCCTTCACGAGCTCTGTCTCCACGGTTGCTCAGGGCCTGTGTGTGCTGTGTGCCAAGTTGCTTCAGTTGTGTCTGACTCTCTGCAACCGTATGGACTGTAGCCCTCCAGACTCCTCTGTCCTGGGGATTCTGCAGGCACAAATAGTGGAGTGGGCCGCATTTCCTCCTCCAGGGGCTCTTCCTGACACCGTGACTGCATCCATGTCTGTCACGTCTCCTGCACTGACAGGTGTGTTCTTCACCACTAGTGCCCCCAGCAAGCTTGCACTCAGGGTATGGGACATGTAAAATAGTTCTCCGGGTCCTGGGCCCATCTCAGAAGCTGGCCCTTATTAGGCCTTTCCAAGGAAATTCTTCTCTGGCTTCGAGGCTGCCAGATCTCCTCTGGGAGACAGTATATGAGTCATGCTTGCATCATAACACGCCAGGCTGCAGTGAACAGCCACATCACTCCTGTGATGGTGGAGGCTGGCAGCTCTCAGCAGAGTCTACCTCTGGAACTTGGTTTTGGCTGAAAAAAGACACCTCGTTAAGAGTCATGTCTCACTCCCAGGGATGGCCCATGACCAGTGACTGGGCACTGAAGCAGGACCAAGGCCAGCCCTCTCCTCCAAACGCCTGTTGCTCTTCAGTCCCTCGGTTGTGTCCGACTCTTTGCAACCCCATGGCCTGCAGCACGCCAGGCTTCCCTGTCCATCACCACTCCCAGAGCTTGCTCAAACTCATGCCCATTGAGTCGGTGATGCCATCCGACCATCTCACCCTCTGTCATGCCCTTCTCCTCCCGCCTTCAGTCTTTCCCAGCATCAGGGTTTTTTCAAATGAGTCCTCTCTTCACATCAGGTGGCCAAAGTAACGGAGCTTCCGGTTTTGCATCAGTCCTTATGAACATTCAGGACTGATTTCCTCCTTGCTGTCCAAGGGACCCTCAAGACTTTTCTCCAGCACCAGAGTTTCAAGGCATCAGTTCTTTGGTGCTCAACCTTCTTTATGGTCCAACCCTCACACTCATACATGACTGACGGAGAAACCATAGCTCTGACTACACGGACCTTTGTTGGCAAAATGATGTCTCTGCTTTTTAATATGCTGTCTAAGTTTTTCATAGCTTTTCTTTCAAGGAGCAAGCATCTTTTCATTCCATGGCTGTAGACAGTGTCTGCAGTGATATGGGACCAGGGAAAAGGACCTGCTCCAGACCTGCCCCCAGGATCTGCTGTTGTGATTGCATAACTCTCCAGCACCCCATTCTGCCCAATCCTTCTGCCCGCCTCCCCTTCAGGTGTGGGTCCCCAAAGGGCTTCCCAATCAACTGTCTGCACACAGAGCTTCTCCATCTCAGAGGTGCTTCCTAGGAAACACGATCCAGGACACAAGACTCCAGGCAGAACCTGAGGTCACAGAACATCTCAAGGTCAACCTTTTATCCTGCAGAACAATGATTGCCTTCAATACTGGAAGAGCCTATCACTGTCTGTCAAACTGAATGTCTCATTATATAATGAACAAAGGTGAACGGTAGTTCATCTTTAGGGGGCAATTGCAGACTATGCTCCCTCTTCTCACAGATAAACCAAGAAGCATTAGTGAAATGGTAGAAAGATCCAGCGATTTTAAGCCATTTTTCCACTTCTCACACATGGCACTCAGAGAGTTTATAACAATTACTAACGTCATCATAAAGCAAGACAGCTTCTTCAAAACACACAGTTAAGAGTTGGACCATAAAGAACAGTGAGCGCCAAAGAACTGATGGTTTTGAACTGTGGTGTTGGAAAAGACTCTTGAAAGTCCCTTGGACAGCAAGGAGATCCAACCAGTCCATCCTAAAGGATGTCAGTCATGAATATTCATTGGAAGGACTGATGCTGAAGCTGAAACTCCAATACTTTGGCCACCTGATACAAAGAGCCGACTCATTGGAAAAGACCCTGATGC
The DNA here is from genome assembly GCA_006410675.1 of Oreotragus oreotragus. Lineage (NCBI taxonomy): Eukaryota > Metazoa > Chordata > Mammalia > Artiodactyla > Bovidae > Oreotragus > Oreotragus oreotragus. The sequence continues at coordinate 98,923 of SJYX01006318.1, read as the reverse complement.
TGGGGAAGATGGAAGCAGGGAGGAGAAGGGAGTAACAGAGGACAAGATGGCTGGATGGCATCACTGACTCAATGGACATGAGTTTGAGCAAACTCCAGGAGATAGAGAAGGACGGGGAAGCCTGGTGCGCTGCAGGCCACGGGGTCACAGAGTCAGACCTGACTGAGTGGATGAACAAGACAACAAAGGCGGGTCCCTCATTGAGAACTAGAGCTCATGCCTTGACTACCGGCTGCTTATCTGGGTTTCCAGTTCTGTGTGTGACAAATAGGCATTCTGGAGGAGTTCGTTCTGGATTGCAGTTTTAACCAAGGCTGACTGCACTCCACAGAGCAGAGGCGGAAGACACTTGCTGGCTTCAGCCTCCTGTTGTGAAATGTGATGTGTACAGGACTGAAAAGTAGTTGCGAGGTTCATCCCCATGGCCAGCACCTGGGAGTTCAATATCTGTGCTACAGATAGCTGTCATCACACCATGAAACTTGAAAGGACTCACAGTCTGTAGAAGACGAGGAGGCACTGAGATGAAAATACCCATCACTCCACAATGTCAGCTACTCCAGGTGTCACAGTCTCCTCCACCAAACGTGCAGGCGGACACACTCAAGCATTGTCTCTTCCACTGGCTGGACTCAGCGTGTTCTGTTGCAATCATTTCCCAGCTGCAACACTGAGCAATTTCCAAGGGCCAGGAGCTGTGCTGAGTGTTTTACTCACATCTACCCTGGCTCATTGAATCCTCACTAAAGCCCTGTAAGATTAGTGTAATTATCGCTATTCTGCGGATGAGAAAATTGGGGCTTAGAGATATCCAGTAATTGACTCAAGTCCCCACTGCCGTTAGGTGGAGCAGGGGCGATGCCCGTGTGATACCTGAGTGCTCAGCTGCACTGCCTCCTGGCTTATTAAGTTTCCTCCACCCCCAGACCCTAGGGGCCAGCAAGAGAGTGCATTCCTCACAGCAGCAAAAGTATCACCTCGGTCATCTCCGTAATATCTCCTCCCTACCCAGCACCTAAAGCCCTGTAGTAAAGGAGGGGGGTAAAGGGTGTGATGAAAGAATGAGGAAAGGAAGACAGCGGAGTGTCTTGGTATAGTTTTAAGAGAAAACCCCATGGTGGGGAAATATTATCAGTCACCTCCATGCATGTGGACTGAGTCCCTTCAGTCCTGTCCAACTCTTTGCGACCCTATGGACCGTAACCCGCCAGGCTCCTCTGTCCATGGGATTCTCCAGGCAAAGATACTGGATGGGTTACCATGCCCTCCTGCAGGGGGTCGTCTCAGCCCAGGGGCTGACCCTCCCTTCTCAGGTCTCCCGCATTGGCAGGCGGGTCCTTTACCACTACTGCTCCCTGAGAAGCCCATCAGTCCCCTCTGGCCATAATAACACTCTATAACCAGCACAAAAAAGAAAGAAGAAACTGACAACAAGCATTTACTTACCTTCATACACCTGTGGGTTGGTGGATTTCTGGCGGGGCTCCACGCATCTCTCATGCTCCTCCTGGGACCAGGGCTGACTCAGCATCTTCTTCCGCTGGTGAAGACAGACAGGCCAGGGAGCAAGCCCCAGAGCACAGGCACCTTCCTGGGCTTTGGCCACACCGTGTCTGCCAGCGCGCCACTGGAAGAGCAATTTCCAGGCGGGGCAGGGTAGAGCAGGGTGCAAGCGACTCCAAATGACGCCCTCACCTCCCGGGAGACCAGAGCTGCCTCTTCATATGGCAATAGCTGCCGCCTCCTCTCCCGCCCCACAGAGCACCCTCAGAACCCTCCTGGGCCCAGGACACCCAGCATCTTTACCCACAGTGGAGTCAAAGGCTATTTACATGGAACAGTGTGAGAAACACTCACCAGTTGCAAACATAAAGTAAATATGTCAACTAGAGGCATAAAATACTTCTTACTATTCATGGCTTTGGATTATCCATGCTTCTGGTCCCCTGTATTTATGTGACTAGTCAAGATCTGCTCTAGTTTTGAGTTAGCCCCTTGTCCCATGTGAAGACAGTTCTCATACAAACACATGGGCTGTGGTCATCCCTTCGGAGCAAAATGCATGTGGAGGAGACTTGTTTATAGAGTTATTTTTCTGGCATCGAAGGCTCCCTATTTCGGCAACTCTTTAAAATGTTAATGGTAGGTACATGGTAAATATAAAGTGTTAATTAAAAAATCATTAGATGCATAGTAAAGAGATGACGATACTTGTGTAGATTTGTTGGCATAGTGACGTTTATAAAGGTCTCAGTGTTCCAAGTTTAATAACAAGAACGTCTGTGAAAGAAAGTGAAAGTGAAAGTCGTTCAGTCATGTCTGACTCTTTGCGACCCCATGGACTATACAGTCTATGGGATTCTCCAGGCCAGAATACTGGAGTGGGTAGCCTTTCCCTTCTCCAGGGGGCCTTCTCAACCCAGGGATCAAACAAGGGTCTCCTGCTCTGCAGGAGCCACGAGAGAAGCACCAAGCAAAGAAGAGAGGATGAAGTGCACCCAGCCAACCTGCTGCCAAACACATAGAGAGCAGCGTTGCAGCTTCCTGAGGCTGCAGGTGCCACCTGGTCACACTAGGTGGTCCCAGTAAAACAAAGGGAGCCCACTGCTCACAGCACAAGGAGGCCACGAGTGAGAGCCCGACAGAGAGAAGCTAAGACTCTGTCCTAAGAGGTCCCAGCTCAGAAGTCAGTGCAGCAGGGAAGCAGGAAGGGCTGGCTGTGCACACATGGGGGCTTGCTGCCTTTGGGGTTCACGGGGGGTTGGGAAAAGCCAGAGGGCATCCCAGAGTGTCCCCCTGCTGCAGAGAGAGGCCAGGGCCCAGAGGTCCAGCCTGGCGGCAGCTCTGCTTAACCCACCTGGGAGCCATGCCCGTCCCCCCAATTCCAACCCAGATCTACTGGGAAGATGACCTGCGAATGGGACTGGGACTGGGAGCATTTAGGGAATGACACAGAGCTATCGGGGCATCTCTGAAGTGGAGGGAAGGAGGGTGGTCACTGCGACCCCATGGTTGTCATTAGCAACGTTCACCTTCCCGTAACTTTCCTCGCCCTGAAATGGCGTGAGTTGCGTGTTTCATTTTATTTGTGAGGCTTTATTACACAACGCGGGCTTCCCTGGTGGCTCTGCTGCTAAAGAATGCACCTGCAACGCAGGAGACCTGGCTTTGATCCCTGGGTTGCGAAGATCCCCCAAAGAAGCGAAAGGCTGCCCACTCCAGTATTCTGGCCTGGAGAATTCCAGGACAGTATAGTCCACGGGGCCACGAAGAGTCGGGCACGACTGAGCGACTTTCACTTTGGCTATTACACAGCATTGCACACCAGGAAATTGCTGGCTTCCCGTTCCACTTCCCAATCCCCATTCCCATTCCACCCCTCTGGTCCTTTGAGGGCCACACTTCGGTTTTGGGAGGTTTTCCTGAAGTCTCAGATGGTGAAGAACACCACCAATGCAGGAGACCTGGGTTCTATCCCTGGGTCGGGAAGATTCCCTGGAGAAGGAAATGGCGACCCACTTCAGTATTCTTGTCCGGAGAATCCCATGGACAGAGGAGCCTGATGGGCTGCAGTCCATGGGGTTGCAGAGAGTCAGAGCTGGTTTTTCTCTGTTCTGTAACAATTAACCCCAGGGTCCCTAAGTCTGTGGCTGGAGAAGATCCAGGAAGAGAGTGCAACCAGCTCAGACAGGGGAGGAAAAGCCGCCACGTCGCCCCAGAGGGCGAAGGACCTGGCTGTGCAGCAACTGAGGCTGTGGACACAGGACGTGCCGACCTGGTGGATGCAGCTCTGATGGAGGCACATGCGCTGCTAATGAGATACCTGTGTGCAAAGCCACAGGTCGTTGCAACCGCCTGGAAGGGAAGAGGAGAGGGCTGACAAGCAAGCGGACTGAAAGCAACAGCTCTGTTGACTGTACACTCACATTTCCCTTAACATTTCTTAACATTTCTTACGAAATAATTACTCCCCAAGGCGCCCATACACCAAAGTTTGAGCCCAAGCAATAACGAAAACAGATATAGATGCTCTGGGAGAAAATTATGGGCCTCCTGTCTTACAAACATGGCCTATACAGTCCAGGGAATTCTCCAGGCCAAAATACTGGAGTGGGTGCAGGGATTGAACCCAGGTCCCCCACATTGCAAGGGGATTCTTTATCAGCTGAGCCACAAGGGAAGCCCAAGAATACTGGAGTGGGTAGTCTATCCCTTCTCCAGGATATCTTCCTGACCCAGGAATTGAACCGGGGTCTCCTGCATTGCAGGCGGATTCTTTACCAGCTGAGCCATCAGGGAAGCCCTTTGGATGCTATCCATGAGTGTAATTCTAAGATAAAAAAGAAAAAAAAAATTTGGATGTGGGGATGATAAAACATTAGAATCACCTTTGCACAAAATGTTTTCAGATGTAAATGCTGGGTAATGAAATGATCTGTGTGGGTGTCACAGGAAAGCTTGGGAATCCATCCACGTGGTGCTGGGACCCTTCCCTGGAGATGGCACAACCTCCCACACCCTGAAGCAGGGACTCATATGCACCTGCTACCCCCAAACTCTTCTAAACAATGTTGACAAGGGCAATTTCTTTCCCAGGAACAGAATAGATAAATCTAAATTTCAGAACTGGGCAGATACAAAGGACAGAAGATTTGGTCTGGATAAATGAGTGGCAAGATAGCCAGAGGGGAAGGCTCAGCCTCCATCCAGAAAGAGGCACTGCGTTTGGAAGGAAAAGAAAAAAACTCGGAAAATGCCCTGGCAGGTAGGGAGGGTGATGAATTGTGTGGGAACACAGCCCAGCTCCACTGCCAGAGAAGATAAACTCCCTCTCGAGTCAGAGGAGGGGAGGCGTTCAGAATTAATGTCCGATAATGGCCCAGTTTCGAGCCTTGGTAAATCCACGTTGAAATGGTTTGTTCTCTTTTCGAATCTCCTGTTATCAGAGGAAACTTCTGACATTAGTGGAAAGGTCAGTGTCCTGGGAGATTATGGGCAACTTGGATCCAGCCAGGGCAAACATCCACAGAAAAAGATTTGATGGCGAGAGAAGAAGGAGCAAAACTGCTCTTTCAGAATAAAGATAATGTGACGTGGCTTTAGTGCTCCACTGTAATCAGGACATACTTGAACTGTGTCCACACAAGAGTCTGGCTGACGGTCAGTGCAGTGAGGTTAGCAGGGCCTCAGAAAATCCGAGATGGTTGGCTGGCATCACCGACTCAATGGACGTGAGTTTGAGCAGGCTCCAGGAGACAGTGAAGGATAGGGAAGCCTGGCGTGCGGCAGTCCATGGGGTCACAGAGAGTCAGACAGGACTGATCAACAGCACAGCCTGCCCTGGCCTCACTCCGTCTGCGGCCTGCTCCCGCCATTCTCCTGAGTCCTGAGGATGGAGCGGGCAGCCCTGCTCTCAGCTGAGCACGGGGCCGTCGCTCTGTGCAGCTCTGCAGAGACCAGGAACTTCCTAGCCATCACCCCTGTTGGCTCCCCTGCTGAGGCGTTCCAGACCCCTGACGTCTCAGCCCTCTGATCTGTGGCCCATGTCTCCTGTTGCCACTGGTTGAAACCGCCCCTGCCTCCATCTCTGGGTCCACGGAGGGCTGAGTGGCTGTGATCCTCAGGCCTGTGCCTGGCGGCCTCTGGGCCAGTGAGGTGATGCTGAGCCTGCATCCCAGGGCCAGTCCCTCCGCATGAGAGCTGGCCGGGGTCCAACAAAGAACGATCTCTGCACGCTGGGCCTGCCTGTCCTCTGGACCAGAGCATCTGTCCTGGCGGGAGCGTCCTTGCTAGTTGGTCTTCCTGTGTTTAACGAGAGAATAGGAGATTTAGCCTTTCATCAATCAGGGCAGGATTATGGCATGTTGTGTTCTACACAGCCCACTCGAAAACTGAAATCCAGCCTTCCATTTGGTACACCGTACTGCTTGCTGGAAGCAATTGACTTTCCTTGCAGTACCATCTATTAAGAGACCGAACCTGGAGATGGAGTCGAGGTGTGGATGTGTCGAGCTCCCATCAGAACCAGGGTGAGACAGCAGGGCTCACAAAGTCTGGGGCAGCCAGTGGGCAGAACCCTGGTGTGGATGGACGGAGGAGGGGGCAAGGATGGCAGGGCCCTTTGGATCTTGTCTTTGGAGAAGAAACTCACCCTGCATCTGAGACCGAATTCAAAACTCCTGCAATGCAGGAGACCAGGGCCGATCCCTGGGTCGGGAAGATCCCCTGGAGAAGGACATGGCAACCCACTCCAGTATTCTTGCCTGGGAAATCTCATGTGCAGAGGAGCCTGGTGGGCTACAGTTCATGGGACCACGAAGAGTTGGTCGCGACTGAGCAACTAACACTTTGACTTTCAGGAAATACAAAGAACAATGAAACTACTGAAGAGGAACATAAAATAATAACTGAAATGAAAAACACCCTAGAACAGCAGTCCCCAACCTTTTTGGCACCAGGGACTTGTTTTGTGCAAGGCAGTTTTTCCATGGACTTGAGGAGGAGGTATGATTCAAGCACATTACATTTATTGTGCCCTTTATTTCTATTATTACATTGGCTCCCCCTCAGATTGTCAGGCATTAGATCCTGGAGTCCGGTGAATCCTGCTCTAGAAGGAATCAATAGTTGACCAAATGACACAGAGGAATGAACCGGCGAGCCAGAGGTTGGAGACACCGAAATCACAGCTGCTGAACAGAAGACAAGAAAAAAGGGTAAAATGAAATGAGGACAGTTTAAGAGATCTTTGGGCCTAGCATTCACATTTCAGGGGTCATAGAAGGAGAAAAGAGAGAAAGGAGCCGAGAAAATACGTGAAAATGAAATAGCTGAAAACCTAGGAAAGGAAAGGACACAGACATCCAAGTCCAGGAAACAAAGGGAGTCTCAAACATGATGAACCCGAAGAGGAACACATAAAAACACACTGTCATTAAAATGGCAAAAAGTAAAGATAAAAAGAGAATACGAAAAGCAGCGAGGAAAATCCACAAGTTACGTACCAGGGAACTCTCATAAGACTGCCCACTGACTTTTCAGCAAAAACTTTGCAGGCTAAAAAGAGGTGATGCAGTATATTGAAACTGATAAAAAGGAAAAAACAGCAACCAAGGATATTTTACCCAGAAAGTAGGTATAGAGGGAACATACCTCAGCATCATAAAGGCCAGGCAGCGCTAGTGGTAAAGAGCCTGCCTAACGATAGAGGAAACATAAGAGGTGCAGGTTCGATCCCTGGGTCAGGAAGACCCCCTGGAGGAGGGCATGGAACCCACTCCAGTATTCTCACCTGGAGAATATCATGGACAGAGGAGCCTGGCAGGCTATGGTCCATGGGGTTGTAAAGAGTCGGACACAACTGAAGCGACTTAGCAGCAACCTATTCAGTGATGAAAACCTGAAATCATTTCCTCTAAGATCAGAAACAAGACAAGGATGCCCACTCTCACCACTTTTACTCTCCACCAAGTTTCCCCCCCCCCACCCCACGGTCCAGCACAGCCCCATGGCTCTGGCCCAGAGAGCCTGGGAGGTTTCTAGAGTCTGGAGAAGAAAGGTGCAAAGGCTCAAGCTTCAGGTACTGTAACTAGACCAGGGTTAAGTAGGGTTTGGCTGGCTGTCCTGCCTCTGTATTTCCAATAACTGACTTCCAAAAGGCCCTCTTGTCCAAGTTCTGCCCACCTGGGGCCCTGCTGAGAGACAGTGGGTGTCTACCCCATGGGCATACTTAAGGATACATGCCATAGGACCAACTTTATTCTTGTCGGAATTATTAACTTTCATTCCTCTGATCCAGAGAGTGATTACCATTGGCACCCTCAAGTAGCCATGTGGGAGGAAACCATCTTTGGTCAACATGACCTGCAGAGCCTCTGGATCAACCAGGGACATCTAACGTTCAATCCTTTAAGGAGAATGTTGAAACAAGAAGATGTGTCCTGACTATATGTTCTCGTGGGATATTTCTGTTCTCTCCTGGCAGGCTTCCTGGCTTTTCTGTCTCCTGCTGAGAGCCAGGGTTTCATCTTTTGACTTCAGAGATGGAAAAGCTGACCCTCATCTGCAGACAAACTACAGGGACTCAGTAGTGACCTGAGGTTGCCGGTTCAGAGGGGCCGATATACGACCAAGGGATCTGCTATTGTGACAAATACCAGAAATCAACCACTTTTTACAGAAAAATTAGCTTTTCACCTTTATCAAAAAAGAGGAAGACCTACAGGTAAGCAGACACTAATATTTTCCAAAAATGGCTACTACGTGATTTCCAATTTCCAAAGGTGCTTTCAGAACTTTAGTTTTATCAAGAGCTGGACTCGATTCTCCCCTCTCTCCATGTAAGATTCTCCCCTCTCTCTTGCAGTGAGTCGCTTCAGTTGCGTCTGACTCTGTGCAATCCCCTGGACCCGAGCCCGCCAGCGCCCTCAGTCCCTGGGATTCTTCAGGCAGGAATACTGGAGTGGGCTGCCACTCTCTCCTCCAGGGGGTCTTCAGCCCGGGGACTGAGCCCTTGTCTCCTGAGTCTCCGGCATTGGCAGGCGGTTCCTTACGCCTAGAGCCATAACCGTGGGTCACTCAGCATGTCCGACCCTATGGAGTATCTTCACGAACGCCTCAGAAATGAAATGTGGCATCAGTGGTGGTTGTGACTTCCGGGGCCAGGCCATGAAAAGCCAGCAGACTCCACTTCCTTGTGTGTCTCCCCCTCAGGGTAAGCACCTCAGCGTGGCCATGCTGGAAACGCCATAGGAGAGACCACCAGTGCCTGCGGGGCCCCAGCTGTCGGGGTGCCCCAGCCCAAACACCGATATGTGAGTGAAGAAGCTTTTGAGGTGACCCCTCTGCAGGGTCCGTCTGACCAAAATTTCATGAAACACTGCAAGCCAGAAACTCCCAACTGAACCGTTCCTGAATTCCCAGCCACAGAAACCAAGGTCAGGGCTGCCTCACCACTGTTTGTCTCACAAGGGCAGATAATGAACACGAGGCAGCAGTGCACTCTTTGCTGATTCACCATTTGTTTAGGGAAAGACTGGAGACTTCCTCCCAGCTTCCTAGCACTGCCTTTCCCCATCTGACTCACAGAAGAAGGTCATTCCCCACAACTAAGTTCTCCACTGAACCATAAAAGTCTTTAAAATACAAATGTGTGGACAGGGAGCCCAGAAGCCAACAGGCACTTGTGACTCTGCAACATACACATTGCTGATGCACGAGGGTCACCCCCTGACCTGGAGAACTGTTGGCCTCATCGCAGGCAGAGCTCAAAGAGGCACATCCCCTGGGAGCCCAGTGCAGGTGAGCCGTTTGGCGCAGAGCTGTGGGGACTCATGTTGGAGGGCAGGGCTGAGGAGGTGGCCATGACAGGATTGTTGAGGGGAGAGGGTCAACATTATCAGGAAACAGGGGAGTTCTCTTCACACAGTGTGATTATGGTATGCTGCTGAGCACCCAGGGATCTAACTTCCTTTTCTTCCATGAAACCTCTCAACTACTCTGCAAATCAGTGGCATGATTGGCTATTGCTGTTTTCCAGCTAAAATTCATGGAATAAGGAGCAACTTGGTGCAACACAGTTCCTTAACCTGCAAATGGGAATCATGATGTACTGGGATATATTATCTGTGCAGACACATTATCTGTGGTGGGTCAGTTATTACTGTGATTTAACCTTCAACTTGGTAATGAAAAGGTTATGCTATATGAAAATGCTTTGTACTTCCCAAGAGAGACACTCAAATATGTTGCAATGATCTATGGGCCCGGTGGAAACAGCTGACACAAGATGACAGCTTTCGTAAAGCTCAGACAGAGTGAGGAGAGTAGGTGGGACTGTTGAGGAAGAAGCCTAGTTGTTTTAGAGCTCAGTGCCTCCCCCATCCGGAGAAGGCAATGGCATCCCACTCCAGTACTCTTGCCTGGAAACTCCCATGGACGGAGGACCCTGGTAGGCTGCAGTCCATGGGGTCACTGAGTCAGACACAACTGAGCGACTTCACTTTCACTTTTCACTTTCATGCAGTGGAGAAGGAAATGGCAACCCACTCCAGTGTTCTTGCCTGGAGAATCCCAGGGATGGTGGAGCCCAATGGGCTGCCGTCTGTGGGGTCGCACAGAGTCGGACATGATTGAAGCGACTTAGCAGCAGCAGCAGCAGCAGCATCTCCCATGGCACCACTCAAAGAGAAGCTATTCCACCTTTTGAAAAGGGCCAAATCATCTTAGGTGACGTGGAACTCCCCAAAATAAGAAAAGTAACCAAGCACCCACATTCGTCTCTCCTCTTCCTACTGAGACATCAATAAAATGAAAGCAACATGATTACCAAAAAGACAGAGATGGGGGAGGGAGAGAAGGGGGGAGAGGGAAGAAAAGGACAAAGAGAAAGAGAAATAAACTCACAATGGCAAAGAGAACAGAAAGAGACTTGTCAACAAATGAGAAATTTCAACACATTCCAAGAAGCTTTAAACAGATAAATTAGAGAAAAAGTCATGCTCTGAAATTCACAGGAACTGGATAGAGCAGAGAATAAGAACAACAACCGTTCTAAGGACAGTGATCACAAGGACCATAATGTCCGCTAACACGCGTTGAGTGGGGCTCGTGTGCTAAGCCCAGGAGTAGACCTTCGACACACACTTCACATCCGGTGTTCACAGCAACCTTGAAGCATCAGTGGGCGACTATCTGCATTTGTCAATGAGGAGTTGAAGGCACAGAGAGGTGACATCACTTGTCTGCGGTCACAGGACTGGGTGCCCAGGGAGTTTGGTTCCAATCTCATGCCACAGCACACATCTTATATCACATCTCACATATCATGCCCCCAAAGGGGGATGATCTGTCATATTCAGAACCCAAGAGAAGCTCTGGACCCAAAGATGACAGGGATTATGGATGGGTGTGAAAGGGGAGCCAAAAATAGGTTTGGAGGACAGAAGAACTGAAAGCACAACCATGAAGTATTTGCTTGAGCTGGCCCTCAGCTCCCTGTTCCTCATCCCCAGGTTCTGGCGAACACAGGGCCCCAACATTCCAGGCTCCTCCAGGCAAAGTAGGTGTGACAGGTGCATAAGGGATGGATGGACATGCTGACAGATGAATGAATGGAAGAATGCATGGACGGGTGCACGCTAGATGGATGGATGGATGGGTGGAAAAGATGGACAGATGGATGGATGGATGATGGACAGATTGGTGAATGAATAGATGGATGATGGATGGATGGATGGATGATGGATGGATGATGGATGGATGGATGATGGATGGATGATGGATGGATGATGGATGGATGGATGATGGATGGATGATGGATGGATGGATGGGTGAATGGACAAGTGGATAGATAAACAAACAGATGAATTAACCCTTTCTTCAAAGGCAGCCATCCCCTCACGTACTCCAAAGTAAGCCCGTCAGTCAAAGGCCTCCCCCCATACACAGAACTCTCCAGAAGGTTTCGTATTCAGGGGCCAGATTTCCACATTCCACAGCAGAGGCACTCACCAGCCGTCAGGATACAGGAACTCCTCCTGCTCTCCTTAAAATAACTAGACTGCAAGGGTCATGAGACACATCAAGCAAAACATCAGAAAGAAAATAAAGGGACAGACGAGAAACTGACCACTCACCTGCCCTTTGGCGGATGTGCTGTTTCAGAGAGGAGCCTAGCGAAGTGAAACACCTGCTTCGGGTTGGATTCCTCAGGGCACTTTGTAAAATTATTGCGTCCATCAAATATACTGTCCTGACTCTCTCCCTGTCCCGCCTCCTTCGGGCCAGTGTTTTAATCTCACCATGTTATCAGGGCCTCTCCTGCCTACAGTCTATGAAGCAGCCATCCCCCTGCACCCTGCCCCCAGTCAGCCCTGGTACTCCTCACCTATCTCATGCATGTCTGCCCCCAGAGGGCTCGGGACCAGAGTACACACCAAGTAACGCATTATCTGTCCGCATCCCACGGGACCCCCATATACGAAGTCTCCGTGAGAGCAGGGGGTCTGTGAGGCCAGCAGGTCTGAAACCTTTAGGGCAGGCAGAAGGCTGGAGACCCAGAAGAGAGCAGTTGCTGCAGCTGAAATCCAAAGGCGCTCGATCAGGAGGCAGATTCCGTTCTCCTTAGGGGACACCAGGCTTTGCTCGTAAGGCCCTCAGCTGATTAGGCCAGGCCCACCCACAGCATGGAGGGTCACCTTCTTTCACAATCTGCTGCTCCAAACGTTAACGGTGGCACAGTGGGGAAGAACCTGCCTGCCAATGCAGGAGACCCGGGTTCGACCCCTGGGTCGGGAAGACCCCCTGGAGGAGGAAATGGCAACCCACTCCAGTGTTCTTGCCTAGGAAATCCTACGGACAGAGGAGCCTGGAGGGCTATAGCGGGCTTCACAGGATTGCAAAGAGTTGGACCCTGACTAAGCACGCACGCAGACAGGCAAGGCCACACGATGACCCAAAACCTGAAGGACCCTTTGTGCCTTCCAAGGCAGAGATTGTGGGAACACTCACAAGGGACATTTCTGGGAGCTTTGAAGGCCTACCACAAACACAGAGTCTAGACCCAAACCACAGTCTGTTGACTGTCACGAGGAAGCACATGTCATCTGTCCCCACCGCACTCCAGTGCTCCCCTGGAGTCCAGACCTCTGACGTCTCCCTGCGGTGCGTCTCAGCACCCCCTGAGCTCCGGCCTCTCTGGGTGTCGGTCCCCCTTCCCTCTGCCCACCCACCCTGTCGCCATAAGGAAGCCACGTGTCCTGCACGGCCCCGCCCTTTTCTCCCCACACAGTCACACTGCCGCTTTCTTCACAGCATCCTCCAGGCTGAAATGCCTCCCTTCTCCCTCCGGGTCCGGGTCCCTGGATGCCCGCAGTGCACACAGCCTGCATCACCAAGCTAAGCATTTCCTCGGACACTGTCCTGAGTCCTCACCAACTGCCACACGCGTGCTAGCGTGCTTCCTCCAGGCCAGCAGACGAGGGTCTTCCCTCCTGCTGCCGAGGCCACCATCCCATGAACAGCTGGAGCAGAAGCAGCAGAAAAGGCTAACTACTGCCTCTTTATCTTGGTCTTGGGGTCTCCTGGAACCCACGTTTATGTTTATTTGGGCCAATGTATTAGATGAATGTGTGTTTTTCTATTTCAATTACATGTTTCACCTCTAATCTCTGCAATTTTTATAGCCCTACTTAAGTGCTATTTGATGTGTGTGTTACCTACTCAGTTGTGTCTGGCTGTTTGTGACCCCATGGAACTGTGGCCCACCAGACTCCCTCTGTCCATGGAATTTTCCAGATGAGAATACTGAAGTGGGTTGCCATGTCCTCCTCCAGGGGGATCTTCCCAACCTAGGGAAGGAACTTGGGTCTCCCATGTTGCAGGCAGATTCTTTACTGTTTGAGCCACCAGGGATGTTATTTAGATACGACTAAATAGTGAAACTCCCCACAATGATACCATGCATTGAAGTATCTTTAGATGGTAGGAAAACACACAAGAGTGGAAGGAGAAATACAGGCAGCCTGGTTTAGAGCACGATGTCTGGTTCCAGCCATCAGATTGCAAGTGGATGAGCGTGTGAGTCGCAGAGTGAATTGCAGACGCCAAATGTCAGCCTCTTAATTCCCCCATTAGTGCGGGCTGCAAGGCCTCTCTATGGCCCCGATCGCGCGTCTTACATCAAGGATGTTGACGGCGGCCGGTTCCTCCCAGCATCTCTAATGAGCAGCTCTGGGAGAGGGGGAAAGAGTCCTGATCCCCTCACCATCTCCTCCAGTGCCTTTAATCAGGGCTGAGAAGCCTGCTGCCGAACCTGGCGCTAATTACACATTCCTCAGAGACAGGATTGGGTTTACTGCAGCCCTGCATGGACGAGGCTGTGAATAAGTGTGTTTCTTCCTTCTGTGCCGAGAAAATACCTGTCTTTGTGGTCAGACAAAGTGAGGGAGCACCAGGGATCCAGAGGAGAAAGAGCGATGGGGTGAGGACTCCTCGGATGGGGTGGGGAGGAGCTGGAGTCCTTAGACGGCTGCAGTGTAGCCTCAAGGCGGGGGCTCTCACCACCCACCAGGCTGCCCCCGGTCACCAGGACCCAACCCAGGACCAGGCAGGGTCCTCCTGGGGTCCGGCTCCAAGCTGTCCAGTGCCCCAGCCCCACAGACTGCCAGAGCTTTTCTCTGCCATGAGCCTAAACACTTGATCCCTGTGTCTGTGGTCCCTACACTTGCTGGCTTGGCTTCAAGAGGCCCTGCACCCCCGTTTACAGTCCTTAACTCTCCGTGTCCTGCCCACACGCTCCTGGGACGTCTCAGATGCTGGCAAGTTCACTAGACCCAGAAGCACAGAAGCAGGGGCGGCCTACTAGAAGACGGGTCCACGAACCTAGCCTGAACCTTCCCATCCGGCAGCATTAAACGTGAGACCAAGAGGAGGCATCTTCCTTTCTGCCTCACATTTCAGTCTGACCCACCACTGGTCCTGTTTGCAATCTGCCCATTGACTGTCTTAGGGATCAAGTCTGATCACAGCTGCTTATTGAGGTAACAGACAAACTCTTGCTGAGACGTTTCATGTGCTCTAGAAGGGACCCCAGCACAGTGTCCAGTTCCTTCGTGTTATGGACTGAATTGTGAAACCTGTGTATCGAAGCGCCCACCCTGGTACCTTGGAATATGGCTGTGTTTGGAGGCGGGGCAGTTACAGAGGAGAGTCAGTTAAAGTGAGGTCACTGAGGCGGGCACCAATCCGATGCAACCACTGTCCTTATAAGAGGAGGAGATGAGGTCACAGAGAGAGACCAGGGGCGGGACCACTTGGGGGGAAGGCCCTGTAGGGAGGCACCTACACGCCAGGGACAGGACTGTGGAGAAACCGGCCCTGTCCGCTGCTGACCTTGGACTTCCAGCCTCCAGAGCCCTGGTTTACGCTGCCCCAGGCTGTGGTGCTTTGTCATTTCCCCACCCACCCAAACCCCAGCTCCTGATCTCCATCCAGGTGATCGGCAGGCTCCTTCCTCTTGTCACCCTTTCTCAAACCATCCTTCCCCCTGGGGTCCCCTCCTCTCCGCTGCCTTCGGAGCCCTGCAGGTCAGAACCGTTGCCCCCCAGCGTGCGTCGTGACTTGCCACTTCCTCATGCTGTCTGGCCGTCCTGGGTCAGGACACTTGGGAGCGTCTCACAGGAACGCATTCAGGAACAAACATGTGCCACTCACTCCCGGGACTGGGGCTCACAGAGTCTGCCTCTCGGGCTCAGTTCAGGCCTCAGATTAAAGCTACCAGCTATTGGGTCCCTTGGTTCCTGTGACACTCGGTTCTCCCACGTGGCTCCTGCCTCTCATGCTCCATTCTACCCTTGCTGCCCCACCTCTGCGCTTTGCGCTCAGGTAGGCATGCTCACCACTGGCTTCCCTGGTGGCTCAGACAGTAAAGAGTCTCCCTGTCATGTGGGAGACTCGGGCTCCATCCCTGGGCGGGGAAGATCCCCTGGAGAAGGGAATGGCAACCCACTCCAGTACTCTTGCCTGGGGAATTCCACAGACAGAGGAGCCTGGCGGGCTACAGTCCATGGGGTCACAGAGAGTCAGATGCGACTGAGCAACTAGCACACACATATCGTATCATCATCACACAAACCCCAGCTCATGATCTCCATCCAGGTGATCGGCAGGCTCCTTCCTCTTGTCACCCTTTCTCAAACCATCCTTCCCCCTGGGGTCCCCTCCTCTCCGCTGCCTTCGGAGCCCTGCAGGTCAGAACCGTTGCCCCCCAGCGTGCGTCGTGACTTGCCACTTCCTCATGCTGTCTGGCCGTCCTGGGTCAGGACACTTGGGAGCGTCTCACAGGAACGCATTCAGGAACAAACATGTGCCACTCACTCCCGGGACTGGGGCTCACAGAGTCTGCCTCTCGGGCTCAGTTCAGGCCTCAGATTAAAGCTACCAGCTATTGGGTCCCTTGGTTCCTGTGACACTCGGTTCTCCCACGTGGCTCCTGCCTCTCATGCTCCATTCTACCCTTGCTGCCCCACCTCTGCGCTTTGCGCTCAGGTAGGCATGCTCACCACTGGCTTCCCTGGTGGCTCAGACAGTAAAGAGTCTCCCTGTCATGTGGGAGACTCGGGCTCCACCCCTGGGCGGGGAAGATCCCCTGGAGAAGGGAATGGCAACCCACTCCAGTACTCTTGCCTGGGGAATTCCACAGACAGAGGAGCCTGGCGGGCTACAGTCCATGGGGTCACAGAGAGTCAGATGCGACTGAGCAACTAGCACACACATATCGTATCATCATCACGGACCTCTCTCACTGCCATCATCTGCGGCCCCTTCTTCTGAGAGCAGCAACCCCCTTGAAGGATCCCTCTTCCTTCCCCAAACGACTGGCGTAGGACTGGCCATGTCTGTGGCTGCCCTGACCCCAGGCGCATGCTAAGTCGCTTCAGTCGTCTCTGACTCTTTGCAAACCCATGGACTATAGCCAGCCAGACTCCTCTGTCCACGGGATTTCCCAGGCAAGAGCACTGCAGCGGGTTGCCATTTTTCTCCTCCAGAAGGTCCCCCCAACCCAGGGATCGAACTTGCGTCTCCTGCATTGGTTTCTTACCACTAGCACCTCCAACAAGGGACACCCTGATGGCTCATGTCACGGTTTTATTGCCATTATTTTTGCCCTTCCCCATTGATAATTTTGAAAATACTAAATTTGATCATTGAAGAATCTTGTTTTTCCAGGAAACATGGATGTGACTGACCCACGACTGTCAAATCGGACCCCTCATTTTACAGATTTCTTCCCAGAAACTATCACAAAAGGCCTGCAGTGGAGGCATAAAATCAACAGACTTGAAATTTCAAGTTGAGAAGAACCTCTTCGATGCCTCCACTTGGGCACCGGTCAGTTACTGTTCTTGTTACTGAGGACCAGAGGCCACATCCGACGGCCTCTGCCAGGGGCTGAAGTTGTAACCTGAGCGCACAGGCGCCCTCATTCACCAGTGTGCTGGAGGCAGGGGCTCTGAGAGAGCAGGAGGAGGAGGGGAGCGTGATGGGGGACAGGCCCACAGGCAGAGGCAGACGTGGGGCTGCAAGAGGGGTCTGCGAGGCTCTGTGCCCTCCAGCTCCTGCAGAATTTCTGCTTCTCGCTGCTCCTCCGGCATCCGGGAGCTCCGCGGTAACTCACTCTTTCTTGTAAACTAGTCTTGTTGGGTTTCTATCACTTCTAACTTAAAAAAAAAATCATTCTTATGACAAGGCACTCAGTGTAGTCTTTAAATTGGATGGAATTATAGCTGTTTGGGGCATCCCTGGTGTCTCAGTGGTAATGAATATGCCTGCAATGCAGGGGGTACAGGAGATGTGGGTTCCATCCCTGGGTTGGGAAGATCCCCTGGAAGAGGGCATGGCAACCCACTCTGGTATTGCTGCCTGGAGAATCGCAATGACAGGAGAGCCTGCCAGATGGCAGTCCATAGGGTCACAAAGAGCCAGACGTGACTGAAGCATCTGAGCACACGGGCACATCGCTGATTTAGAATAAATGCTGTAGTGTATACAAAAATAATGAAATGCAATTGGGTCATGGCCACGTCCACAACCCTGCCAACCTGAGGTCCCGGCATATACACCCCACCAGGCGGCATCCAGGAAGTCTGATACACCACTGTCACTGTTCATATGCAAACGGAGATCCTAAGACACGTGGGAAGCTGTGAATAAACATCCCATTCGTTCAATTGGCAGCATCAAGCTGATTATCAGCACCACCTTGATGGATGGTGCAAAGGTGAACTCTCGACCCCCAGATGCGCTCCTGTAGGCATGGAATTGGCATGGAACTGGTGGGGATGGGGACAGCATCCCAAGAAAGCGGTTTATTCCAGGTACCTCTTCCAATTCCTGCTCAGACAGTCTGGAGCAGGCGCCCTTTCCAGCTGCCTGCCTGGAAGGGACTGGGCAAATGAATGAGTTCCTGTCTGGAAAACGTCTCAGAGCTTCTCGTGAAAGGTGGGAAATAAATATATGTTGCTCTTCCCATCTGGTATTGAGGAAAGATCCCTTCGAGAAGCAAGCTCTCTTTCCTCTGCTAAAATCTGGAGTGTTTCCCAGAAGCTGCTGAAGTAGGGGAGTCCAGGGGAGTGGGGGTGAGGAAGGTGGGCCCAGCAATGCCTGCAGACTTGGAGGATGTCACGGCAGGCTGCATGCCCCGCTCCTGGCCAGATGCCATTCCATTAAAAGCGAAGGGTAAAGATGTATTCCTCCACTGGTGTTATATCTGCACGTAGAATCTGGCCCCGTAACTGCAGACCAGTGCCAAAATCTGTTTTGTTCATTTAAATTTCTGTATTTATTTTAATTAAGCACTAGCAGAATGCCATTTGCACTGGCATATTGAATACCTTTGTAATTAACAGCACCGAGCTGGAGAGATGGGCTTCCTTCACACTCTTTTAATTAACTGAAATATTTCAAGGACAAGATCAGAATCAGCAATAACTTCTTTACGGAGGCAGAATGCGGGGGCTAGGGACTATGCCATTCATTGACAGTAACTGTAAGTTTTAAAAGTCAAGGACTTATCAGAATGTATTTCTGCTTTTAGAATCATTATTAGGAGTAAAAAAGCTTAGCAGTTGTGTTAAATATTCTGAGTGAAAGAAGAAAAGTCTTCATTCAATATGGGAAAAAAAAAAGGTAGAAAATTCTAATTTGCTTCAGTGGGCAAAGCAACAGTGACCATTCAAAGTGTTAATAAGTCACATGGTCCAGCTCACCACTTGAACCCTAAAATGTTGGTCCTGAGTCTGTTTTCAAGGCTTCCTTCAATTAGACAAGTGGTCCGTCTCTCTACTTTGCCATTATTCCTTTTTCTCTAACACCTCCCAAACCCTCCCAACACTGAAAGCGTTTAGAGGAATTTTTCTGTTGGTTTGTTGAACTGGAATTCATTCCTCTATGTACACCAGGTGTGTGTGTGTGTGTGTGTGTGTGTGTGTGTAAGCGCTCAGTCATGTCTGACACCCTGTGACCCCATGGATTGTAGCCTGACAGTTTCCTCTGTCCCTGGGATTCTCCAGGCAAGAATACTGCAGTGGGTTGCCATTTCCTTCTCCAGGGGATCTTCCTGACCCAGGGATCAAACCCAGGTCTCCCTGCATTGCAGGTGGATTCCCTACCCCGAGCCACCTGGGAAGCCCATATACATCAGATGCCGTTCCTTGTTACTTCAAAGAGCAGCCGTGGAGACATCTCCTGCGTGGCTGGTAGGTATAAGCAAGCCTCGAGTTTGCACTGACACTCAGAACTCAGGGGAAGCGGGGCCCTGCCTCTCCATCACACGGCCCAGCCTGACTCTGCTGCTTCTCCATGTAGCCCTGAAAGACAGGAGTTACAGCCTCATTGAAAACGGTCAGCTGCAGCTGAACACAAAGAAATCAGCCCGTTCATCTGCCAACTACATCCTTCCCGCTAAATTGCACAACTGCACATGTGCTCTTGCTACTATAAAAGGTAGGGGTGGGGCATCAAGGGCTCTTGGCGGAGGGTGCTCTGATTGACATGCTCTGTGCTACATATAAACTCCTGAGAATCAGCAAGATTTCTTGTTTCATTTGCTGAGTTGAACAGCCTTGTCTTTTTTTCCCTTTTATGCACCTCAGCTCTGAGCTGAATTTTCACAGATGCAAACTGCCAACTGAAATCCTTTCGATATTAAATTCCTCAACCATCGTAAAAAAAGGGGGAATTGTCTGTCATGCTGAGGAAATGAAATACATTTTAGATTGAATAATCTGATGAACATGCTATCCAGTCCCAAGCAACTTAATAAAAATCAGTCAGTTCAGTTCAGTTGCTCAGTCGTGTCCCACCCTTTGTGAACCCATGGACTGCAGCACGTCAGGCCTTCCTGTCCATCACCCTCTCCCGGAGTTGCTCAAACTCATGTCCACTGAGTCGGTGATGCCATCCAACCATCTCATCCTCTGTCGTCCCCTTCTCCTCCTGCCTTCAGTCTTTCCAAGCATCAGGGTTTTTCCAATGAGTCAGTTCTTCGCATCAGGTGGCCAAAGGATTGGAGCTTCAGCTTCAGCATCAGTCCTTCCAATGAACATTCAGGATTGATTTCCTTTAGGATGGACTGGTTGGATCTCCTTGCAGTCCATAATGCAAGATTATCTTTTCTCCACTCGGCCTCTTTCCCCCCAGTAAGGCTGACAGCACTTAGTGGTGGGGTAGTGAACACAGCCACCCCCATTTCACAAAACTACAGTCATCAATCAAGCTGAAACAGGCTGCAGCTCTAGCAACTTGTCCATTTAGGTTCTCAAAATAGCCGGACGGGGACTTTGAACTTAGGAACTGTCTCTCTGTTTAGAACTCCTCCGGCAGCTCAGAAGGCAAACAGTCCGCCTGCCATGCAGGAGACCCGGGTTTGATCCCTAGGTCAGGAAGATCCCCTGGGGAAGGGAATGGCAACCCACTCCAGTGTGCTTGCCTGGAGAATCCCATGGACAGAGAGGAGCCTGGCGGACTACAGTCCATGAGGACACTCGGAGTCAGACAAGACTGAGCGACTAACATACTCTTCAGAAAGCCCTTGCGTGGGGCTTCTCTCCTCCCTCTAATCCCAGTTAACACAGCTCTGGGAACAACCCGAGTATCAGCCCAAGGACCAGCCCGAGGACACAGGATGGGTCTCAGCTCAGCTAGGTGGTCAGTGGAGCCTCCTCAGAGCTGCTCCCAGGACACACGGCCCACCATGTCTCCGGGCCTCCTCCTCGCAAGCCAGTCCCCAGCCTGTCTGCCTTTGAGGGAGGGCTCTGCTGGGAATCCATGTGACTGGCAGTGGGTCAGAGCAATAGGCAGAAAAGTAGAAATAAAAAAGACCGGTTTAGCGCTAAAGAAAAGCCACGGAAGTCAGAGGGGGGAAGACGCTGATGTTGGGAAAGACTGAAGCCGAAGGAGAAGGAGGGGACAGAGGATGAGATGGTTGGATGGCATCACCGACTCAATGGACATGAAGGTGAGCGGGAGATAGTGGAGGCCAGAGGAGCCTGGCGTGCTGCAGTTGGTAGGACACCCACCAACTCTGAGCTGGTAGGACCCCCCCCTCCAATTCCTAGGCTGGTAGGAACCCCCTGACAGTTTGTTGCTGAACCACAGAAAGAGACCCCTGGCCTTCCTGCCTGTTACCCTCTCACCCTTCACCCCTGACCCCGTTCCCTGGGCTGGTAGGAAACCCCACCCCCACCCCTGACATCCCGGAAACTGCCTCCAGTTCCAAAAGAGAAGGTAGGATTCACAGATAAGCCCCAGAGCCTCATTGGCTGTAATGCGGCAGCTGATCGACTTATTTTTCCTTTTGGGAAAAGAAGAGAAAACCAACTGAAGGCTATGAGCCTTAGAGGAGACACTTTGTGGTATATGCCATACATTGGCTGGTCCAATCCTTCCTTTCAAACACTTTGTAAACCATTGGAAGGAGAGCAAGGGATTCGGAAACAGAAGGGGAGAGCCTGGGTCAGGCAGAGATAGAGACAGAGATCGTTATGACTAGACGGTGGTATTTCTGGGCATGTTCANACCCCCCTCCAATTCCTAGGCTGGTAGGAACCCCCTGACAGTTTGTTGCTGAACCACAGAAAGAGACCCCTGGCCTTCCTGCCTGTTACCCTCTCACCCTTCACCCCTGACCCCGTTCCCTGGGCTAGTAGGAAACCCCACCCGCACCCCTGACATCCCGGAAACTGCCTCCAGTTCCAAAAGTAGGATTCACAGATAAGCCCCAGAGCCTCATTGGCTGTAATGCGGCAGCTGATCGACTTATTTCTCCTTTTGGGAAAAGAAGAGAAAACCAACTGAAGGCTATGAGCCTTAGAGGAGACACTTTGTGGTATATGCCATACATTGGCTGGTCCAATCCTTCCTTTCAAACACTTTGTAAACCATTGGAAGGAGAGCAAGGGATTCGGAAACAGAAGGGGAGAGCCTGGGTCAGGCAGAGATAGAGACAGAGATCGTTATGACTAGACGGTGGTATTTCTGGGCATGTTCATATCTTTTGGCTCTTTCTTACTCCAGAGATAGCGCAGGTCCAGAGCCCACCGTCCATGAGGGCAGGGAAACACCTGGAGTGAGTGCAGACCCGGCCAGCTTCGGAGGCAGAGAGACACAGGGAGTGTGAACCCGACACGCGCCCCTGGGATGACGGATGGTCCTGTCTCCACAGCAGGAATCCTTTTGCCCACAGCCCACCTGCTGCAGAGAGCATCCATCCACCTGCCTCTTCTCACACACCCACAACCAGTGAGAGAAAAACCAGAAAGGCAAGGCTGTCTCCTCCCCCGCGTGGCCCTCTGGATGGTTTCTGACAAAGCCAGCCTGCCTGGTACTCACTCCTCCGATCGTCCTGGAAGCCCGGAGCCTGGCCTGGGCCCCCTGGCCCAGCCTGAGAGCCTCAGTGGGAGCTGGAGCCACCACGGCCAACAGTGGGTAGCAGTGAACGGCTTTCCTCTGAGCAGGGAGGGCATGCAGCATCAGTGGCCTGGCAGATTCAGGCCCCAGGCCCCAGAAGGCAGCCCGCCCACACCTCCTTAGGGTTCCCTGTATCCTCACTGGGTGCACCTCATCCTGTCCATTCTGGGGTCACCCTAGCACCCCGACAGGNTCAGTGGCCTGGCAGATTCAGGCCCCAGGCCCCAGAAGGCAGCCCGCCCACACCTCCTTAGGGTTCCCTGTATCCTCACTGGGTGCACCTCATCCTGTCCATTCTGGGGTCACCCTAGCACCCCGACAGGAGCAAACACACCCCAGCCGTGGGAAGGGGCAACTTTGCGGCCGCTGGGCTGGTCCCAGATGCTTGTGTGACATCGAGCAAGTGAGGTGGCCTTTGAAAGCAGAAGCGGGCCTTTTTTCTTAAAAAAAAAAATAGTATCACTTATGCGCCTCATCACTTTGAAAGTCTCACTTCTGAAGTCTCACATTTTATTCACTTTTTAATAGATTTCATTTATGTGTTTATTTTGGCTGCTCGCTGGGTCTCCATTGCTGCACGCGGGCTTTCTCCAGCTGCGACAAACGGGGGCTACTCTAGCTGCTGGGCATGGGCTTCTAGCTGCAGCGGCAGAGAAAGGGCTCTGGGGCACAGGGGCCCGCGAATTTCGGCCACGGGTTCTAGAGCACAGGCTCAGTGGCTGTGGCCCACGGGCTTAGCTGCT
Source organism: Oreotragus oreotragus (assembly GCA_006410675.1). Classification (NCBI taxonomy): domain Eukaryota; kingdom Metazoa; phylum Chordata; class Mammalia; order Artiodactyla; family Bovidae; genus Oreotragus; species Oreotragus oreotragus. The sequence goes on along the minus strand of SJYX01006318.1, from coordinate 75,713 downwards.
CCGCGGCGTGTGGCTTCTCCCTGGATCAGCGACGGAGCCCGGGCCTCCTGCATTGGCAGGTGGATTCTTTACCACTGGACCACCAGGGGAGCCCTGACCCTACACTTTAAAAGGTCACATTGGTGGAGAAGGACCAGATATCTCCACTTCCAAGGGGCAATGGCTCACTGTAGCCTTCCAGGGTACGGTGGACCCCAAAGGTGCCAGCTCTCGGGGCCCCGAAAGCCTGCCTGGAGCTGCTTCTTCATCTACTCTCCTGCGTCCTCTCTGGTGATGACACCACCATGGTGCAGCTGGAAAGCGTTTGACCTTGGACGGCAGGTCTCAGGCCGCTTGCAGCGCCCCTGTGTGATGACCCTGGGATCTGGTTCATCCCTGTAAAGCTGATAGCCATGCCTCCTGCCTCTGTGCTCACCGGCTTGGTGTGAGGATTAACGAGCTCCTTATCCAGTTCCTTCACTTTCACTTTTCACTTTCATGCATTGGAGAAGGAAATGGCAACCCACTCCAGTATTCTTGCCTGGAGAATCCCAGGGATGGGGGATCCTGGTGGGCTGCAGTCTATGGGGTCACACAGAGTTGGACACAACTGAAGCGACTTAGCAGCAACAGCAGCAGTATCCAGTTCCGAGAGGTGCTCAGGTAACACACGGCTCCTGGCTTCAAGCAAAAAGCTTTCCTTTGTTACATGGAGTTACTGAGGTCTCCGTGGGGGGTGAAGTGTCATCCCAACTTGCACAAGTTTAAAGAAATGCCTCCAATACTCTTCCTGGGTTTTACAGTTCTCTTTTTAAAAAAATCATTGTCCCACCTCAATTTTGTGAGAAACGTTAGGAAGACACCTCCTATGAATTATATTTTTTTACACCAAACAAATCTCTCTGATTTTTTTCAGTGGTTGCCTGCCAAGTGTGCAGATTAGACTATTGCTATCAGTAGCTGCTTAACACGCTAGCATTTTCTTACATGAAATCAGAGTTTGTTTCAATTAACGTTGACAAGGAAAGTGTACCTCTTTTATGTCTCCTTTGCATCAGAACATCGTATGGGAATGTACGGCTCAGCCACAAGCAACGGGGATGCCTGCTGACGCGCCACAGCCCGGGTCTGAGCTCCCTTGAGCAACATGTCTTCTCAGATGCCACAGCTCACATGATTATGACGCCAGCCAGCACAGGGGTGGCATCACACTCTGTTCTCCCCGGGGGTCTTGGCAGCTGAGACACAAAAGCATGGACTGATGCGGGTGTCCCATTCACTCGGCGGGCAGTTTATTCCGTTACGGGAGACATGCAGGCGACAGGCAGATGCAGACCTAAGAAACTGGAGAGACCCCACAGCTGCCCCGGGCGAGGCCAGGGGGCTTTCCTGGAGCAAAGGAGGACCCCAGGGCGGTCCTCGAATCCTTACACCTTGAGGGGAGAAGCCNATGAAATCAGAGTTTGTTTCAATTAACGTTGACAAGGAAAGTGTACCTCTTTTATGTCTCCTTTGCATCAGAACATCGTATGGGAATGTACGGCTCAGCCACAAGCAACGGGGATGCCTGCTGACGCGCCACAGCCCGGGTCTGAGCTCCCTTGAGCAACATGTCTTCTCAGATGCCACAGCTCACATGATTATGACGCCAGCCAGCACAGGGGTGGCATCACACTCTGTTCTCCCCGGGGGTCTTGGCAGCTGAGACACAAAAGCATGGACTGATGCGGGTGTCCCATTCACTCGGCGGGCAGTTTATTCCGTTACGGGAGACATGCAGGCGACAGGCAGATGCAGACCTAAGAAACTGGAGAGACCCCACAGCTGCCCCGGGCGAGGCCAGGGGGCTTTCCTGGAGCAAAGGAGGACCCCAGGGCGGTCCTCGAATCCTTACACCTTGAGGGGAGAAGCCAAGATTGGATTGGCCTTGTTTTGAAACCACCTAGAACCCTTTGGGTCAACCCTGGGCCACCCCGGCCTCCAAGCCCGTTGAGACCAGGAGTGAGGAGCGTGTAGTGTAGACGGGTTCCCAGCTGGGGAAAAAGTGAAGAAAACTCAAACACAGCCAAGCCAGACGATTCTCCATCCCCACCTGCCCCCAGATCCTTCTCCCGTTATCTGCAACGGGCATCAAGAGGACACTGCCGGGAACACGTACGGGAGCAGAGTCGCACATCAGGAAGTGGAAGTGAAATTGAAAGTGAAAGCCACTCCGCCACATCTGACTCTTCGCGACCCCCTGGACTACACAGTCCGGGGGATTCTCCAGGTCGGAATACTGGAGTATTCTTCTCCAGTATTCTTCTCCAGCAGTTCCCTTTTCCACAGGATCTTCCGAACCCAGGGATCAAACCCAGGTCTCTCGCACTGCAGGCGGATTCTGAACCAGCAGGGCAGCCCTCCCAAGACCTAAATTCTGGAAGAGTGTAGTCAGCGCACTGGGACACGGCCTATGTCCGGAGCCGCTGATTCAGGAAGCACGGCCAAGGCTGAGTGCTTTTCGCCCAGAATTCGTGTTTGGCTTGAGTTGTGGTCTGGTTTTGTTGTTTTACATTTCGCACTAAGTTGCTCTTGCAAAAACACTAGCTTTTATTTCAAATCTGGCCCCGTAACTGCAGACCAGTGCCAAAATCTGTTTTGTTCATTTAAATTTCTGTATTTATTTTAATTAAGCACTAGCAGAATGCCATTTGCACTGGCATATTGAATACCTTTGTAATTAACAGCACCGAGCTGGAGAGATGGGCTTCCTTCACACTCTTTTAATTAACTGAAATATTTCAAGGACAAGATCAGAATCAGCAATAACTTCTTTACGGAGGCAGAATGCGGGGGCTAGGGACTATGCCATTCATTGACAGTAACTGTAAGTTTTAAAAGTCAAGGACTTATCAGAATGTATTTCTGCTTTTAGAATCATTATTAGGAGTAAAAAAGCTTAGCAGTTGTGTTAAATATTCTGAGTGAAAGAAGAAAAGTCTTCATTCAATATGGGAAAAAAAAAAGGTAGAAAATTCTAATTTGCTTCAGTGGGCAAAGCAACAGTGACCATTCAAAGTGTTAATAAGTCACATGGTCCAGCTCACCACTTGAACCCTAAAATGCTGGTCCTGAGTCTGTTTTCAAGGCTTCCTTCAATTAGACAAGTGGTCCGTCTCTCTACTTTGCCATTATTCCTTTTTCTCTAACACCTCCCAAACCCTCCCAACACTGAAAGCGTTTAGAGGAATTTTTCTGTTGGTTTGTTGAACTGGAATTCATTCCTCTATGTACACCAGGTGTGTGTGTGTGTGTGTGTGTGTGTGTGTGTAAGCGCTCAGTCATGTCTGACACCCTGTGACCCCATGGATTGTAGCCTGACAGTTTCCTCTGTCCCTGGGATTCTCCAGGCAAGAATACTGCAGTGGGTTGCCATTTCCTTCTCCAGGGGATCTTCCTGACCCAGGGATCAAACCCAGGTCTCCCTGCATTGCAGGTGGATTCCCTACCCCGAGCCACCTGGGAAGCCCATATACATCAGATGCCGTTCCTTGTTACTTCAAAGAGCAGCCGTGGAGACATCTCCTGCATGGCCGGTAGATATAAGCAAGCCTCGAGTTTGCACTGACACTCAGAACTCAGGGGAAGCGGGGCCCTGCCTCTCCTTCACACGGCCCAGCCTGACTCTGCTGCTTCTCCATGTAGCCCTAAAAGACAGGAGTTACGGCCTCATCGAAAACGGTCAGCTGCAGCTGAACACAAAGAAATCAGCCCGTTCATCTGCCAATTACATCCTTCCCGCTAAACTGCACAACTGCACATGTGCTCTTGCTACTATAAAAGGTAGGGGTGGGGCATCGAGGGCTCTTGGCAGAGGGTGCTCTGATTGACATGCTCTGTGCTACATATAAACTCCTGAGAATCAGCAAGATTTCTTGTTTCATTTGCTGAGTTGAACAGCCTTGTCTTTTTTTCCCTTTTATGCACCTCAGCTCTGAGCTGAATTTTCACAGATGCAAACTGCCAACTGAAATCCTTTCGATATTAAATTCCTCAACCATCGTAAAAAAGGGGGGAATTGTCTGTCATGCTGAGGAAATGAAATACATTTTAGATTGAATAATCTGATGAATATGCTATCCAGTCCCAAGCAACTTAATAAAAATCAGTCAGTTCAGTTCAGTTGCTCAGTCGTGTCCCACCCTTTGCGAACCCACGGACTGCAGCACGTCAGGCCTTCCTGTCCATCACCCTCTCCCGGAGTTGCTCAAACTCATGTCCACTGAGTCTGTGATGCCATCCAACCATCTCATCCTCTGTAGTCCCCTTCTCCTCCTGCTTTCAGTCTTTCCAAGCATCAGGGTCTTTTCCAGTGAGTCAGTTCTTCGCATCAGGTGGCCAAAGGATTGGAGTTTCAGCTTCAGCATCAGTCCTTCCAATGAACATTCAGGATTGATTTCCTTTAGGATGGACTGGTTGGATCTCCTTGCAGTCCATAATGCAAGATTATCTTTTCTCCACTCGGCCTCTTTCCCCCCAGTAAGGCTGACAGCACTTAGCGGTGGGGTAGTGAACACAGCCACCCCCATTTCACAAAACTACAGTCATCGATCAAGCTGAAACAGGCTGCAGCTCTAGCAACTTGTCCATTTAGGTTCTCAAAATAGCCGGACAGGGACTTTGAACTTAGGAACTGTCTCTCTGTTTAGAACTCCTCCGGCAGCTCAGAAGGCAAACAGTCCGCCTGCCATGCAGGAGACCCGGGTTTGATCCCTAGGTCAGGAAGATCCCCTGGGGAAGGGAATGGCAGCCCACTCCAGTGTGCTTGCCTGGAGAATCCCATGGACAGAGAGGAGCCTGGCAGACTACAGTCCATGGGGACACTCGGAGTCAGACGAGACTGAGCGACTAACTTACTCTTCAGAAAGCCCTTGCGTGGGGCTTCTCTCCTCCCTCTAATCCCAGTTAACACAGCTCTGGGAACAACCCGAGTATCAGCCCAAGGACCAGCCCGAGGACACAGGATGGGTCTCGGCTCAGCTAGGTGGTCAGTGGAGCCTCCTCAGAGCTGCTCCCAGGACACACGGCCCACCACGTCTCCGGGCCTCCTCCTCGCAAGCCGGTCCCCAGCCTGTCTGCCTTTGAGGGAGGGCTCTGCTGGGAATACATGTGACTGGCAGTGGGTCAGAGCAATAGGCAGAAAAGTGGAAATAAAAAAGACTGGTTTAGCGCTAAAGAAAAGCCACGGAAGTCAGAGGGGGGAAGACGCTGATGTTGGGAAAGACTGAAGCCGAAGGAGAAGGAGGGGACAGAGGATGAGATGGTTGGATGGCATCACCGACTCAATGGACATGAAGGTGAGCGGGAGACAGTGGAGGCCAGAGGAGCCTGGCGTGCTGCAGTCCATGGACCCCTACCCCTGAGCTGGTAGGACACCCACCAACTCTGAGCTGGTAGGACCCCCCTCCAATTCCTAGGCTGGTAGGAACCCCCTGACAGTTTGTTGCTGAACCACAGAAAGAGACCCCTGGCCTTCCTGCCTGTTACCCTCTCACCCTTCACCCCTGACCCCGTTCCCTGGGCTAGTAGGAAACCCCACCCGCACCCCTGACATCCCGGAAACTGCCTCCAGTTCCAAAAGTAGGATTCACAGATAAGCCCCAGAGCCTCATTGGCTGTAATGCGGCAGCTGATCGACTTATTTCTCCTTTTGGGAAAAGAAGAGAAAACCAACTGAAGGCTATGAGCCTTAGAGGAGACACTTTGTGGTATATGCTATACATTGGCTGGTCCAATCCTTCCTTTCAAACACTTTGTAAACCATTGGAAGGAGAGCAAGGGATTCGGAAACAGAAGGGGAGAGCCTGGGTCAGGCAGAGATAGAGACAGAGATCGTTATGACTAGACGGTGGTATTTCTGGGCATGTTCACATCTTTTGGCTCTTTCTTACTCCAGAGATAGCGCAGGTCCAGAGCCCACCGTCCATGAGGGCAGGGAAACACCTGGAGTGAGTGCAGACCCAGCCAGCTTCGGAGGCAGAGAGACACAGGGAGTGTGAACCCGACACGCGCCCCTGGGATGACGGATGGTCCTGTCTCCACAGCAGGAATCCTTTTGCCCACAGCCCACCTGCTGCAGAGAGCATCCATCCACCTGCCTCTTCTCACACACCCACAACCAGTGAGAGAAAAACCAGAAAGGCAAGGCTGTCTCCTCCCCCGCGTGGCCCTCTGGATGGTTTCTGACAAAGCCAGCCTGCCTGGTACTCACTCCTCCGATCGTCCTGGAAGCCCGGAGCCTGGCCTGGGCCCCCTGGCCCAGCCTGAGAGCCTCAGTGGGAGCTGGAGCCACCACGGCCAACAGTGGGTAGCAGTGAACGGCTTTCCTCTGAGCAGGGAGGGCATGCAGCATCAGTGGCCTGGCAGATTCAGGCCCCAGGCCCCAGAAGGCAGCCCGCCCACACCTCCTTAGGGTTCCCTGTATCCTCACTGGGTGCACCTCATCCTGTCCATTCTGGGGTCACCCTAGCACCCCGACAGGGGCAAACACACCCCAGCCGTGGGAAGGGGCAACTTTGCGGCCGCTGGGCTGGTCCCAGATGCTTGTGTGACATCGAGCAAGTGAGGTGGCCTTTGAAAGCAGAAGCGGGCCTTTTTTCTTAAAAAAAAAAATAGTATCACTTATGCGCCTCATCACTTTGAAAGTCTCACTTCTGAAGTCTCACATTTTATTCACTTTTTAATAGATTTCATTTATGTGTTTATTTTGGCTGCTCGCTGGGTCTCCATTGCTGCACGCGGGCTTTCTCCAGCTGCGACAAACGGGGGCTACTCTAGCTGCTGGGCATGGGCTTCTAGCTGCAGCGGCAGAGAAAGGGCTCTGGGGCACAGGGGCCCGCGAATTTCGGCCACGGGTTCTAGAGCACAGGCTCAGTGGCTGTGGCCCACGGGCTTAGCTGCTCCGCGGCGTGTGGCTTCTCCCTGGATCAGCGACGGAGCCCGGGCCTCCTGCATTGGCAGGTGGATTCTTTACCACTGGACCACCAGGGGAGCCCTGACCCTACACTTTAAAAGGTCACATTGGTGGAGAAGGACCAGATATCTCCACTTCCAAGGGGCAATGGCTCACTGTAGCCTTCCAGGGTACGGTGGACCCCAAAGGTGCCAGCTCTCGGGGCCCCGAAAGCCTGCCTGGAGCTGCTTCTTCATCTACTCTCCTGCGTCCTCTCTGGTGATGACACCACCATGGTGCAGCTGGAAAGCGTTTGACCTTGGACGGCAGGTCTCAGGCCGCTTGCAGCGCCCCTGTGTGATGACCCTGGGATCTGGTTCATCCCTGTAAAGCTGATAGCCATGCCTCCTGCCTCTGTGCTCACCGGCTTGGTGTGAGGATTAACGAGCTCCTTATCCAGTTCCTTCACTTTCACTTTTCACTTTCATGCATTGGAGAAGGAAATGGCAACCCACTCCAGTATTCTTGCCTGGAGAATCCCAGGGATGGGGGATCCTGGTGGGCTGCAGTCTATGGGGTCACACAGAGTTGGACACAACTGAAGCGACTTAGCAGCAACAGCAGCAGTATCCAGTTCCGAGAGGTGCTCAGGTAACACACGGCTCCTGGCTTCAAGCAAAAAGCTTTCCTTTGTTACATGGAGTTACTGAGGTCTCCGTGGGGGGTGAAGTGTCATCCCAACTTGCACAAGTTTAAAGAAATGCCTCCAATACTCTTCCTGGGTTTTACAGTTCTCTTTTTAAAAAAATCATTGTCCCACCTCAATTTTGTGAGAAACGTTAGGAAGACACCTCCTATGAATTATATTTTTTTACACCAAACAAATCTCTCTGATTTTTTTCAGTGGTTGCCTGCCAAGTGTGCAGATTAGACTATTGCTATCAGTAGCTGCTTAACACGCTAGCATTTTCTTACATGAAATCAGAGTTTGTTTCAATTAACGTTGACAAGGAAAGTGTACCTCTTTTATGTCTCCTTTGCATCAGAACATCGTATGGGAATGTACGGCTCAGCCACAAGCAACGGGGATGCCTGCTGACGCGCCACAGCCCGGGTCTGAGCTCCCTTGAGCAACATGTCTTCTCAGATGCCACAGCTCACATGATTATGACGCCAGCCAGCACAGGGGTGGCATCACACTCTGTTCTCCCCGGGGGTCTTGGCAGCTGAGACACAAAAGCATGGACTGATGCGGGTGTCCCATTCACTCGGCGGGCAGTTTATTCCGTTACGGGAGACATGCAGGCGACAGGCAGATGCAGACCTAAGAAACTGGAGAGACCCCACAGCTGCCCCGGGCGAGGCCAGGGGGCTTTCCTGGAGCAAAGGAGGACCCCAGGGCGGTCCTCGAATCCTTACACCTTGAGGGGAGAAGCCGAGATTGGATTGGCCTTGTTTTGAAACCACCTAGAACCCTTTGGGTCAACCCTGGGCCACCCCAGCCTCGAAGCCCATTGAGACCAGGAGTGAGGAGCGTGTAGTGTAGACGGGTTCCCAGCTGGGGAAAAAGTGAAGAAAACTCAAACACAGCCAAGCCAGACGATTCTCCATCCCCACCTCCCCCCAGATCCTTCTCCCATTATCTGCAACGGGCATCAAGAGGACACTGCCGGGAACACGTACGAGAGCAGAGTCGCACATCAGGAAGTGAAAGTGAAAGTGAAAGCCACTCAGTCACGTCTGACTCTTCGCGACCCCCTGGACTACATAGTCTGGGGGATTCTCCAGGTCAGAATACTGGAGTATTCTTCTCCAGTATTCTTCTCCAGCAGTTCCCTTTTCCACAGGATCTTTCGAACCCAGGGATCAAACACAGGTCTCTCGCACTGCAGGCGGATTCTGTACCAGCAGGGCAGCCCTCCCAAGACCTAAATTCTGGAAGAGTGTAGTCAGCGCACTGGGACACGGACTATGTCCAGAGCCGCTGATTCAGGAAGCACGGCCAAGGCTGAGTGCTTTTCGCCCAGAATTCGTGTTTGGCTTGATTTGTGGTCTGGTTTTGTTGTTTTACATTTCGCACTAAGTTGCTCTTGCAAAAACACTAGCTTTTATTTCTTTGCGTGTGTCTATGTCCTTTTGCGATATGATGTTTCACCTTTCATCAAGAGGTGGAGTTATTTCCCTAATCTTTGGCCCTGCCTTTGTGGTGTGACTGTGACAGCAGAGTGGAGTGCCAGCCCCACGTCTAGCACCCGTCTGCCTGGGTCCCCATACAGACACTCCTGGAACAAACCTGCACTCACCACTCACCTGGCAAAGATGAGAGGCTGTGTGGATGACAGCTCCCTCCTATACTGTCTACTCTGTGGGTGATGTGCTTGCCTGAGCCTCGCCAAGGTTGGAAGAACAATGCAGAGAGGTAAAATCATTTGACTGAGGTCATACCACTAGTGGCAGACAGCAAAGAGAAGCTGAAGAGCCTCTTGATGAAAGTGAAAGAGGAGAGTGAAAAAGCTGGCTTGAAACTCAACATTCAGAAAACTAACATCATGGCATCTGGCCCCATCACTTCATGGCAAATAGATGGGGAAACAATGGAAACAGTGACAGACTTTATTTCCTTCGGCTCCAAAATCACTGCAGACAGTGACTGCAGTCATGAAATTAAAAGATGCTTGCTCCTTGGAAAAAAAAAAGCTATGACAAACCTGGAGAGTCTATTAAAAAGCAGAGACATTATTTTGCCTACAAAGATTCGTCTAGTCAAAGCTATGGTTTTTCTAGTAGTCACATATGCATGTGATAGTTGGACCATAAAGAAGGCTGAGCACCAAAGAATTGATGCTTTTGAACTGTCGTGTTGGAGAAGACTCTTGAGAGTCCCTTGGACTGCAAGGACATTAAACCAGTCAGTCCTAAAGGAAATCAATCCTAATATTCATTGGAAGAATTGATGCTGAAGTTGAAGCTCCAATACTTTGGCCACATGATGCAAAGAACTGACTCATTGGAAAAGACCCTGATGCTGGGAAAAAACAGAAGGCAGAAAGAGAAGGGGAAGACAGATGATGAGATAGTTGGATGGCATCACTGATTCGATGGACATGAGTTTGAGCAAGCTCTGGTACTTGGTGATGGACAGGGAAGCCTAGCGTACTGTAGTCCATGGGGTCATACAGTCAGACACAACTGAGCAACTGAACTGAACCCCATTTGTAGGTAACTTGGCCAGGCACTAAAATTCAAGCTACTCTGATTCAATTGTAAAATAACTGCACCCAATTCCAATGTCAGTGTAGGAGATGGCATTCCCAGATGAGCAAGCAGTTTTCAGACACCAGCTATGTCTCTGTAATCTAATTTAATTCTGAATTAGAATTCATAACCTGAAGATGTCCTTTGTAGCTCAGCTGGTAAAGAATTCTACAATGCAGAAGACCTGGGTTCCATCCCTGGGTCGGGAAGATCTGCTGGAGAAGGGATAGGCTACCCATTCCAGTATTCTTGGGCTTCCCTTGTGGCTCAGCTGGTAAAGAATCTGCCTGCACTGCAGGAGACCTGGGTTCAATCCCTGGGTTGGGAAGATCCCCTGGAGAAGGGAACAGCTACTCACTTTAGTATTCTGGCCTGGAGAATTCCATGAACTGGATAGCCCTTGGGGTCACAAAGAGTCGGACATGCCTGAGCAACTTTCACTTGCAACCTGGAGGTAGCTTCTGATCCTGCAAGCTGAGGGCTCAGTCCTAGAAGACTGCCCCCACCCCCAACCTCAAACTCCAGTCTCAAGCCCAGGAGTTTTTATAACAGAGCAGGGTGAGTGCAGCCACTGCTGTAAGGCCACTGCTTGAACCCTGTTACCAGGCAACGGGTCCCACTCAGCCATTGGTTGGGGCCGTAGTTGTCCCCGCCCACAAGCAAGGAACTGCCGAGTGAGGGGATTCAGCCAAGAGTTAGCAGAGTGCTGGTGGGGAGATGGAGAATGAGGTAAGAGGTGGGTCCGGCCTTCTACCCAAGGCCATCCAGCCTGTTCCCTAGCCTTGGCCAGAGGGTGACCTGAGGTGGTCCAGAGGACAGGCTAGGGGATGTATCCTGCAGGGCTCCAGGGCCCTCCCCAGAGTTCCCCACTAGCCTTGGCCCAGGCCTTGAGACAGCAGTGAACCTCTCCCCATCCTTGTCCCTGTGACCTAATAGCAATGGCAGCCTGCCCGGGGTGCAGTCTGCGGGAACTGCCTCCCACCACCCCCCCCCCATCACTTCGCTCCCCGTGACAGCTGCTCAGAACCTGGGAACCCAGCTTGAGGGGGAGGGAGCTGCCAGCTGAGACCTGCCTCCTCTTAGCACTGGGGTTGGCTCAGCGGTCAAGAATCCACGGGCAATGCAGGAGAAGTTCAGGAGATGCCGGTTCAATCCCTGGGCCAGGAAGATCCCCCAGGGTAGCAAGTGTCAACACACTCCAGTGTTCTTACCTGGGAAATCCCATGGGCAGAAGAGCCTGGTGGGCTGCAGTCCGTAGGGTTGCAAAGAGTTGGACACACTGAGTGACTCAAAAACAAAACTCCAGGACTGGGACCTTGGAGGGTGAAAGTTGTGCCTTGGGACCTGGCCCTTTCCTGTCAGAACAGAGACTAATGTCCTTCTCGTAGAGATTTACAGGAACATCACTACTCGACCACAACCTGACCCCCAGAACAAAGGATCTAACACCAAGAAGTTTGCAACAACTAACCACACCCCTCCCTCACCTTTTCTAGACAAAGGCTTTGCTGAGAGTTTTTGGGGAGTCGGGTTTCTATGGCATGATCCACCTGTCTTCTTGCTTTGCTGAGAGGTTTTGGGGAGTCTGGGGTTTCTATGGCATGATCCACCTGTCTCATTGCATGGCCCTTTAATAAACCTATCTCTGTTCCAAACTCTGATGTTTTGGTATTGTTTGGCCTCACTGTGCATTGGGTTCAAGAACTGGCATTTTTAGTAGCATTCTGACTGATCTGCTAAAGATCAGAGGTCCCAAGGACCCCTTCCTTGGATCTCATTAGTTTGCTAGAGTGGCTCACAAAACTCAGAGAATCATTTTACTTACTAGATTACTGGTTTATTATAAAAAAAAAAAAAAGATATAACTTAGGAACAACTAGATGGAAGAGATACTTAGGGCAAATCATGGGGAAAAAGGGTGGAGCTCCCATGTCTTCTCCTGACATGCTCTCCGAAGCTCCATGCACCAGCTGGGAATCTCTCTGAACTCCTCCTTTCTGGGTCTTTATTGTGGCTTTGTCACACACCATAATCCGTCACATCATTGGCCATTGGTGACTGATTCAATCTCCAGCCTGTCTCTCCTCACTAGATGTCGGGGGGTGGGGCTGAAAAGTGCCTGAGTGCCTGCTAAGCTGCTTCTGTCGTGTCCAACTCTTTGTGACCCTATGGTCTCTAGCCCTCCAGGCTCTCCTGTCCAGGGGATTCTCTAGGCAAGAATATTGGAGTGGGTTGCCATGCCCTACCCCAGAGGATTTCTCTAGCCAGGGATGGAACCCTACTCAGGGATTCAACCCACGTCTCCTGCATTGGGAGGCGGATTCTTTACCACCTGAAATCTCCAACCCTGTAATTCACAAGGTTGGGTCCCCTGACAACCAGCCTCCATCCTTAGGTGTTTTCCTGACAGTCACCTTATTGACATACAAACGACAACTTTATTGTTCTCATCACTTAGGAAATTCCAAAGGTTTTAAGGGCTCTGAGCCAGAACCCAGAATGAAGAGCAAGTATATATTTCTTATTATAAATCACAATATCACACATGACCTATATTCTTTCCAATTACTTCAAATTACAGCCCCTGGACCTCAATTCTACAAGCCAGTCTGGGGTCTGAAGCTTGTTCTGAGTTTCTGGACCCCAAAGACAGCTATTTTGTGAAATATCTCAGCTTCTAGAGATTGAAATAGGGATATCTCCCTGGGGAATTCTTATTTCTAACAATTCTCTTCAGATCCTTCTCTGTCTCCAGTGTGCGGATTATCCCACTTCTCTTTTAAATTCTCACTGCCAAAGCAATTTCCCAAATTATACAGAACTAGTGCTTCTGATGGGGCTTCCCCGGTGGCTCAGAGGCAAAGAGTCCACCTGCAGTGCAGGAGATGTGGGCTTGATTCCTGGATCGGGACGATCCCCTGGAGAAGAAAATGGTAACGCATTCCAGTAATTTTATCTGGAAAATCCCACGGACAGAGGATCCTGATGGGCTACAGTCCGTGGGGTCACAGAGAGTTGGACACAGCTGAGTGACTCAGCAGCTGCAACAACAGCAGTGCTTCTGATGGGACACCAGAGTGGTGATCTTGTGTTTTACTGAAAATATAGTTTAGTTATTAGTTCAGTGAAAGTATAAGGCTCTGCCTTCGCAACTTTAAAACTAGAAGGAACCAGCGGACGTCTCAGTGAAGCAAATCACTTTGAGAACCATCAGAACCTAAGAGCTTCTGTTCCAAGAAGGCACTACGATGTGTCTGTAGAGTGCAAGAGGCTGGGTCCCGCCTTAGAGCTTGTGGCTCTCCTAAGAGGCGAGACTGTTATCAGCTACAAACTGGTGCTTGCCAGGAGCATTGCCAGGTGGCTCAGTGGTAAGAGTCTGCCTGGAGAGGGTGGTTGTAACCTAAGGATGGAGTCCGTAGAAGAACAGGTGGGTTAGGATAAAGTCCAGACTCAGCCTCAACCATCAAGATTTAACTGAGAAAGCAAAATCTAACACCTGTCGAATTCTGAAGAGCTCATAAAATATTTTCTTGAAAATGCTATCTGTGATCCTGCTAGCAACACTAAATACAAGTGTAATTATAATACTCTCACTTTACACAGAAGAAACCAGAATCTTACCAAGGTCAAGCAATTTCCTTGCAGCAAGTAATGGGTTACTATTTTCTTTCTTCCTTCACAAGAAAAGAACAGAGCCGTACATACTTTCTCCACCTGCAAACTTACATATTTTTCTCATAACATGAAGCTGAAAAAAAGCAGGTTGGGACCTTCTAAAATTAACTGTCAGATCAAACAGCAAGGAACAGCCACAGCCCACAGTGAGAAGCTGCAGGACACTGACTGGGAGATGGCTGAGAGCGTCTGGGAGGGAGAGCAGGACCTCTGCAGGGTTCCAGCTGCATCGTGACACGTTTGCTGAAGGCCCTTGGCAGGACAGGCTGCTTATCCTGTGCATCTGGCCACATGAATCTGAGCTACTGCTCTCCCCTGGCGGGGGGCTGCTTGTTCCCTGCCAGCATCCAGCCTCCACCAGCCAGCATCCATTCTGGAGCATTAGCACTCTCAGCTTGCTTCTTCGGTCTATAATAAAATACCTCTGGGCTTTCCCAGTGGCCCAGCGGTAAAGAATCTGCCTGCAATGTAGAAGACCCAGGCTCAATCCCTGGGTCAGGAAGATCCCCTGGAGTTGGGCTTGGCAACCCACTCCAGTATTCTTGCCTAGAGAATCCCACGGACAGAGGAGCCTGGCGGCTACAGTCTATAGCATCTCAAAGCATTGGGCACAACTGAGGGATCTTAGCATGCATCCTCACACTCGTGTGAACTACCTCTACCTAAGACTTTTCTTTCAACCTACAGGCTAAATAATAAGGGACATGTAGTCACAGAATATGGAGGAGTAAATGGAAACCCACGGCAGTATTCCTATTTGGAAAATCCCGTGGACAGAGGAGACTGGTGGGCTACAGTCCATAGGACCACAAAGAGTCAGACACGACTCAGTGACTCAGCAGCAGCAGCAGTCAGCAAATAACGGAAAGTTCTTTCATGCCCACCAGTTGGTCCTGTGAAGATCCTTTTGTCTTACCAATGAGTTGGCCAACGGCTAAACGCTGGAAAATGACGCTGCCGTTTTACTCAGCAACACCTACATCTTTCTATGAATGTCTCAGGCAGTCCCAATGCCCTTTGTGCCAACAGAGAAAATTCCAGCCCTACTGGAATCCCTAGGATCTTCATACTCCACCTGTTTCCTTTTCATCGAGATGGAGCAGATGTTAGGAATGGTGTCTTCAACTTCTCCATGAGCTGGCTCCTCTGAGTCACAAAGCCCATCAGTCCTTCCAACCCACACCTGCATCTAAAAAGGAAACTAAATACCTGTTCACACCTGGCTATTTGAACTCTTTCTTCAAGGAAGAAACTAACTCTATAGAAGATGGCAAAGTTACCTGGTACAGCTATGCTGCTCCTGTGTCCATAAAGCTTGCATCATATTAGTTTCTGTGAGTCTGACCTCTTCTCCCTAAAACACAACTGAACCCTCTACTTCTGGTTGTCTTGAGCATTCTGTTTTGAGTATGGATGCTCTAATCCTCACGCTGCTCCCAACTGACTAGCTCATTAAGCAGACCATTCACTGCATTGAGGTTCTCATGACCTGCTAACACAGATGCTCTGACACCTCCATAGCTAGCAGAGGGTCCCCTCATTCCACTCCATCTCTTATTAATGTCATTCTCCCATGGGCCCTGAGTGCTTGACAAGACATCTGTTACTTTGGGGATGTTAATGGCACTTGCAGCTCGCAGGCCAGGCTTGTTGGGCAGCGCAGAGTGGGCGGTGTGGGGTGACATTCACCCACCCCCAGACACAGCACCCTGCCCTCCCAGGTGCTTCCATGCTGGGCCTTCCTCCTGGGACTCCCACGTGAGGGAGCCCCCTGCCAGGTCCCCTCTCACTGCCTCAGACCAATCTCAGGTCTCCTATGCCCACAGTTAGTAACCAGTTATTGCTCTCAAGTCTGTGAATGATGCTTTCAAGTCACAAGAATGGCTAAGGGCACTCCCTTCTTGGTTTGGGGTTGCCCAGGAACTTATTGTCCCTTCAACTGCAAATCCTCTGGACTTCAATGAGATCAAACCAGTCAATCCAAAAGAAAATCAGTCCTGAATGTTGATTGGAAGGATGCTAAACCTGAAACTCCATTACTTTGGCCACCTGATGCGAAGAGAGGACTCATTTGAAAATACCCTGATGCTGGGAAAGACTGAAGGCAGGAGGAGAGGGGGATGACAGAGGATGAGACGGTCAGATGGCATCACCGACTCAATGGACATGAGTTTGAGCAAGCTCCGGGAGATAGTGGAAGACAGAGGAGCCTGGGAGGCTGCAGTCCTTGGGGTCACAGCCTCAGACGCCACTTAGTAACTGATTTCCTGGAGTCAGATGTTTTCCATCAATGGGACATTCTGAGAAGGCAGACTCAGGCTGGGTGAGAGATATCAGATCTCCGACAGGGAATCAAAGGCCCCTTGGGGAATGCTGAGGCCAGCTGACCCCCTTCAGCCACTCAGGGCTAATCCCCCCAGGACGGCTCCATGCACAGCACAGCTGTGGCCGAATTGGAGTCATGATGAGCTGGGATAAATGAAAGCCATGCCAGAATCACTTCCCCAGCAGGGCCAGGATACCTCAGGGAAACACACTGGGATGGACAGCGAGTGGACCTTTGCTCCCACCTCTGGTCCAAGGCAAGCAAAGGGAGACGAAGAGTGGAAAGAAGATGCCCTGGGGCTCAGTGGCTGGCGGCCAGGGGTCAGAACCTGCGTCTCCCAGCTCCCTGCCCGGTGCTCTTGCTGCTTCATCTTCTTAAGACTTTGCTGCAGAGGATTGGGTGAAGTCCGATACATCACCATCTTCACCCTCACCCAAAGTCCCAGCTAACAAGGTACCCTGAAATTAAAAGATGCTTACTCTTTGGAAGTAAAGTTATGACCACCCTAGACAGCATATTAAAAAGCAGAGACATTATTTTGCCAACAAAGGTCCATCTAGTCAAACCTATGGTTTTTCCAGTAGTCATGTATGGATGTGAGAGTTGGACCATAAAGAAAGCTGAGCGCCAAATAATTGATGCTTTTGAACTGTGATGTTGGAGAAGACTCTTGAGAGTCCCTTGGACTACAAGGAGATCCAACCAGTCCATCCTAAAGGAGATCAGTCCTGGGTGTTCATTGGAAGAACTGATGCTGAAGCTGAAACTCCAACACTTTGGCCACCTGATATGAAGAGATGACTCATTTGAAAAGACCCTGATGCTGGGAAAGATTGAGGACAGGAAGAGAAGGGGACAACAGAGGATGAGATGGTTGGATGGCATCACTGACTCAATGGACATGCGTTT
The DNA here is from genome assembly GCA_006410675.1 of Oreotragus oreotragus. Taxonomy (NCBI): domain Eukaryota; kingdom Metazoa; phylum Chordata; class Mammalia; order Artiodactyla; family Bovidae; genus Oreotragus; species Oreotragus oreotragus. The sequence goes on along the minus strand of SJYX01006318.1, from coordinate 58,638 downwards.
GGGTAATCTCCAGGAGTTGCGATGGACAGGGAGGCCTGGTGTGCTGCAGTCCATGGGTTCGCAGAGTCAGACATGACTGAGTGACTGAATTGAGCTCAGCTGAACAAGGTCCCTGAATAACTTGGTTGTAAGTGGATTTCCTAAGAAATTTTGACATCACAGTGCTTTGAGGATATCATATGACATAATCTGAGTTTTTATTAAAATAAATAGTCATTTCATGGTAAAAATCATTTTTTACTTTATCAAACTGTACACTTGATATTACATATTGACTGTACCTTGATAAATCTGTTGGAAGCTTCTCAAGCAGTACACATTATTTATTTTAGTTTTTGGCTGTACAGCATGTGGGATCTTAGTTCCCTGCCCAGGGACCCAACCCACTTCCTCTGTACTGGAAGTGCAAAGTCTTCACGTCTAGACTGCTAGGGAAGTCCCTTCAAGATCACTTTTAAAGGTCAAATTTAAAATCTGTTTTCTTTTGCACTTGAGAAAACTATAAAATAAGTAACATGAAATTTTACACTATAAGGCTTGAGAATAAAAGAGTTTTCTAAAAGCTCAAGTGAGAAATGGAGAGAAGACAAATTCAGAAATGAAAAAAAGGAAATTGACTGAATTAACATGCACTCTTATGGTACATCTCTGTTAGATGACAGGATAAATGTCAGTAATTCAGAAATACCAGCCAGCCAGAGTTTTCCTGATTTGACAAAGCTTAGAGCTTTCAACCACATAATGAAAACAAAATTTAGACAAGTCAGGAATTTCCTAAGCTTTCAGCAAAGCTGTGGAGTTGACTATCACAGTGCTCTCCCTGTCACCCAGTTGTGGGGATGTCACATGCGATGGCTCACTCCTGGGTGTGACAGTTTGAACAAAATCTCAGTAAAATTCTTATGTTGAAGTCCTATGCACTCATGACCTCAGAATGTGATCTTATTTGGAAAGAGCATCATCACAGATGTAATTAGTTAAAATGAGATCATTAAGGCAAGCCCTGCAAGACTAACTCCACACAGCAAAGCAAGTCTGGGGCACAAACTGCATATCCTACAGTTCAGTTCAATTCTGACACTCTACCTGGAACGGGTGCCAGATACTACAGGGTAAGGGCTCAGTCCTACAGGACCATCCCCCCTCCCCACTTCAGATGCCAATCACGAGTCCAGGCTGCCCCGCCAGCTTCTGGTCAACTGTAGATTGGGAGTTTCACGGACAACAGCCTTCAGCTCAATTCAGTCCAGTCTCTCAGTCGTGTCGGACTCTTTACGTCCCCATGGACTGCAGCACATAAAGCCTCCTTGTCCATCACCAACTCTTGGAGTTCACTCAAAATCATGTCCATTGAGTCAGTGATGCCACCCAACCATCTCATCCTCTTTCGTCCCCTTCTCCTCCCACCTCCAATCTTTCCCCCAGGGTCTTTTCAAATGAGTCAGCTCTTCACATCAGGTGGCCAAAGGATTGGAGTTTCAGCTTCAACATCAGTCCTTCCAATGAACATTCAAGACTATTTCCTTTAGAATGGACTGGTTGGATCTCCTTGCAATCCAAGGGACTCTCAAGAGTCTTTTCCAACATCAGTTCAAAAGCATCCGTTCTTCAGTACTCAGCTCTCTTTATGGTCCAACTCTCACATCCATACATGACTACTGGAAAAACCATAGGTTTGACTAGATGGACCTTTGTTGGCAAAGCAATGTCTCTGCTTTTTAATATGCTGTCTAGGTTGGTCATAACTTTCCTTCCAAGGAGCAAGTGTCTTTTAATTTCATGGCTGCATACACCATATGCAGTGATTTTAGAGCCTCCCAAAATAAAGTCTGACACTGTTTCCACTGTTTCCCCATCTATTTCCCATGAAGTGATGGGACCAGGTGCCATGATCTTAGTTTTCTGAATGTTGAAAACTAAGGAAATTCCAAGCATTCTAGCTCTGTGCAACCAGGGATGAAGACCAAATATAAATTTCTGGTTACACTATCACAGAATCACAGCCTTAGTTNTGTTTCCACTGTTTCCCCATCTATTTCCCATGAAGTGATGGGACCAGGTGCCATGATCTTAGTTTTCTGAATGTTGAAAACTAAGGAAATTCCAAGCATTCTAGCTCTGTGCAACCAGGGATGAAGACCAAATATAAATTTCTGGTTACACTATCACAGAATCACAGCCTTAGTTCAGTATGACTGATATTCTTATAAAAAGTAGAAATCTGGGCACAGAGACAGACATGCATAGAGGAAAGATGAAGTGAAGAGACCACAAAGCCAAGGCGAGAGGCCAGGAACAGATCCTATCCTCAAAGGAGGACACTCCTAACACCCTGACCTTGGACGTTCAGCCTCCCCTGTGTTAGTCACTCACTTGTGTCTGACTCTGTGGCCCCATGGACTTTAGCCCATCAGGCTCCTCTCTCCATGGAATTCTCCAGGCAAGAATACCAGAGTGGGGTGCCATTTCCTTCTCCAGGGGATCCTCCTGACACAGGGATCAAACCCTGGTCTCCTGCATTGCAGGAGGATTCTTTACCAGACTGGGCAATAAATGTCAGTAGTTTAAACAGTGCGTCCTGTGCTACTTTGTTAAGCATCCCAGGCAATCTAATATGCCTGGTGATTCCTTTGGCTTCAGAAAACACTGCTCTGCCCAAACAGCACCCTCTATGTGTGGTCAAAGGCCCACTAGCTCACCTCCAATGGTGGTCGCTTGAGGGATCACCCAGGGTGACAACTCTGCTGGGGGTGGTGGGGGGAGGGCTCAGCTGAACTCACTCCATGCGTCAGCATCTCTGGACCAGTCCAGCACACTCACTTCCTTAGAGCCCCACTCCCAGTCCTCTCCCAGTCTGTGTCTGGGTCCCGGAAACCCACCCGCTAAAAGCTGTAAAACCATAATTATATCATTATGGGTATTGGTCCCCCAGGGAGTTGACTTTATTAGACTTTTGTAGATGCAGTGCTCTGGAGCAAAACAGCAGGATAATGGGTCTGAACTCACAAAGGACAAGTCCCAAGGCTGCTGGACACCCTCCAGAGTCTGAATCCTGAGGTTTTGGCCATGACTGGCACCCTAAGGACAGCGGTGAATCAGCAACTCTGATGCTGGAACTGGGGTGTTTCTGGGGCTGACTGATAGGGAGGGGGTGTGCATCAGTGCTGGGGGAGCCAAGACCGATGGCTTTATGTTGACAAGTTCTGTCAGGGAAGCATCTCACCCTCTGTTTAACCCAACCCCAGGACGCAGCTGGAACAATACTGAGCACCACAGGGCACCAGGGAACCTGGGAGGGAGGGTGGGGTCCCCTTGGAGCCCTGGCAGGATCACCTCTAATCCCGGAGCTTCATCAACGGGCTGCTTCGAGCTTGGCCCCTCCAGCCCTTCCTTCCAGCGCCCAGCTCAGCACCTGCCCTAGAAAGGAACATGCCCTTGTTCTTCGGGCTCACAAGTGGAGGAGCTGCTCGGCATCTCGGGAAGGGAGTTGGGGGCCAGAGGGAGGCAGGAGGGACTGGCAGAGGGCAGCTGACCTGGACTCAAGCCCGGGGGCAGCCTGCTTACCCTCTGCTTTCCACACTGGAGCCCCCTGAGCCACGCCCTCTGGCTCCCCAGTTCTAAGACAATGCAGAAAGAGGAAGCCCTGCATAAAGAGGTTTCTGTGAGAAGATGGTCCCCTTCGTGATAATGACAGTTTTCACATTTCAAATGATTCCACCTTTGTTCAGTTCAGTTCAGTCGCTAAGTCATGTCCGACTCTTTGAGACCCCATGAATCGCAGCACGCCAGGCCTCCCTGTTCATCACCATCTCCCGGAGTTCACTCAGACTCACGTCCATCGGGTCCATGATGCCATCCAGCCATCTCATCCTCGGTCGTCCCCTTCTCCTCCTGCCCCCAATCCCTCCCAGCATCAGAGTCTTTTCCAATGAGTCAACTCTTCGCATGAGATGGCCAAAGTACTGGAGTTTCAGCTTTAGCATCAGTCCTTCCAAAGAAATCCCACGGC
>SJYX01006318.1:19599-51226 GCA_006410675.1 Oreotragus oreotragus | reverse complement strand
ATTGATCACTGAAGAAGGCTTTCTTATCTCTTCTTGCTTTTCTTTGGAACTCTGCATTCAGATGCTTATATCTTTTCTTTTCTCCTTTGTTTTTCGCCTCTCTTCTTTTCAGTGCTATTTGTAAGCAATGTTTATTAAAGTATTGCTCAATTTTTTTGCAATAAGCTTGGATCAGTTATACGCCCAAGGAGATCCAACAAGTCCATCCTAAAGGAAATCAGTCCTGAATATTCGTTGGAAGGACTGATGCTGAACCTGAAACTCCAATTCTTTGGCCACCTAATGCAGAGATGGCTCATTGGAAAAGACCCTGATGCTGGGAAAGATTGAAGGCAGGAGGAGAAGGGGACGACAGAGGATGAGATGGTTGGATGGCATCACCGACGTGATGGACATGAGCTTGAGCAAGCTCCGGGAGTAGGTGATAGACAGGGAGGACTGGCGTGCTGCAGTCCATGGGGTCACAAAGAATTGGACACGACTGAGCAACTGAACTGAATTGAACTGAATTATATGCCCAGAAAAGCCAAAGAAAGCTACTTTAATAGCCAGGAGAGGAAGGTAATTAGGGAGCGACAAAGCTCCTCCAAATGCTGCACAAGACACGTGTGCCCCCAAGCTCTGCCCCCTGGGTATGTGGGTTTTGCCTCCAAAGCCCACATCACACTGATGGGGGTGAGGATGTCAGACTGGAGTGGGGCCAGGATGAGGGCATGCTGATCAGTGCTGCAGAGGAGCAGGTGCTGCAGAAAGCACGTCCAGGCAGGAGGGAAGTTCAGTGAGGGGTGGGGGCAGGGCCCCTGGCTCTGTGCACCATCTGGGATTTGACAGGAGAGCCCAGCCCTCCCGGAGCACAGCCACAGGCACGGTGCACTGCACAGCTCTCGGGGCCAGGTGAGCAAGCAGCACCTCTCACCCACCACCAGATGCAAAGCGTTTCTGCCCGCTGCATCGTGGCATCAGTCACCAAGGAAAAGCACACAGCCAAGCCCAGGATGGGAGAGCACTCTACTCCCATTGAGATGAGACAGAAGAAGGCTATTCCTGCAGTAAGGCCTGGTCCCCCAGGCCACTGGGTCCCTCGTGCAGCTGACGCAGGACGGAAGAATCAACCCCTGAGTCTGTCTGTCCCAGTTCAGTTCAGTTCAGTCTCTCAGTCATGTCTAACTCTTTGTGATCCCATAGACTGCAGCACACCAGGCCTCCCTGTCCATCGTCAACTCCCAGAGTTTACTCAGACTCATGTCCATTGAGTCGGTGATGCCATTCAACCATCTCATCCTCTGTCGTCCCCTTCTCCTCCTTTACTGAAGACTTACTCTATGCTTAGCTGAATACCATACCAACAATTCCTTTTATAAAACTGTGGTTGGATGTACATAACACAGGGCTTCCTGGGTGGCTCAGTGGTAAAGAATCCACGGGCAATGCAGGAGAAGCAGGGTCAGGAAGATCCCCTGGAGAAGGGAATGGCAACCCACTCCAGTATGCTTGCCTGGGAAATCCCGTGGACAGAGGAGCCTGGCAGGCTACAGTCATGGTGTCACAAAAGAGCTGGACACGACTGAGCATGACTGAATCCACAACCACCACCATATATAACACAGAGTTCATCATTTTCACCACTTGGGAGCGCACAGTTTTGTGGCATTAAGTACAATCATACTACTGTACAACCATCCATCTTCAGAACCTCTTCATCTTCCCCAAGTTCTGCACCCGTAAAACAGTAATTTCACTCACTTGAGGTCCTGGGGGTGGTCAGATTCACCAGTTCCTCTTGAGCAGATGTCACTGTTTACATTTCACGTCTCACACAATCGGGAAATGAGCACATAGGTGCCATTTTGGTTCATTCCTTCCTTCCTTCAAGCCAGCGAGCCTAAGCGCGAACTCCAGAATAATTGCCTTCTGTTGCTTGCTATGAGCTACAGGGAGACAGGAGAAACATAAAAACGCCTCAGTAACTCCTCAGCTACATTTTTCACAGGGCTGTGGGAGAGCTGGCAACAAGGAGAAAGGATGTATTTTTGAAAGGATAAAGCCCCCTTATTACAGTGTTACAGAAAATTCCCGCCGCTACAGTTTCCTTCAGGAAAACTCCAGGCGCTGCCAGTACCGGTGTAGGTAGAACAATGAAGACATTCTGAAGCCTTGTTTTCAAAGCCAAGAGCAAGCTTCAGGAGCGCCAGGAAATGTCACCATAAAAGTCCAGGGAGATGGAAGCGTCCTGGAGACCACAAGGGTAGAGCTTTTGTGTCATGCGCACCCTGCCTGGCTCTCCTTGAGGAAGAGGGGGGCGGGGGTCCCTTGCAAGGGAAGAGCTGTTTTCTGGTCACTTCTCAGCTGTCAGTGGCTGTGCGACTGTTGGACTAAAAGCATTCAAAGTCAGGAACTTTTATTCCATTTTACTGTGTGTGTGAAGCAGAGGCGCCTGTATCATTCCTTCAGTATTCTCCCAAGAAGACGTGGGTGCCCAGCTGAAGCGAGGTTGCCTTTCTCAGTTTCTGCATGCCTCACGCTTGGAGCCAGATAATTCCTTGTAACCAGGAGCTGCCGCCTGCCCTGTAGGAAGGTTAGCAGCACCCCTCACTACTTGATACTGGTGGCAGTGCCCCCCGTCCCACCACTTGTGCTTATCACAACCAAAAACATCTCCAGTGGTTGCCACATGTCCCCCGTGAGTAGGCTTGCCAGCTTTAGGAAAGAGGATGGGAAGAAGGGAGGAAGGAGGGACAGGAAAAGGAAAGAAACAAAAAGGATGCCTAGTTATATGTGAATTTCAGATAAGCAAGGACTCATTTTATTTTAATATTTGGGACATACTTATACTAAAAAGGTATTCAGTAAAATTTTTTAAAAATTGGAGTGTAGTTGCTTCGCAACGTTGTGTCAGCTTCTGCTGTACAACGAAGTGAATCGGCTATACATATGCACATAACCTCTCCCTTTGAGCCTCCTTTCCACTCACCCCACCCCAGCCCTCCAGGTCATCACAGCCCCAAGCTGAGCTCCATGTACCCTATAGCAGCTTCCCGCAACCTCCTCCACACACATCCCCAACCTCAGGAAGCTGGTGCCTCTGAACACGCATCCATTGGAGGATGGGACATGCTACAGGCTGGAAGGCTTCCTGGAAGCTACCTGCTGTCTCTACCTTGGCCAGGGCCCTGCCCGTGACTTGGCAACCACAGTGGGACTGACCTCTGTGTCACAGAGCCCCTCTGGAGCCACCCAGGGCTCCACTCCCACAAGGCACCCATCACGAGAGATGGCACTCTGTCCCTGCCTCATGCCCTCTGAACACTGGCAGGAGGCTGGTTTTCTCAACTCAGTCCAGCTGGGGTTGGCAGAAGAGGACACTGGGAAGGTATCAAGGCAGGCCTCTGTGCTGGCATTTGCTACCAATAAGAATTTGGTGGTGGGGGAGAGGCATCTCTAAGGACCAGTGAGCCTGGCTCTGGTGGGAGGGGCCGTCTCTAAGGACCAGTGAGCCTGGCTCTGGGGGGATGTCTCTAAGGACCAGTGAGCCTGGCTTTGGTTGCAGGGGGGATCATCGCTAAGGACCAGTGAGTTTGGCTCCGCTGGTGGTGGGGGTCATCTCTAAAGACCAGTGAGTCTGGCTCCAGTGTTGGGGGGAGGCGTCTCTAACAACCAGTGAGTCTGGCTCCAGTGTGGGGGGGAGGCGTCTCTAAGGACCAGTGAGCCTGGCTCNTCAGCCTAGTCCAGTGGAAGTATGTCCTTTCCAGAAATGTTCCGTGAAAAGGGGAGCTCAGAGAGCTTTTGTTTTTTTAAAGCATTCCACCAGTTTTAAAGCATTCTACCCTTCCCTCACACCATTTAGTTCCCTAAGGATGGTGCTTCTGAGTAGGTTTAATTGTTTTTTTACCTTTAGCTACCCAGACTTTAATTAAATCATCAAATCAAACTGTGCCTTTTGCATCCTAACTATGAGTGTCATACATAAGAGAGCCTTGATTTATTCTTTTGTTGATCAGATATGTACACGTTCCCGTAACAGCCTGTGCATTTTACATTAGGCAACGGTTTGGTCTTGTCTGGGCTGAATCACACTGTACCATTTACCCAATGATATTTCCTTCTATTTATTAAAAATCCATTTGTCTGTGTCTGGAAATTGCTAGGTAACTTGAAAAATGCATTTATCCAACTTATAAAGGCCCCTCGTAATATCTTGCTCATGTGCATGAAAAAGACTCTTGTTTCTCCTTCTCCAGTCCTGTTTCTGTNCTCAGTCCATGGGATTTTCCAGGCAAGGGTACTGGAGTGGGTTGCCATTGCCTTCTCCAGGGGATCTTCCTGACCCAGGGATTGAACCCGGGTCTCCAGCATCGTAGGCAGACACTTTACTGTCTGAGCCACCAGGGAGGCCCAGTCACGAAGTTTCTTCCTGATCAGGACTCAGCTTCTTTTCTGCTGCTTCTGCCTCTGGCTTCTCTCTTTTTTTTTTTTTTCATTTTTTAACATTTTTCTGGGAATATAGATGATTTACAATCTAGACTTCTTAAAGGGAGTAATAATAAGATGAATCCTTGAGGAATTAAAGCAAAGCAAAAATGTGGAGTTAAAGGTTGGAAGGAAAGCAACCTAAATGTCCGTCGACAAAGGGATTAATAAGATGTGATACATACATGCGTGGAATACTATTCAGCCATCAAAAAATGAAGTAAATCCATTTGCAGAGATGTAGTCCATAGGGTCGCTAGGAGTCGGACATGACTGAGCGACTTCACTCTCACTTTTCACTTTCACGCAGTGGAGAAGGACATGCCAACCCACTCTAGTGTTCTTGCCTGGAGAATCCCAGGGACGGGAGAGCCTGGTGGGCTGCTGTCTCTGGGGTCGCACAGAGTCGGAGACGACTGAAGCGACTTAGCAGCAGCAGCAGCAGACAGACCTATAGCATGTCATACAGAGTGAGCTAAGTCAGAGAGAGAAGAAAAAATATTCTATATTAACACAAATATGTGCAGTCTATAAAAAGGGCACAGATGAATCTTTTTGCAAATCAGAAATAAAGACACAGACAGAGAGAACAAACATATGGGCACCAAGAGGGGCGGGGGAGAGGGATGAACTGGGAGATTGGGACTGACATACATACCCTACTGTGTATAAAACAGGCAATTAATGAGCGCCTGCAAAACTCGCCTATAAGTTCCTTGCCCAAGCTAATTGGGATTTTCCGTTTTTGTTTTTTGTAACTGAGTGGTGGGAGTTCCTTGCAAATTTGCAATATTAATTCTTTATCAGAGATATTAGTTGCGAAATGTCCTTCCATTTTCTCCCACAAAGGTCCCCTTTGTACTCTGTTGATAGTTTCCTGTGCAGAAGCACTGACTTTGATGTAGTTCCACGGGTTTAATTTTGCCCTTCTTCCTTGTGCTTTTGGTGTCATAGCCAAGAAATCACTGACAAGACCAGGATAATGAAAACTTTCCCTCTATTTTCTTCCAGGATTTTTACAGTTTCAGATATTACATCTATATCTTTAACCCACCTGTGGCTGATGTTTTTATATATAATATAGGATCCAGTTTCACTCTTTTGTACGTGGATGTGCTATTAGTTGCTCAATCACAAGGTCAGAGGAGCCTGGCAGTCTACAGTCCATGAGGTTGCACAGAGCTGGACACTACTGAGCGACTAATACCTTCACTTTCACAGAAGAGGCAGGGAAAGTTAAATGAGGAATTGTTCGATTGGTAAGCATGGTTATTCAAGAGGAATAGCTTCTAAAGACCTGCTGTACACATGGCATCCACAATAACAACACTGGATGGTGCACCTGAACATTTAAGAGAGTAGATACCACGTTAAGTGTTCTTACTTCAAGAAAGGGGAGAACTAAGAACCTGAGTAAATGTTGGCAGGTGACCAATGAATATGCTTAGTATCTTGATTTGTGTGATGTTAACATGGGTGCTGATGTATGTCTGAACACATCAAATGGTACAGTTTCTGTATTAATTATACTTCTTTAAAAGCTTTTATTTATAGCTTAGAGTTTTAAAATTCTAACCTATAAAACCAGTAGAAGTATAGAGGGATACTGGATGTAGAGGGGGGCTAGTTATTGTAATCAAGTGAAGAGGAGGCAGATGGTGACTGCAGCCATGAAATTTAGAGACAATTGCTCCTTGGAAGAACAGCTATGACCAACCCAGACAGCATATTCAAAAGCAGAGACCTTACTTTGCCAACAAAGGTCTGTCTAGTCAAAGCTCTGATTTTTCCAGTGGTCATATATGGATGTGAGAGCTTGACCATAAAGAAAGCTGAGCATGAGGAATTGATGCTTTTGAACTGTGGTGCTGGATAAGACTCTTGAGAGTTCCTTGTACTGCAAGGAGATCAAACCAGTCAATTCTAAGGGAAATCAGTCCTGAGTATTCATTGGAAGGACTGATGCTGAAGCTAAAACTCCAATCCTTTGTCCACCTGATGTGAAGAGCCAACTCATTTGAAAAGACCCTGATGTTAGGAAAGATTGAAGGCAGGAGGAGAAGGGGATGACAAAGGATGAGACAGTTCGATGGCATCACCAACTCAATGGACATGAGTTTGAGCAAGCTCCAGGAGTTGGTGATGGACAGGGAGGCCTGGCCTGCTGCAGTCCGTGGGGTCACAAAGACTGAGTCGGACATGACTGAGCGACTGAACTGAACTGAATGAGGACACCAAGTACCACCAAGGAGCGCTAACCGCCGTCAATGGTGTTACTTTGTGTTACTTTACGCATCAGCCACAAGAGACCCATTTATGGTTCTACCCAACCTCAAGGGGCTTGCACGGGCCCACGCATGGAAGAGCTTAACCGGCATCTCCCACATTACCCTTCTGTTGTGCCACTGGGCTACCCACATTGCCCTTCTGTTGTGCCACTGGGCGACCCACATTGCCCTTCTGTTGTGCAGCTGGGCTACCCACATTGCCCTTCTGTTGTGCCGCTGGGCGACCCAGGCGATGCTGCTCTTCTCCTTCTTCCTGGACCGGCTGTGGCTCATCAGAGCTTCCCTTCACTTTCATGACTGCACGTCTGTGCAGCCTGGATGTATGTTCTAGAGTTCAGACCAGTGACAGCAAATGCGGCTCATCTCCATAGAGAGATGAGAGCATCAGCAAGGTGTCATGGAAACTGCAGAGGCAGAAGAAACACGGATCCCAGGCTTACCCTACACAGCACAGGCACACACTCACTCCCCTCTACCAGCTGCACCGCGGAGTTCAACAGCTGGATCATAGGATGTGCATGTCACCTGGATTCACAGCCCCCGTGGGCCAGGTTCAGCAAGCATGTCAGGGCTCCTGTCCTGGCCCTTGGGCTACTGTCAACAGTGGCCTGCGATTCCAGGCTTGGGGATTGCTGGGTTCACACTGTGCCATTCATCGCTGCAGCAAACTGTTTGGAACTGGATGTTTGGTATGAAGGCTCTGGGCTGAACTCAGTGGTTCAGTGGTAAAGAATCCTCCTGCAATGCAGGAGACACACGAGCCACTGGTTCGATCCCTGGGTTGGGAAGATCCCCTGGAGGAGGTCATGGCACCCCTGGAGGATGGCATGCAGTATTCTCGCCTGGAGAAGCCCACGGACAGAGGAGCTTGGCAGGCGACAGTCCATAGGGTAGCAAAGAATCAGACACAACTGAGCATGCATGCACGAAGGCTTTTATGACTCCAATCCATAAAATAATCTCTTGCCGTAAAATAATCACGGGAGCAATGCAGAGAAATACACTGCTAACAATTTAACAGTTACTTTTAATAAATAGGAAGTGTTTTACAGGGAACTGCAGCCCATTATGGAAATCGTGATTTGTGCTTGGTGTCAGGAACATGTATTCTCAATTTCGCTGCACCCTGTGCCCAGCTATGAAACCTGAAACTCCGTCTGCATTATATATGATCATTAGGATAGATTATAATAAATCTAGTGGAAAAAGCCCTGTTGAACACAGCATGCACCAGTTTAAATGAAGACACCAAAACATGTCAGTCTTTCTTACAGAGATGGCAGAATCGAAATTGCCCCTCATTTAGACAAGGCAACTGTAAATGCTGAAATACAGATTATCATGCATTCAAAATGAGCCTGCCTGTATACTCCCCATGCTAATGTATGCATTCTGCAGTGCCTGGTACAGCAAGCCGCTTATCTTCTTCTGAACTTTTCAGAAAATACCAGTATTTGAATCTTGAAATTAGATTGTATTTAAGTGACAGCACAAAGCTCTTTCCCAGTGCACTTATGACTTGCATTTATGATAATCTGCGCAGATCTGTCATCTAGTCTGGAATTCAGATGTAAGAAGACCTCAGACTTCAATGACGCAAAGGCAGCAGCCTCGTTCATCTCACAGTTAAAGCAGTAATAAAAAGACGTCAGGTGACACAAATACCAGTATTTCAATAAATTTGAAATAGAGGTGAGGAATGAGTCAGCTATTTATTTTACCGATTAAAGAAAGAGCTTTTCCCTACATCCAACTGAGAAGCGGTATTCAGACACTATATGGTCATCAGTGGGGGTAGGGGGCAGGGGGGAAGTGAATTGAATGTTTAAATGTATGATTGCAGCTACAAAGAAATTCTCAGCCCAAGTCACATGCACTCTATATTAATAAAGGATCCAAAGCTGATTCTTTTTTAATCAATGTGTTTTTTAATTGAATGATAAGTGCTTTACAGAATGGTGTTGGTTTCTGCCAAACATCAACATGAACCAGTCATAGGCAACACGTGTTCCTCCCTCTTGAACCTCCCTCGCATCTCCCTCCGCATCTCACCGCTCTAGGTGGTTACAGAGCTCCAGTTTGAGTTTCCTGAGTCATACAGCAAATTCCCACTGGCTGTCTATTTTCCATATGGTAACGGAAGTTTCCATGGCACTCTCTCCATGCTACCTTTCAGAGAAAACTTGAAGAGATGAAAGAACAAATATCAACAACAATGATTTCCCTGTAAAGGAAAATAGTTATTTTATATTTCTTCACTAGTTGAAAGAGGGTACCGTGATAAAAAAATAGAAGAGCTCAATTTGTTGAATTCTACACACAGAGCACTTCTGAACCTTGATGTTACAGTGGAAATGCCCCTTCATCTGCTGAGTTCCCTTCAGTGCGAAACTGAGCTGTCTATTTTACACATGGTCGTGTATAGCGGGAAGCAGCTGTGTCGCATAGGAGCTCAGCTCGGTGCTCTGTGATGACCTAGAGGGCTGGCAGGGAGGCGGGAGGGAGGCTCAGGAGGGAGGGATATGTGTATACATGGGGTTGGTCCATCTGTTGGATGGCAGAAACTGACACAGCATTGCAAGGCAATTACCCTCCAATTAAAAACTTGAGGACTAGGTTGCTTCGTACACCCTTGCTGATGTCTCCATGACTTAAACGAGTCCACACACTACTTGCTCCCGAGGTTGAGACTGAAACTTCAAGCCCTCAGTGGGCTTGCAAAGGGTGGTGACAGAAAGTAAAGACTGAATGAGGCTTGGAGACAGGGAGGGTCTGGGCCACGGGGCCAAGGGAGGCTGGGATAAAGCCTCTCATCTCTTGGTTAAGGATGACCTTGAATTTGGCTTTGCCCCTTTGAATTTGCCCCCTCCTTCCGTCTATGTGTCTCCCATCACCTTCCTGTCTTGTCCATACTCTTAGGCTGAAATTACAGAACCCCTAGCAAACTTGGGCAGAGGGCACTCTGTCTTGCCTGCGTTCACTGAAACTGAGCTCTTAATCCAAGGCTCAGCTGGAATGGAGGTCTGTTCTGCTCACCAGTGAGAAACAGCTCTGGGATGGAGGTCTGTCTGCTCACCAGTGAGAAACAGCTGAGGAAGCCTGGGGAAGGGTCTCTAACCCTATCGCCAAAATACCATCCCAGTCGTGTGCATTGGCATCATGCAAATGCCAGGCTAGATGAATCACAAGTTGGAGTCACTTCGCCAACAAAGGTCCATATAGTCAGAGTTATGTTTTTTCCAGTAGTCATATATGGATGTGAGAGTTGAACCTTAAAGAAGGCTCAGCACCAAAACACTGATACTTTTGAACTGTGGTTCTGAGAAGATTCTTGAGAGCCCCTTGGACTGCAAGGAGATCAAACCAGTCAATCCTAAAAGAAATCAACCCTGAATATTCATTGGAAGGACTGATGCTGAAGCTGAAACTCCAATCTTTTGGCCACCTGATGGGAAGAGCTGACTCACTGGAAAAACCCTGATGCTGGAAAAGATTGAAGGCAAAAGGAAAAGGGAATGATAGAGGATGAGATGGTTGGATAGCATCACCAATTCAATGCACACACATCTGAGCAAATTCCAGGAGGTAGCGGAACCCAAAGTGTCAGACACAACCTAGCAACTCAGTAACAACAACAGCGTGTATTGGTCAGCAGTACAGCTCCATGTGACTATAAGAGCAGGACAGCCACGGACAAGAGAAGCTACAGGAAGGAAGTTTTAGCTGACTATAGAGGAAGTACTCCCTCGCAGAGTAGCTGCAAAGGCAGTGGCCTTTGGAAGGAGGGATGGGGTTCTCTGACTCTGGGAGAGTGAAAGAGTTTCCATGTTTGGTGTCATATGAGTTCAAGATCTAACCATCAAGGGGAGAGATTCTGCATGTGGACAAGGACCGTGGGGGCGTTAGGATTCTCAGGATGTCCTGAATCAGAAGCTGTATGAAGAAATGGAGCATGAATACCCACTGATGACACATGACATCTCTTAGGTGAAGGAGACATCTGACTATAGCATTTGGCTCTGTCCACATTTGCAGCATCACTTCAGACTGTTTAAAAATTTTATTCTTGGAGTAAAGCTGCTTGGAGGGAGGCTTGGTGTGCTGCCAGTCCATGGGGTCACAAAGAGTCGGACATGACTGGGCGAATGAATGACAAATAGTGGCTTTACAATAGCGTGTCAGTTTCTGCTGTACAATAAAGCAAATCAGCTTTGTGTATACATATGTCCCCTGCCTCTTGAACCTCTCTCGCTTCCCCCACCTAGGTCACCACAGAGCCCCAGGCTAAGCTCCCTGGGCTATACAGCAGGTTCCCATTAGCCATCAGTTTCACGTGTGGTCGTATATACCTCCAGACTGTCATACACAGTGAAGCAACTGAGAAAGAGACAAGCAAATATCACATATGAAGGCATATATGTGGAATCTAGAAAAACGGTACAGACGAACCTATTTGCAGGGCAGGAATAGAGATGCAGGCTTAGAGAATGGGCTTGTGGACACAGCAGGTGGGGAGAGAGTGGAACAAATCAGGAAAGTGGTACCCAGATTTCTAACAGCTAAAGCAGGCCCTTCTGGAAGACGGAGAATGAAATCTGCCAAGTGGCTTACATAGCCCTGGATGGCTGAACTGGAATTTCCCTCTGCTGAGTCAGATGGACTGGAAGCTACAGGGAGGCAGGGAGACAGCACCAGCCTTGGAGTTCGGCCAGAGGACAGCTGGGATCCCCATGTTATTTATGCTCATCAAATAGACCTCTGGAAAGTCACAACCTCCCCGAGCCTGACTTCCTCACTTTATTAAACATCCTGCCACCTAGAAAATTACACTCAGTAAATTACAGATGGCTCAGCAGTAAAGAATCTGGCTATAATGCCGGAGACACAGGAAATGCTGGTTAGATCGCTGGGTCGGGAAGATCTCCTGGAGAAGGAAGTGGCAACCCACTCCAGTGTTTTTGCCTGGAGAAGCCCATGGACAGAGGAGCCTGGGGGGCTACAGTCCAGGGGGTCACAAAGAGCCAGACAGGACTGAATGAGTAGGCATCGTAAGGTTAACTGGGAATGCTATATACTGAACGTGCTTGAGACCTCTACACAGAGAAGTCTCCCCAAGCACAGTGTAGGTACCACTGGTTTGACATCAGCCTCACGGTCAATCACAGGAGAAGCCACTCACCACCCACAGTGACAAGACTCCCCAGAGATGATGCAGGAAGACGTACCCCCTTCTCAGAGCTTGACGTTTTCACAGTAATCTTTCCTCAAAACCCTGCTGACCAGCAGTACCCAAGAGCACTTGAAAACTGTCATGGTCCAGCCAGGGCACTCAGCCACTGTCCTAACTTTCCAGCAGCTTCAAAAGAAGATCTTGAAAAGCCAGCTGCCCAATTCAGCTCTCACCTGTGTGTACATCCATCTTAAGTAACTAGTCAAAGCCTTGCTCAGCTCTACGCAGCTGCAAAGGCAGTGGCCTTTGGAAGGAGGGATGGGGTTCTCTGACTCTGGGAGAGTGAAAGAGTTTCCATGTTTGGTGTCATATGAGTTCAAGATCTAACCATCAAGGGGAGAGATTCTGCATGTGGACAAGGACCGTGGGGGCGTTAGGATTCTCAGGATGTCCTGAATCAGAAGCTGTATGAAGAAATGGAGCATGAATACCCACTGATGACACATGACATCTCTTAGGTGAAGGAGACATCTGACTATAGCATTTGGCTCTGTCCACATTTGCAGCATCACTTCAGACTGTTTAAAAATTTTATTCTTGGAGTAAAGCTGCTTGGAGGGAGGCTTGGTGTGCTGCCAGTCCATGGGGTCACAAAGAGTCGGACATGACTGGGCGAATGAATGACAAATAGTGGCTTTACAATAGCGTGTCAGTTTCTGCTGTACAATAAAGCAAATCAGCTTTGTGTATACATATGTCCCCTGCCTCTTGAACCTCTCTCGCTTCCCCCACCTAGGTCACCACAGAGCCCCAGGCTAAGCTCCCTGGGCTATACAGCAGGTTCCCATTAGCCATCAGTTTCACGTGTGGTCGTATATACCTCCAGACTGTCATACACAGTGAAGCAACTGAGAAAGAGACAAGCAAATATCACATATGAAGGCATATATGTGGAATCTAGAAAAACGGTACAGACGAACCTATTTGCAGGGCAGGAATAGAGATGCAGGCTTAGAGAATGGGCTTGTGGACACAGCAGGTGGCTAGAGAGTGGAACAAATCAGGAAAGTGGTACCCAGATTTCTAACAGCTAAAGCAGGCCCTTCTGGAAGACGGAGAATGAAATCTGCCAAGTGGCTTACATAGCCCTGGATGGCTGAACTGGAATTTCCCTCTGCTGAGTCAGATGGACTGGAAGCTACAGGGAGGCAGGGAGACAGCACCAGCCTTGGAGTTCGGCCAGAGGACAGCTGGGATCCCCATGTTATTTATGCTCATCAAATAGACCTCTGGAAAGTCACAACCTCCCCGAGCCTGACTTCCTCACTTTATTAAACATCCTGCCACCTAGAAAATTACACTCAGTAAATTACAGATGGCTCAGCAGTAAAGAATCTGGCTATAATGCCGGAGACACAGGAAATGCTGGTTAGATCGCTGGGTCGGGAAGATCTCCTGGAGAAGGAAGTGGCAACCCACTCCAGTGTTTTTGCCTGGAGAAGCCCATGGACAGAGGAGCCTGGGGGGCTACAGTCCAGGGGGTCACAAAGAGCCAGACAGGACTGAATGAGTAGGCATCGTAAGGTTAACTGGGAATGCTATATACTGAACGTGCTTGAGACCTCTACACAGAGAAGTCTCCCCAAGCACAGTGTAGGTATCACTGGTTTGACATCAGCCTCACGGTCAATCACAGGAGAAGCCACTCACCACCCACAGTGACAAGACTCCCCAGAGATGATGCAGGAAGACGTACCCCCTTCTCAGAGCTTGACGTTTTCACAGTAATCTTTCCTCAAAACCCTGCTGACCAGCAGTACCCAAGAGCACTTGAAAACTGTCATGGTCCAGCCAGGGCACTCAGCCACTGTCCTAACTTTCCAGCAGCTTCAAAAGAAGATCTTGAAAAGCCAGCTGCCCAATTCAGCTCTCACCTGTGTGTACATCCATCTTAAGTAACTAGTCAAAGCCTTGCTCAGCTCTACGCAAAGAGTCGCAAATATACAGCTACGTGCAGTTCAAAGCGGTGATTCTTCAGTGATCTTAAGACGTCTGTTATAACTTTGTTCAACTGCACGCTTCATCTCTTGTGTGTTTTTTTTTAATGTTTCGTTGTTGTTTAGTCGCTAAGTCACGTCCGAGACTTTTGCAACCTCATGGGCTGTATCCCACCAGGTTCCTCTGTCCATGGGACTCTGCAGGCAAGAATACTGGAGTGGGTTGCCATTTCCTTCTCCAAGGGATCTTCCTGACTCAGCAATCGAACCATTCTTTACCACTGAGCCACAGGGGAAGCCCAATTTCTTAATTAATAAACTTTAATTTTAAGAGATGTTCTGGGTTCACAGCAAAATCCTGTGAAAAGTACAGAGAGTCCCCAATACCCCTGCCTCCACACATGTATAACCTTCCTCCATCCACATCCCACACGGGAGGGGTACATTTGTTACAACAATGGACCTGCAGTGACTCACCATTGTCACCCAGAGTCATGCTGTACCTTCTATAGGTTTTGATAAACATGTAATGACATGTACATGTTGGGTTTCCCTCATAGCTCAGTTGGTAAAGAATCTGCCTGCAATGCAGGGGACCCAGGTTCGAATCCTGGGTTGGGAATATCCCCTGGAGAAGGAAGTGGCAACCCACTCCAGTTTTCTTGCCTAGAGAATCTCCATGGACAGAGGGGCCTGGCAGGCTACCGTCTGCGGGGTCGCAAGAGTCAGACACGACTTAGCAGCTCAACCACCAGCACTAACGTGTGTCTACTCTTAAGTGCCCTGCAGAAGAGCTTCACTGCCCTGAACGCTCCCTGTGCTCTGCTGTCCACCCCTCCCCGATTCTAACACCTGGAAACAGCTGACCATTTTACTGTCTCCATAGGTTTGCCTTTTCCAGGATGTCATGTCACTGAAACCATATACTATGCAGCCTTTCCAGATTGACTTCTTTCACTTAGTAATAATGCATTTAAGGTTTTGTCGTTTGGGGACTTGATGGTGCATTGGTTTCTCACACTGAATAATACTCTGCTGTCTGAATATTCCAGTGTTTACTTACCCATTCACCTACTGAAGAACATCTTGGTTGCTTCCAACTTTGGGCAATTATGAATAACACTGCTATAAACATTTGTTTGTAGGTTTTTGTGTGGACATAAGTTTTTAATTTCTTTGGGTAGATACCGAGGACCTTTACTGCTGGAATGGATGATGAGTTTTTAAGAAACTGCCAAACTGTCTTTCAAAGTGGCTGTACCACTTTGCCTTCCCGCGAACAGCAAATGAGAGTCCTGTTGTTCCAAGTCCTCATCAACGTCGGGTGTTGCCGGTGTTCTGGATTCAGCCACTTTAACACGTGTGCAGCGATTTCTCCAGGGCCTTCCGGGTGACTCAGTGATAGAGAACCCACCTGCCAGTGCAGGAGATGCAGGAGACCTGGGC
This sequence comes from Oreotragus oreotragus, assembly GCA_006410675.1. Lineage (NCBI taxonomy): Eukaryota > Metazoa > Chordata > Mammalia > Artiodactyla > Bovidae > Oreotragus > Oreotragus oreotragus. The sequence continues at coordinate 35,858 of SJYX01006318.1, read as the reverse complement.
TCCACCCCTGGGTCGGGAAGATCCCCTGGAGGAGGAAATGGGAACCCACTCCGGTCTTCTTGCCTGGAGAACCCCATGGATGGAGCCTGGTGGGCTACAGTCCATGGGGTCACAGAGAGTCGGAATCGCCTGAGTGACTGAGCGTGCATGCAAGCGACTTCTCAGGGTTGTTTCAGTGTATCTCTCCCTGCTGACATGGGATACGGAATCTTTTCATATGCTTACTAGCCACCCCATTCCTCTTATGGCTAGGTGTCCGTTTAGGTCTTTTTCCATTTTTAAATCGCTCTGCTCATTTCCTTACAGCTGAATTTTAAGGGCTCTTTGCAAATCTTGGATGGTTTTTTATAAGACACGTCTTTGGCAAATACTTCCTTCCACTGTACGGCTTGTCTTCCTCCTGTTATGAAAGTTTCTTTCACAGGACAGAAGTGTTAAATTTTATCAGCCTTCACCTTCAAGCTTCCCAGGTAGCCCTAGTAGTAAAGAACCCTCGTGCCACTGCAGGAGATGTAAGAGACAAGGGTTCAATCCCTGAGTCGGGAAGTTCGCCTGGCGAAGAGGATGGCCATTCACCTCAATAGTCTTGCCTGGAGAATTCTATGGACAGAGGAACCTGGCGGGCTACAGTTCATGAGGTTGCAAGTCGAACACCACTGAAGTGACTTCGCACACTCATACCTTCTAGCAATACTGGCCCACTGGAAAATTTAAAATATGGCTTTGCTTTTCCACCTCCTATGGCCTTGACCACCTGGGGGCTTTGACTGGGACATTCACTGTTGAAGATGGGCCTGCCCCTTATACCCAGAGACACTCGTGGAGATGCCACCCAAGTCCCCCATGACCTGCAGGCACACACAGAGAGGCTGCTTGCAGCCGCCCTGCTGAGACCCAGCCAGCGTTCATCTGGATTTGGAGGGTGTAATGTGCTGAAGAGAATGAGGCCTCCAGCTGTTAGACCACATCAGATGAGAGAAGGAACAGGAGCGTGTCATTACCAGCTCAGAACCTTGGTGATTATGCCTGTCCTCTAAATGACAGCATTGATTAAATAGCAATTAATTCTTCAACAGGCTGAATTAAGTAATCAAGTAAGCCGCAGGTAATACAATTACAATCGTTATTTAATACTTTATGAAACACTATTATAAGTAGCAGGATGAAAAGTCTTCCCTCTGTCTTGAAGCAGCCCCATTACTATGGAAAGGCTTTCCTGCCAGGATCTAAGGATCCAACTACCCGTGGTCCTCTTGTGGAACTAAATAAGCAGGTTTAAAGGAGCCCAGTTCCTCATCCACTGTCCAGTCTGGCCCTGCCCCCCAGCGGTGGGACCTACCTGGATCTGATGGGCTTCCTTCAGGACCCCAGACCCAAGTGACCTCTGATGGGCTTCCTTCAGGAACCCCAGACCCGAGTGACCACACAGGGGAGAAATGAAGAAGCCACAGCCAGCAGCAGGTGAGCACAGAGGAGCCTGATGGGGACACACCCCAGGCTCAGCCAAGCGGGTTTAAAAAGAGAGAGAGGGAGAGAGAGAAATGCAAGTTGAGTTCCAGATGGAACGAATTCCTTTCATAATCATCTTTCTGGCTTCAGGGTCCTTCAGCATCTGCAGTCAGGTTCTGGGGACAAAGTGCTCAAGGCCACTTCCGAGTCTTTCCTCGAATTTGTCTGTGGCTGGTGACCACTTCCTTCTGCCACCATGAACCAGATGGGGCCAGCAGGGCTCTATGTCTTCTTCATAGATGTAGCCTCTGCCCGCAGATTTATTAATCCTGAAATGTCCTCACAGGAAGATGTAAACATGGTCATAAGACCAACTGTGCCCATCCCATTCAGAAGACTATTCATATGTTGATGGGATCTCAGGTTTTTAATAACATTCCCTTATAACAGTATTATTAAACCAACGGATTGGGCAAGACAGTATTATGGTAATATCATCTGTTATTAAAAAGAGCCTGTATTCTTTCTCCATCCATGGAAGATTTGAAGTTCAGTCATTTAGTTCAGTTCAGCCGCTCAGTCGTGTCTAACTCTGAGACCCCATGGACTGCAGCACACCAGGCCTCCCTATCCATCACCAGCTCCCAGAGCTTGCTCAAATTCATGTCCATCAAATCAGAGATGCCATCCAACCATCTCATCCTCTGTTGTCCCCTTCTCCTCCTGCCTTCAATCTTTCCCAGCATCAGGACTTTTGTCAATGAGTCAGTTCTTTGCATCAGGTGACAAAAGTATTGGAGTTTCAGCTTGAGCATCAGTCCTTCCAATAAATATTCAGTATTGATTTCCTTTAGGATGGACTGGTTGGATCTCCTTGCAGTCCAAGGGATTCTCAAGTCTTCTCCAACACCACAGTTCAAAAGCATCAATTCTTCGATGCCGGGGGCCAGCGTGAGGAACTCCGCCCATGGCAAAGGTCATGAGGAAGGAGGCTTGGCATATGCAAAGGCATAATCAAGCCTCAGGAAACCCCCTGTTCCTGAGCATCCAACCCCAAAACCAGAGTCTGTTTTGTGCTCTCACCTACATCTCTGACTTTACGGGGGGCTCTCCCCCATAACTATTTCTCTCGGAGAAGCAGTGAACTTGCAGCTCCAGTTAATAAAAATTCCTGGGCGTGACAAGAGTGTTTCAACTTAGAAATTCCCCTGGAGGTCTTCTAGCCTCCCTGATCAGCTTCGTCCGGCCACATGTGATTGTTTACAGCCTCCCAACCTTGAGAGGCACGAGATGCTTTAAAACTTTCTAAATGCATACTCTTTTGAGAAGTTAGAAAATTATTAGTATAGTATAGTAGGTTGATTAAAAATTATATTGGTGAAGGGTTTTTTCATTTGTCCTGCCAATAATTACTGCTAATTCCCTGCCCTGGGTGTGACAGGGTGTCTCAGGTCAAACCTCTCTGCTGACAGACTAGTTTGTGTGACAACCTCTCAACCATAAACAGCACAGAGAGCTTGGAGTACTAGCATAGGGCTTTTTTCATTGTTGAGTCAATGATTGCCGCCAGGCCTCCATATCCTTAGGCACCGGGAATATATTAATCAATGTATTTGGAATATAAAAAAGGAAATACAGTAGTTTTTAAAGTTAGCAATACTAGGCTTTTTGAGTTAATGAATTTTCTCTTTTGATATAGATCACTGTACTTTGTTATAAATCACTGTGTCCTTGCTATCTAAAAATGTAACTTTATCACTATCTTAAGACTAAATAGATCTTAAGGGGAACATTGGTGAAGGGTTTACATTTGTTGAGCCAATATTTGCTGCTAAATCTCCATATTCCTTGCCCTTATAATGAATATAACTAGCATATAGGAAAAATAAGTACTAACCTTTAAGATTAATCATGTTAAACCTTAGGCTAAGTAAATTCCTTTCCTAGTTGTAACTCACTACACCCTCACCCTATAGGAATGCAACTTTATTTGGAGGGTGGCACCAGTTTAAGAAAAAAATCACCCCTGGAAAAATAAGTTTTCTGGTTAACTGACCAGTATCAGAAAGGGCCATAAAATGTCAGCAGGCCTCATGGCCAAGAAGATGATGTAAAACCCATAAGACCTTTGTATAATTTTATATGAAGCACCTGATTGTGACAAGGGTCAGGTCTGCTGACCCCCAGACAAGGGTGTCTCAGGTCAAACCTCTCTGCTGACAGACTAGCTTGTGTGACAACCTCTCAACCATAAACAGCACAGAGAGTTTGGAGTATTTTGAAAGCCTTAATTAGCATAGGGCTTTTCTCATTGTTGAGTCAATGATTGCCGCCAGGCCTCCATATCCTTAGGCACCGGGAATATATTAATCAATGTATTTGGAATATAAAAAAGGAAATACAGTAGTTTTTAAAGTTAGCAATACTAGGCTTTTTGAGTTAATGAATTTTCTCTTTTGATATAGATCACTGTACTTTGTTATAAATCACTGTGTCCTTGCTATCTAAAAATGTAACTTTATCACTATCTTAAGACTAAATAGATCTTAAGGGGAACATTGGTGAAGGGTTTACATTTGTTGAGCCAATATTTGCTGCTAAATCTCCATATTCCTTGCCCTTATAATGAATATAACTAGCATATAGGAAAAATAAGTACTAACCTTTAAGATTAATCATGTTAAACCTTAGGCTAAGTAAATTCCTTTCCTAGTTGTAACTCACTACACCCTCACCCTATAGGAATGCAACTTTATTTGGAGGGTGGCACCAGTTTAAGAAAAAAATCACCCCTGGAAAAATAAGTTTTCTGGTTAACTGACCAGTATCAGAAAGGGCCATAAAATGTCAGCAGGCCTCATGGCCAAGAAGATGATGTAAAACCCATAAGACCTTTGTATAATTTTATATGAAGCACCTGATTGTGACAAGGGTCAGGTCTGCTGACCCCCACGTGACTCTGTATTCATCCTTATGTATAACAAAAAAGTATATAAACAAACCTGAACAATAAAGAAATTGGATCAGTTTTGGGAAAGACTGATTCCCCCGTGTCGTTTCTTTCTTGCTCCCCATTTTCCTGGCTGAATTCCCATCTGGTGCGAGGGTACACACCAAGCCTACTAACTTTGCCGGGGCTTCTAAGATCAGACCGGGGAGGCCTCAGTGCCTCCTCTCCTTCGGGAGAATGGAAAGACACCCGTGGCCTGTGTAGGTGGTGATTGGTATTCCACATAAACCAAGTTATTCAGCCTCTTTTTCTCCACTAATATTTCCTACTACACTATCCGTTTCTAATCTCTCTATATATCTGTAATCAAGTTTTTTCCTAGGACGCTGATTCCGTCCCCACCTTCGAATCACCCTGGATCCACCGGGGCTGGACCCCAGGACTTTGATGCTCAGCTTTCTTTATAGTCCAACTCTCCATACATGGCTACTGGAAAAACTATAGCTTAGACTCGACAGACCTTTGTTGGCAAAGTAATGTCTCTGCTTTTGAATATGCTGTCTAGGTTGGTCATAGCTTTTTTTCCAAAGAGCAAATGTCTTTTAATTTCATGGCTGCAGTCACCATCTGCTGTGATTTTGGAACCCAAGAAAATAGTCTGTCACTGTTTTCATTGTTTCCCCATCTATTTGCCATGAAGTGATGGGACTGGATGCCGTGATCTTAGTTTTTGACTGTTTCTGAGTTTTAAGCCAGTTTTTCACTCTCCTCTTTGACTTTCATCAAGAGGCTCTTCAGCTCCTCTTCACTTTCTGCCATAGGGTGGTGTCCTCTGCATATCTGAGATTATTTCTATTTCTCCTGGCAATCTTGATGCAAATGACATCACAACACAACAGCTGAAGGGTGTTGGCACTTCCTGGTTATTTTTTTTAGGAGGCAGGAAGGACTTTGGTACCTTTGCTTATGTTTTAGCCTTAAGTTAAGATAAATAAGCCTTTCTTTGCCTCCTCCACCATAGAGTTACACTGAGCGAGAATAATAAAACGTATTGACAATGCAGTTCTAACCTCCTGGTATTATCATGAATATTTACTATCTGGCTGGGACTTGGCACAAGGCTGTGCCTCTCAGCTTCTCTACCACTGCCTAATCCATTGTTAGGAGAGTGTTGCCATGGCAACAGAAGGCCGCAGAAGGCAAATAAACTGACAGTCACCTACACAAAGCATGGATCTGTGGGCTAATTAAAAGGTTCTGTGCTCAGGGTCACCTTGGAAAGAAGCAATGTCAGTCAGAAACCTGTGGTCACAAAGGGGTCCATGGAGACACCCCAGGAGCCCCCAGATACACTGGCCGGCTGTCCCCACTGACCAGTCCACTGGTGAGGAGCTCGCGGGTCATCGTAACTTGCTGGCTACATCAGGTTAGGAGATGATCAGGATGCATTTTTTTTAAAAGCAGGCTGCTTTCCTCAGATCCTGATTTAGATACGATGCCATTTGTAATTAAAAATTGTTTTCAAAACTCAGGGGCTGAGAGTGGTATGTAGGGGAAGTGGGCAGCTTAAGGCTCACCCTCAGAGTCTGGAAATGAGGTAGACTGCCAACATTTTAAACGAGGTTGGAGTAAGTTCTCTCCTTGGACCTTGGTCAGTGGATGCTCCTTCAGGGGGTTCTCGGGACAAGCTTCTGAGCTTGTCCTGAGCTTCTCCAGGAAACAAAGTAGCTTCAAGAACATGGAGTCAGGATCTGGCCACCAAACCTCCCATGGCTGCCCCTTGACAGGCCAGCTCTCCTTTATCCAGCTCTAACAGGCCTCTGCAGCCATACCTCACACTGTGCTCCATAAAGGCATTCACCTGCAGATAAACAGCTTTGCCACAAACCCAGAAGAGCCTGGACTCCTCCTCTAACCCTTTAGACATCGACAGATGCTGTGTAGGAGCAGAAAGTGAAATTCGCAGAAAAACCAAGGAAGTCACGAAGAGGGGCATAATTTTAACACAAGGGCCTAAGACCTAGAAAGAAAATCCCACAGTCAGGCTCTGAAGACCAAAACCTCCACTGTAGCCACCTGCAAGCTTGAAGCCACACACTCCTAGCCCACCCACCTCTGTGAGCATCCTGGTCTTAGAATCTCCTTTCAGACTCCAGGGCAAAATGTTTCCAACATCTGAAGTCATCTGGTAGTACTTTATGGGGCTCAGGAAAAGTTAGAAGAGCCAGAGATCAGATTGCCGACATCCACTGGACCACAGAAAAAGCAAGAGAATTCTAGAAAAACATCTGCTTCCCTGGCTACACTAAAGCCTTTGACTGTGGATCACAACAAACTGGAAAATTCTTAAAGAGATGGGACTTCCAGACCACCTTACCTGCCTCCTGAGAAACCTGTATGCATGTCAAGAAGCAGCAGTTAGAGCCAGGCTTGGAACAACGGACTGGTTCCAAATTGGGGAATTAGTAAGTCAAGGCTGCATAGTGTCACCCTGCTTATTTAATTTATATGCAGAGTGCATCATGAGAAATGCCAGGCTGGAGTAAGCCCAAGCTGGAATCAATATTGCCAGGAAAAATGTCAATAACCTCAGATAAGCAGATGACACCACCTTTATGGCAGAAAGAGAGCTAAAGGGCCTCTGATGACAGTGAAAGAGGAAAGTGAAAAAGTTGGCTTAAAACTCAACATTCAGAAGACTTAAATCGAAATCTTGTCCCATCACTTCATGGCAGATAGATGGGGAAACAGCAGAAACAGTGAAAGATGTTATTTTCTTGGGCTCCAGAATCACTGCAGATGGTGACTGCAGCCATGAAATTAAAAGACGCTTGCTCCTTGGAACAAAAGTTATGGCAAACCTGGATGGCATTTTAAGAAGCAGAAACATTACTTTGCAACAATGGTCTGTATAGTCAGATCTATGGCTTTTCCATGGAGTCATGTACAGATGTGAGAGCTGGACCATAAAGAAGGCTGAGCACCAAAGAATCGATGCTTTTGAACTATGCTGTTGGAGAAGACTCTTGAGAGTCCCTTGAACTTCAAGGAGATCAAACCAGTCAACCCTAAGGGAAATCAGTCCTAGATACTCATTAGAAGGACTGATGCTGAAACTGTAGCTCCAGTACTTGGGCCATTGGATGTGAACAACAGACTCAGTAGAAAAGACCCTGATGCTGGGAAAGATTGAAGGCAGGAGGAGAAGCAGAACTCAGAGGCTGAGATGGTTGGATGGCATCACCGACTCAAGACGTGAGTTTGACCAAGCTCTGGGAGGTGCTGATGGACAGGGAAGCCTGGTGTGCTTCAGTCCATGGGGTCACAAAGAGTTGGACACAACTGAGCAACTGAACAGTAACGAGATGCCCAGAGACAGGCTTATCCACTTCTTCTTCTTCTTGTCAGTGGCCAAGGCTCCTTTCTGAAAGACAAAAAAGACTGCAAGTTGGTCTGGACTCAGACTTTTGTTCCCATCTCAGCTCACCCCCACCCCAGTCTCCGTGTGACCTGGAGCGACTTGCCTCATGTTTCTGCTCCCCTCTTTCAAAATCTTAAGAAGAGGCAGCAATGGTGCTTCCTTCCCAAAGTTATTGTGATGATTAAATAAGGGGATCTTTGTAGATGCTTGGCAAGATCCTGGAGTATAGTAAGCTCTCAGTAAACACTGGTGGGTGTCAGGGGTTGATTTGTCTCTCCTGATACATTGAAGCCCCACCTCCAGGACTCCAGAATGCGACCTGCTCTGGAAACAGGGCCTTAATAAAGGAGTCAAGTTAAGATGAGATCATCAGGGTGGGCCCCTAGCCAGTATGACAGTGTCTTTTTTAAAAGAAGAAATGTGGACGCAGAGGCAGACAACATGCAGCAGGGAGGGAACCAGGTAAAAAGAGGAGTGAAGGGCTGTGTCTACAACCCAGAAAGGCCAGAGGTGGTCAGCAGGCCCCCAGAAGCTGGGGGCAGGTCAGGAGGATTCCCCGACAAGTTTCAGAGGGTCATGTCATGCTGACACCTTGACTTTGGACTTTTACCTCCAGAACCATGAGATAATAAATTGCTGTTGAGTAACCTGTGGTCGTTTGTAAGGGAAGTAGTAGGAACCACTTCCTATTAGAGTACATGTGGATATACCCTAACTCAGGAAGCCCAAAACTGCAGTACCTTTATGTTTTTTTAATTTCTATTTTCTACTGGAGTTTAGGTGATTTACAATGTTGCGTTAGTTTCAGGTACACAGCAAAGTGATTCAGTTATACATTCATGAATATCTATTCTTTTTCAGATTCTCTTTCCATATAGGATATTACACAGTATTGAGGAGAGTTCCCTGTGCCATACAGTAGGTCCTGATTGATTAGCTGTTTTATATATACAGTGTGCATATGGGGTCTCCCCAGTGGCTCAGCAGTAAAAAATCTGCCTGCAATGCAGGAGATGCAGGTTTGATCCCTGGGTCGGGAAGAAACCCTAGAGGAGGGCATGGCAACCCACTCCAGTATTATTGCTGGAGAATCCCATGGACAGAGGAGCCTGGCGGGCTCTAGTCCATGGGGTCGCAAAGAGTCAGACACGACTGAAGCGACTTAGCACACACGCACACAGTGTATACGTCAGTCCAAACTCCTGATTTACACGCCTCACCTTTCCTCTTCAATAACGGTAAGTCTGTTTTCTGTGTCTATGAGTGTGTTTCTGTTTTGTAAAGAAGTTCTTTCGGATCATTTTTAGTTTCCACATATGTGTGATATCGTGATATCATATGGTATCATGTCTTTGTCTGGCTTACTTCACTTAATGTGATCATCTCTAGGTCCATCCAGAAAATGCAGTGCCTTTAAAATGAAGCTTCTCATTGTCTGGTCAGATTGTGCTCCTGGGCAGGCAGAACCCCTCTGCTCTGTGGGTTCACTGGGAACCCAGGTTCCTTCTGTCTTGTTGCTCCATCACCTGCGTTTCAATCAGTGCAGAAGGGCAGGAGAGGCTCTGAGACACTTGATGTCAGAGCTCAGGACATGATCTGGAGGTGCAGGCATCGCTTCCACCCACTTCACATCGGCAGGGGCTGAGCCGCACAGCCATGCCTGGCTGCAAGGGGTGGGGGGTGGATGGAGCCTCCAGTGTCCCTTGCTGTAATCTGTTATTATTGTTGTCATTTAGTTGCTAATTTGTGTCTGACTCTTTGTGACCCCATGGGCTGCATCATGCCAGGCTCCCCTGTCCTTCACTATCTCCCAGAGTTTGCTCAAACTCATGTCCATTGAGTCAGTGATGCCATCCAGCCATTTCATCCTCTATCACCCCCTTCTCCTCCTGCTCTCAATCTTTACCAGCATCAGGGTCTTTTCCAGTGAGTCAGTTCTTCACATCATGTGGCCAAAGAATGGGAGCTTCAGTTTCAGCAATAGTCCTTCCAGTGAATATTCAGGGTTGATTTCCTTTCGGATTGGCTGGTTTGAACTCCTTGCTGTTCACAGGACTCAAGAGTCTTCTCCAGGACCACCATTGATTCTTCAGTGTTGAGCCTTCTTTATGATCCAGCTCTCACATTCATACATGACTACTGGAAAAACCACAGCTTCAACTATGTGGACCTTTGTAGGTGAAGAGATAATCTCTGCTTTTTAATACACTGCTCAGGTTTGTCATAGCTTTCCTGTCTGGGAATAATTATTATTCAGTGACTGGGAAACCCAATATTACATTTGATGAGAAAACAATGCAGAGGTTATTTTACGTCCAAACCAGGAACCTGGGCATGTGCCACGTAATGGCTGAAGTCTGACAGAATCAGTCCATTTAGAGGAAAGGCCTTCTCCCAAAATATCTGGGCAGAATCTCCCAAGAGAGACTCCTGGAGGATGGCCCCAACTGAGCAGGCCACAGCTGCTCTGAATTCAGGGCTCTCTGTGACAGAACTGGGCCTCCCAGTGACCAGCTGAAATGCTCTCTGCAGCTGAATCGTCATTTCTTTAGCTGTGGCAAGGTTTGGGTCATCCATCTGTCTGGTGGTTTCATTAGTATCTATTTTTGTTCATAACGAAGAGATAAATAGGCAAGAACCTCATGATTGATGTAAACCTCTTTGTTAAAAAGAGTCATTCATCACTAACTGCCTTAGAAATTACAGCCCAACCGTGCACCTTCAGAAATAATTCGAAGCATAAAGATGCAACTATTTATCAATTAATTTAAACTCCAGTGAGAGTTTTGCAGACACAGGCACTTTAGGATTTGGTCTAATGGATTGAATTTAGACTTACTCTACAAATGGATTCTGAGATCAGGGTTATATATATTCACAAGCTGAGACTTTGTGAAGTATTCTTGGCAGAATGGAAGAATATATTAAAATCTGGACTCCTTGTGTGTTTCCCCAGAAGAAATCAGCAGTCAGTTTTTTCTACCATTAAATTAATCTAGAAAGTAAATGAACATAATATAAGAAACAACTCTGTTGAGGCACCCAGGTATTTTAATGCCAGCTGTGGCCAACAAAGTTTTGGCCCTGTTATGCTGAAGCCCTTTGAAAAATATGTCAAATCTTATCAAATTGAATTTGAAAGAGACTATTTAAGATTTCCAGGAAGCTCTTTTGAGGATCAAAATGAAGGTTTATAGCAATATAAACAAATTTGATTTCTAAAGTATCTTTTGATAACATCGCATTAATGACCTTTAGGGAAAAATCTTCTCCGGAGAACTATTAGGTCATGGGGTATTCAATTAGTGAAGCAATGCTGACACAGGAAATGTGCAAATTAAACACAGCATCATTGGTCCTAAATTGATGAGAGATAGATCCCAGGAACAAAGTCTCCAAAACATACAGCAGAAAATCAAGCCTGATTTAATTTGATGACTGTCACCCAGCCTCATGGTGATGTATATACCAAAAGACTTTATTCCCAAGATTTTATAGATGAAATTTGTGGCCAGAGAAAAAAAGTAATGATTCTACAGCATGAGGAGAAAAAGGAGGGGGAGAGAAAAGTGTGAAATGCCTGAATTTATTCTCCCCCAAATGGTAAGAAATCATCACATGAAATGGAAATAGAGTTTAGCTCAGGACCGGAAACTGGCAGAAACAGGCCATCTCATCTGGATGCGTATGACAGCCCTCAGTCCAGACACTGCCCAAGGCCTTGGACACCCAGGCCAGGAAAGAGCCAGCGACTAAATCTCCCCACCTCAGTGGCCTTGCGCTGCTGGACAGCCCTGTGGCAGAGAGAGAGGGCTTCACCCAGAAGGACCAGGGACCACGCCGCCCAGAGACTCGAAGCTGCAGACTCCTCAGCTTCCGGAGGGCAGTTAGTTTCAGGTACACAGCAAAGTGATTCAGTTATACATTCATGAATATCTATTCTTTTTCAGATTCTCTTTCCATATAGGATATTACACAGTATTGAGGAGAGTTCCCTGTGCCATACAGTAGGTCCTGATTGATTAGCTGTTTTATATATACAGTGTGCATATGGGGTCTCCCCAGTGGCTCAGCAGTAAAAAATCTGCCTGCAATGCAGGAGATGCAGGTTTGATCCCTGGGTCGGGAAGAAACCCTAGAGGAGGGCATGGCAACCCACTCCAGTATTATTGCTGGAGAATCCCATGGACAGAGGAGCCTGGCGGGCTCTAGTCCATGGGGTTGCAAAGAGTCAGACACGACTGAAGCGACTTAGCACACACGCACACAGTGTATACGTCAGTCCAAACTCCTGATTTACACGCCTCACCTTTCCTCTTCAATAACGGTAAGTCTGTTTTCTGTGTCTATGAGTGTGTTTCTGTTTTGTAAAGAAGTTCTTTCGGATCATTTTTAGTTTCCACATATGTGTGATATCGTGATATCATATGGTATCATGTCTTTGTCTGGCTTACTTCACTTAATGTGATCATCTCTAGGTCCATCCAGAAAATGCAGTGCCTTTAAAATGAAGCTTCTCATTGTCTGGTCAGATTGTGCTCCTGGGCAGGCAGAACCCCTCTGCTCTGTGGGTTCACTGGGAACCCAGGTTCCTTCTGTCTTGTTGCTCCATCACCTGCGTTTCAATCAGTGCAGAAGGGCAGGAGAGGCTCTGAGACACTTGATGTCAGAGCTCAGGACATGATCTGGAGGTGCAGGCATCGCTTCCACCCACTTCACATCGGCAGGGGCTGAGCCGCACAGCCATGCCTGGCTGCAAGGGGTGGGGGGTGGATGGAGCCTCCAGTGTCCCTTGCTGTAATCTGTTATTATTGTTGTCATTTAGTTGCTAATTTGTGTCTGACTCTTTGTGACCCCATGGGCTGCATCATGCCAGGCTCCCCTGTCCTTCACTATCTCCCAGAGTTTGCTCAAACTCATGTCCATTGAGTCAGTGATGCCATCCAGCCATTTCATCCTCTATCACCCCCTTCTCCTCCTGCTCTCAATCTTTACCAGCATCAGGGTCTTTTCCAGTGAGTCAGTTCTTCACATCATGTGGCCAAAGAATGGGAGCTTCAGTTTCAGCAATAGTCCTTCCAGTGAATATTCAGGGTTGATTTCCTTTCGGATTGGCTGGTTTGAACTCCTTGCTGTTCACAGGACTCAAGAGTCTTCTCCAGGACCACCATTGATTCTTCAGTGTTGAGCCTTCTTTATGATCCAGCTCTCACATTCATACATGACTACTGGAAAAACCACAGCTTCAACTATGTGGACCTTTGTAGGTAAAGAGATAATCTCTGCTTTTTAATACACTGCTCAGGTTTGTCATAGCTTTCCTGTCTGGGAATAATTATTATTCAGTGACTGGGAAACCCAATATTACATTTGATGAGAAAACAATGCAGAGGTTATTTTACGTCCAAACCAGGAACCTGGGCATGTGCCACGTAATGGCTGAAGTCTGACAGAATCAGTCCATTTAGAGGAAAGGCCTTCTCCCAAAATATCTGGGCAGAATCTCCCAAGAGAGACTCCTGGAGGATGGCCCCAACTGAGCAGGCCACAGCTGCTCTGAATTCAGGGCTCTCTGTGACAGAACTGGGCCTCCCAGTGACCAGCTGAAATGCTCTCTGCAGCTGAATCGTCATTTCTTTAGCTGTGGCAAGGTTTGGGTCATCCATCTGTCTGGTGGTTTCATTAGTATCTATTTTTGTTCATAACGAAGAGATAAATAGGCAAGAACCTCATGATTGATGTAAACTTCTTTGTTAAAAAGAGTCATTCATCACTAACTGCCTTAGAAATTACAGCCCAACCGTGCACCTTCAGAAATAATTCGAAGCATAAAGATGCAACTATTTATCAATTAATTTAAACTCCAGTGAGAGTTTTGCAGACACAGGCACTTTAGGATTTGGTCTAATGGATTGAATTTAGACTTACTCTACAAATGGATTCTGAGATCAGGGTTATATATATTCACAAGCTGAGACTTTGTGAAGTATTCTTGGCAGAATGGAAGAATATATTAAAATCTGGACTCCTTGTGTGTTTCCCCAGAAGAAATCAGCAGTCAGTTTTTTCTACCATTAAATTAATCTAGAAAGTAAATGAACATAATATAAGAAACAACTCTGTTGAGGCACCCAGGTATTTTAATGCCAGCTGTGGCCAACAAAGTTTTGGCCCTGTTATGCTGAAGCCCTTTGAAAAATATGTCAAATCTTATCAAATTGAATTTGAAAGAGACTATTTAAGATTTCCAGGAAGCTCTTTTGAGGATCAAAATGAAGGTTTATAGCAATATAAACAAATTTGATTTCTAAAGTATCTTTTGATAACATCGCATTAATGACCTTTAGGGAAAAATCTTCTCCGGAGAACTATTAGGTCATGGGGTATTCAATCAGTGAAGCAATGCTGACACAGGAAATGTGCAAATTAAACACAGCATCATTGGTCCTAAATTGATGAGAGATAGATCCCAGGAACAAAGTCTCCAAAACATACAGCAGAAAATCAAGCCTGATTTAATTTGATGACTGTCACCCAGCCTCATGGTGATGTATATACCAAAAGACTTTATTCCCAAGATTTTATAGATGAAATTTGTGGCCAGAGAAAAAAAGTAATGATTCTACAGCATGAGGAGAAAAAGGAGGGGGAGAGAAAAGTGTGAAATGCCTGAATTTATTCTCCCCCAAATGGTAAGAAATCATCACATGAAATGGAAATAGAGTTTAGCTCAGGACCGGAAACTGGCAGAAACAGGCCATCTCATCTGGATGCGTATGACAGCCCTCAGTCCAGACACTGCCCAAGGCCTTGGACACCCAGGCCAGGAAAGAGCCAGCGACTAAATCTCCCCACCTCAGTGGCCTTGCGCTGCTGGACAGCCCTGTGGCAGAGAGAGAGGGCTTCACCCAGAAGGACCAGGGACCACGCCGCCCAGAGACTCGAAGCTGCAGACTCCTCAGCTTCCGGAGGGCCTGTCCCTGTACCCAGTTCCGCCCAGGCCCAAGTCAACACCTCAGAATAGACAAAGGCGGCTCCAGCATTACGGTCCCGGACTTGAGCAGCCTCTTCCTCCTTCAGTGTCCCTCTTTCCCAACAGCCTCAAATCTCAGTCCAGCAGCCAACAGACTCCAGCAGCCAGCCCTCTTCCTGACATCTCCGTGATGTATAGATGGGCATCTCAGACATGATACACCCCTCTTCAAACCTGCTGCTCCTCCAGCCGCCCCCCACCTTTGTGCACTGGAGCATCAGAGCTCCAGTTGCTCAGACAAAACATCTCAGAATTATTCTTGATTTCTCTTTCTCACATCCCACATTCAACCCTGTGGCAAATCCTATTGACTCCACCTACAGAACATGGCTCAAAGCCATTCTCTTCTCGAAATCACCATTCTTGCCAAGAGTCCCAACAAACAACTTCCCTCACCTGGATTATCAAAATAGCATCCTATCCTTCTCTCGGCTCTGCCTAGAATCCCTCCAACTGACTCCCCTCACAGCAGTCAGAAGAGTCTTCAAGAAGCACAAGTCAGACCATGTCATTTTCCTCCCTAGACCCCTGCTCACGGAAATTCTGGGTCCAGTGAAACTGGTAACTACATGTTATCATAATGTAGTGACCATATGATAACACAGACTCTGTAGGCAACTGTGTGCTTGCCAGTGGCATCCTTCAAAGACCTCCCAACTGTTAACCTTCAGGTGCAGACTTCCCCGCAGAGCTCCAGACCCTCACGCCTGAGTGTTGGCTTACTGTCTTCACACTGCTGTCTCAGCACCGTCTTAAGACGAACATATCGGATGCTGAGTTCGTCATCACCACCCACATCCTTCCCATCACAAAGCTGGTCCCTCTTCAGATCTGCTCCTCAGTGAAGAGTATCAGCTGCACAAGCCACGGCTTAGGCATGATCCTTAGCATCTGCTGCCTCTCCTCCCCCAGGGGCATCTGGGCAACTCAGCTCCTCAATACCTCTTCAAACCAGCCACTGCAATCCTCACTATGGCCACACACCCTCACTCGTCCTTGAGAACCTTATCTTTCACCTGATTGGTCTTCCTGAGTCCACTGTGGCCTCCCAAGCTGCTCTATTTCCAAATAAGTGGCCCTTCCCCTCTTCCCGGGAAGCCCAGTTCCATGCTGCATATTCTCACTGCAGTGTCTCCATCCCTTCAAGGGATGTAGCTAATATTTTTTTTTTCATTTCTTTCTCTTTTGTTTATTTATTTTTAACGGGAGGACAATTGCTTTACGATATTGTGCTCCTTTCTACCATAGATCAACGTGAATCAGCCATAAGTATACATATGTCCCCTCCCTTTTGAACTTCCCTCTCGAACTCCCAGTCCATCCCACCCTTCTAGATCATCACAGAGCCCTGGTTTTGGGCTCCTGCATCATAAAGCAAATTCCCACTGGCTCTCTAATTTTCTGTG
>SJYX01006318.1:4719-15001 GCA_006410675.1 Oreotragus oreotragus | reverse complement strand
TCCATGCGATTCTCCAGGCAAGGATATTGGAGTGAGTTGCCATGCCCTCCTCCAAGGTATCTTCTTAACCCAGGGATCAAATCTGCATCCCTTATGTCTTCTGCATTGGCAGGTGGGTTCTTTACCACTAACGCCACCAGGGATTGCATTACATAGCTGGTATTCATAGTTATTTTTATTTCATCAATATATCTTTTGTTTGAATATGAGGCAAACACAAAGCCAAAATAATTGTTAAAAATCATTGTCGGAGTGAAACATGGTGTCTGCTGGCAGGCCAACATTTCCAAGATGAGTGAGTTGGGGTAATGATAGTATGTATATAGTTTCTGCGGTTTCCACAGCTACTGGATGTCACCAGTCAGCACCTCTCAAGAGAATAAGCTGAGTTCTGGACCTAAATAACATAAGCAGCTACCAGCCACTGATACTGCAGACACCAGGTTTGATGCTTACTGGATCTGTGCAGTTGGAATCGATCCCTCTCTGTGTTCTTAAAAAGGAAGAGTCTGTATGTATAGGAGAGGGGATCCTTTCATAACAGTGAAGTCCACCGGTTCAGAAATAATTCTGAGAGGAAACTCAGACTCTCCTTTGGAACATGGGATGCTTTCTTATGCCATGTTCTGGGGAAGGTGAATTTCATTTTTCAGGCCTATATGGACTGTAATGGTTAAGGAATTTCATCCTGGCATCTCTTATTTAATGAAGTTAAAAGTTATTATTCTGCTTAACTAATAATAGAAGAATAAAACAAAAAAGCATGTTCACAAGCTCTAGATCTATAAATGCTCTAGAAATTCTCTCCTTGGGTGTCTAAAAAGCACAGGTCCAAATAAATTTTAAGTCTATACCTGTACAATAACACTGAACAAGTTTTTTTAATTAATAAGGATTTTTTTCAGGATTATACATTGAGGGCTATTTTTACACTAGTCTTTTAAAATATCCACATGAATAAGAAAAAAATAAAGCATTTTTTAATGAGAAAAAAACAATGATTGGAAAAGCTAAAGTTAATTTTGCTTATGCTCACAGTTGTAACTGCAGATAAATTTTTGCAATGAGTTTCTTGTGAATGTGTGACCTGTTTTTTCAGGTGTAATTATATGTGGCCTACATTTCTTGTCATGTTAAATATTCTCCAGCAAACTAAGAATTTTCAAAGCATTTGATCCTAGGAATTGATCCTTATATTAATGATGATGACTTGAGGAAGTTTTAAATTCCATTAATAGTTGGTGATGTGGACTAAGCATGCTAACACGGGCCAGACCTTGACTTTGCTCAGCTTCCCCCCTTCAGTCCCCACAACAGCCCCATGGAAGGGACCAGGCTGTTACCCCACTGAGAGGGGAGGGCATTCAGTGTCTTGGTCAGCTCAGGCTGCATAGCAAAGTACTGTAGACTGGGTTACATGACAAGAGGTCAGTCCTCCCGGTTCTGGAGGCTGGGTGTCTGAGATGTGCTGGTGGAACTGGTTCCCCTAAGGGTCTTTCTCTGGGCTGCAGACAGCTGCCTTATCACTGTGTCTTCATGTGGTGGAAGGTCCCCAGCCCTGGGCTCTTCTCCTTCTTGCGGGGACACTAGTCTCATCAAAAGCCCCAACCTCACGACTTCACCCTCACCTCACCAGCTCCCGAAGGCCCTACTCCAAACACCGTCTCGCAGGAGGTAGGGCTTCACCTTATGCATGGCAGGGGGAGGGCATGTACATCATGTCCCTAGCACTGAAGGTGGAGGAGGTTAAGGAATTTGCTTTTTGTTACAGAGCAAGTGGGTGTCCCTGGTGGCTCAGGGGTAAAGAATCCGCCTGCAATGCAGGAACCGCAGCAGGTGAGGGTTTGATCCCTGGGTCAGGAAGTTCCCCTGGAGGAGGGCATGGGAACCCCCTTCAGTATTCTTTCCTGTAGAATTCCATGGACAGAGGAACCTGGCAGGGTATAGTCCATGGAGTCCCTAAGAGTCAGACATGGCTGAAGTGACTTAGCACACAAGCATACACACACCGGGCAAGTAAAACCTTAAAGATGGAGCAAGCCCCTGGAACTTGCTAAGATACACCCTCCCAACAAGCACCCCATCAAAAGACCACGCAGCTTGCCGCTCTGCTGAATGCCCTGCTGCGGGCATGTTCTCCATACGATAAACTGAGGAACGCTTGCAGTCCTCTGCTTCATATCAGCTTGTCACTCAGCCCTTCAGTGGCCTTCAACCCCATTCAGGAGCAAACAGAAAGCTCTCGATGACTCCACAAGTGCTCTGGCCTCTTCTGATGGTGACGTTGTCTCCAGTCCCTGCCAGACTCCGCCCCGCCTGCCAGAGCCCACCACCCCTTCTCTGGGACCATGCCCCACTCCACCTGAGACTGTGTTCTTTACCCTCTTGTATTCATCATCAGAGCCCACACTGCTGCCTGACAGAACCCTACCCTAGGTCCTTTCCTTACTGTGTTTTCACACCCACCTCCCTTAGTTAAATGCAGGTTTCCCCTGAACAGAGAGGCAGTTGTGTTTGTGTTGAGTCCACCAATATCTCTAACAGCATCCAGCACATAGGAGATGTGCACTATTTGCTGAATTTACAGAATAATGAAGGGTAACTCTAAGTGGTCCGAGTTTGTCCCTTCTATGGAGATAAAGAAGCCTGGGTCAGAGGTGCCAAGGGCTATATCTGAAATCCCCCTGGATGCGGAGGCAAAGCCAGGCCTGAAACCCACGTCTTCTTTCTCTACTGGCCCTTCCATCCCTCCTGCTGCCCTTCCCTGCAGTAGCACAGAGTCAGGAGCAGAAATCCTGCCGAGAAAGGGGGGAGTGCAGGCAGAGCTGCAGGCCCACTGAGGGTCAGGTCAGCACCCCATACACACCCAGCCAACCCTCTACAGGCCCGAGGGGTAACAGTGGCTATTCTCACTTGACAGTCAGATTCTGCCACTTGTTGGCATCACTCAACAAGCCCCTGGCAGAGCCTCTGCTGAAACCCTGGCTCTGACGTGGCAGTTCTGCCTTTACCAGGAGGTGCTGCCCAGGGTCCTTGGATGAATCAGTTTCCCAGCCTCATTCACTCAGGAGTTTAAGGGAAGAGGATGGCTTGGCCTTAGCCAAGTTTTCTAGAATGTAGAAGACTCCTTCCTCAAATTTTTGTTCTTGTGTTTACTGTGAGGGTAATTCAAAATTCAAACAAAAGCCAGAACCCTCTGGGTTCTGAAAGCAGTCTGTTAAATCTACATATAAATCATGTGTTCTTAGAGCCGAGAGTATTTACACACCAGGCCTGCAATCTGACCCCTTTAGACATCTGGGATGGTGTGGCTGAGGCAGGCTTTGCAGTGTCATTTTACACAGATTCCAGGCAAAGGTGAGCTGCAGGTGCACACAGAGACAAGTGAGTGGGGCTCCCAGCCAGGCCATTTACATTATTTTTAGGCAGGAGACACACTGTACTCACCAGGCTTTAGATGCAAGTAATTAATTTGAAAAACGCCCTCCCTCTTTGCCTGTAGTCACACTGAGGAGGGTTTCTCTCTCTCTCTCTCTCTTCCCAGGCCCATTGCCTGATTTCTCATGTATTGCCCATCCTGCAGATTGCCCTGTTACTGAGAAAAATGTTTTTTTTCTTATACTGGCAAGAATGTGTGTTCTCTAAACCAGGTGCTGGTGGCAGTATCCCTGCCCAGAGCCCGCAGCACGGAGGCCCGAGACCGTGGCCCCCCTTCTGTGATGGACCAGAGGCATCACTAGTGTCCCGTCAGGAGTCGGGAGGCGTTTGTTTAGTTCACCACCTGTCTGCTGAGCCCCCCTTTAGTTGGAAGCTTTCTCCTAGACTTCGGAGAAGCAGAAGCGGAAACAAGAGAAAACAAAAGAAAACCCAAACCAAGAAAAGAAACAAGCAAAACCAAAACAAACCAGAAGCTGATAGAAGGGACTATTTGAAGAAGCATGTCCTTGGCATCTGAGCCAGTTTCCCATCCCCTCCTCTAGCTGTGTTTTTAGTATCACACGGGTTTTGGGTGTTGTTCACTAATTCATATGCATACATATTATACAAGGGGGAGTCATCAAAATGAAGCCCCCGAGGCTTGTGCTATCCAGGATCACAAGATAAGGGTGACCACACACACACACACACACACACACACTCTGCATGCCTGCATGCTAAGTTACCTCAATTGTGTCTGACTCTGAGACCCTGTGGACTGTAGTCCGTCAGCTCCTCTGTCCATGGGATTTTCCAGACAAGAATACTGGAGTGGATTACTATGCCCTCCTCCAGGGGATCTTCCCAATCCAAGGATTGAATCTGCGTCTCTATGTCTTCTACATTGGCAGGCGGGTTCTAACATGACATTTCCAGACGTGAGATTACATGTAGTCACATTGCCTGCATAGTATTCATAAAACATACAAAATATATATTATACATGTTTCAATGCCATTCTCCCTAATTAACCTCCAATTAAAATAAATAAATTTTTATTAAAAAACATACAAAATCAATGAAACTTCTGGTAATTTTAAAGTGACTCAGTATATCGGCTCAGGTCTGCCTTGATGCCTCAGTAATTGCCAGCGTTTACAGTAGATTGTGTGCTGGGCCATACTGCAGCCCCGATGCCAACAGGGCATCTAATCAGTTTGGGTGTGTTTAGCCAGGAGACAATATATCATCGTACTTCTGCATCCCCTTCTGATGAGGCAGGAATTCCTTCGGAGACAACTTCCCTGGGTGTCTCATGGACTCAGATAGCTGAACGCTCCTCAGTTGTGATTTGGCCATTGATGCTGAGGAACACTGTACATCATGAGGTAGAAACTGAAACCTGATGACCAGCTTTGAAAGAAAAAGAAACTATATCATGGTCATGAAAATAAAAATCTACATTGTATCATTTTTTAAGATTTCACATATAAGCGATATTGCATTATATATCATGCAAAGATTAATCTCAGCATGTATATATATTTATATATATATATCAAATATATATTTGACTTACTCCACTTCATATGATCGTCTCTAGGGCCATCCATGTTGAAGAATGTGTAGTATGTTGATGGCTGAGTAGTATTCCATTGAATATATGAACTATATCTTTTTTATTCATTCATCTGTTGGTGAAAATTTAGGTTGTTTCCATATCTTAGCTATTGTGAATAGGGCTGCTATGAAGATAGGGATGCATATATCTTGTGAATTATAGTTTTGTCAGGGTATATGCCCTGGAATGGGATGAAAGGGAGAAGCAGACTCTGAGCCCAGCTCCACCTGCTCCCCTGAGCTGGTCTCCATACCTCCATGTCAGATCATCATAAGGCCTCATTATGGACAGAGGGACCACCTGGATATTGTAAAACCCTAATTCCAATTGTACGGTGCCTCCAGGGGCTTCCCATCACCCAGAGTAAATGCCAGCTGCTGACAGTGACTTAAAACTCAACATTCAGAAAACTAAGATCATGATATCTGGTCCCATCACTTCATGGCAAATAGATGTGGACAAGCTTTATTTTGGGGGGTTCCAAAATCACTGCAGATGGTGACTTCAGCCACAAAATTAAAAGATGCTTGCTCCTTGAGGGAAAAGTTATGACCAACTTAGACAGCATATTAAAAAGCAGAGACATTACTTTGCTGGCAAAGGTCTGTCTAGTCAAGGCTATGGTTTTTTCCAGTAGTCACATATGGGCATGAGAGTTGGCCTATAAGGAAAGCTGAGCACAGAAGAATTGATGCTTCTGAACTGTGGTGTTGGAGAAGACTCTTGAGAGTCCCTTGGATAGCAAGGAGATCCAACCAGTCCATCCTAAAGGAAATCAGTCCTGAATATTCATTGGAAGGACTGATGTTGAAGCTGAAACTCCAATACTTTGGCCACCTGATGCAAAGAGCTGATTTATTGGAACAGATCCTGATGCTGGGAAAGATTGAAGGCAGGAGGAGAAGGGGACTATAGAGGATGAGATGGTTGAATGGCATCGCCGACTCAATGGGCATGAGTTTGGGTAAACTCCAGGAGTTGGTGATGGACAGAGAGGCCTGGCATGCTGCAGTCCATGGGGTCCCAGAGAGTCAGACACGACTGAGTGGCTGAACTGAACTGAGCATTGACCCAGGAGACGGACAGAACCTGCCCCGACCTGACACTGCCCTGCTGCACAAGCCTCTCCAGCCACACCAGTCACACCCGCTCCCTGGCTGCCCCTCCCTTCTCACCCTCTGCCTGCTGACCCTCCTTGACACCCTCGCTTTGGGACGTGTCCTCTTACCTCCTGCAGGTCCTCACTCAGTTTAAACCCCTCCCGGTCAAGCCTTCCCCAGATTTCCCATCTCTCCTTTCAGAAGCAGGACATCAACAGAAACAAACATTACTTAGCATTCAGAGACCCCAGATGATGGCAAAATATGAGTTTCAATCTACAGAGCTACAGTATTTTATCTTATATTCCTGGCTTTGCCCCCAAGAGGAGCTCCGAGTAATACAATTTAAAGAGAAGGAAAGGAGTGGATTCCTCTGTGTGATGACAAGGTGACTTTCTGGGCCACTCCACTGTATAGATTCCAGATAGATAAACTCTAAATATTTATCTAAACTCTATTTAGATAAACTCTAAATATTTACTGATCTCCAGTTCTATAGGACTCTGTGCAGGGGTTACTGAGTAGATCAGAGAGCAAGGGACCCAGGCTTTAAGTTTTCAATGCTCATCAGAGGAAGTTAAATACTCAACAGAAAATCACCCCAAAAGGTGTAAGATTAGGTGTTACCCATCAGTGAAGTAGAGCAAAGCATTCTCTGCAGTATTGATCAGATAGTTGAGCTGAAATTAGATGATGCTTAATCTGATGGATAGAGCTTCCTTGGTGGCTCAGACTATAAAGAATCGGCCTGCGATGCAAGAGACCCAGGTTTTATCCCTGGGTTAAGAAGATCCACTGGAGAAGAGAAGGCAACACACTCCAGTATTATTGCCTGCAAATTCCATAGACAGAGGAACCTGGCGGGCTACGGTTACAGGATTGCAAAGAGTTGGACATGACTGATCAACTTTCACTCACTCACACTCTGATGGATGGTTACAGGGACAAAGGTTGCAAGATTTCCAGTCCATATTCTATTGAACTAAATGCAGTTCAACTTTAAAGTACCTTGATGTTATGCAAAGTTTTTTTATAGATAATGCAGTATTATGAAGGGTAAAATAGACTGTTTCTAGCTTTGTGTGCACTGTGATTAATGAAAGCTGATTATGACACATTTTTAGCCTCTAAATATAACATAAGATAATAAGTTTTAAAAATAGACTTGATTATTCCTAGGCAGTGGCTGGTGAGGGTAGATGTCTGGAGTTGATTAAATAGTGCTTGGGGTTCTGGGTCACGTGGAAGAGATATAGAGTCAATATACATTTGGATAAATTAAAAATTCTTCCAATATTCTCTGGAATTTTAGCTTCTATATTTGCCAAACCATGTGAACAATCCACTTTATGATCTCCCTTTCACAGCATTAAAAGAACTTAAGTTATTTACAACACCTGTTATATTATTTAGATGATCATTATATCTTAAATGCATATTAACAATGTATTTTAATTAAAGGATGAAAACAGATGTCACCATTAGCAAATATAATGGGGAGGAAATTACATCTTGTCACTTGTCTTGAAATGCACTCCAGAATGGCTTAGAAAATATGGTACCTAATGATGGCTGACTAATTCATCTACATGGCAAAAGTGGAATCCAGGAAGCTTGTATTTCTCTGCTTTTAAGAAATGGCAAAAAGGAAGCCTTTTTGGAATAAATGTCTTAGTCCTCAGATATTCAATTTAGGCTCTAAAAGTAGGATATTTGCTGGTGCTACTTTTAGAAATCTAAACTCAACCTAAGTCCTCTATATTTTATTATTCTAAATCCTACTTACATATTACCATCCATTAAAAATAACATTAGATGTCACAGAACAAAAGCAGATGCTTTATCTGAATGGTATTCACTGTTTTCTCTGTATGTTATAAAAGGAGCAAATATTTCATGAAGTACTTACTACGTCCATATCTCCCTAAGCACCCTACATGCATTAGCTGTTTTAATCCTCACAACTCTTTAAGTCGTTAAGCATTATCAACCCCATGTTATAAATGAAAAAGTGAGGTCCTAGAGTGTTAAATAATTTGCCAGGCCACAGAGCTGGTGTAAAAGGGAGAGCTCAGGATAGATTTGCACCCAGGAATTTGGCCCCAGAAGCCCTGGGCTCTGCTATTTTCTCAGGTATTGGTACATACCCATGTTTGCCAGATTCAAAACCAGGTTTGCCTGTGTGTGTTCCCACTTCCTGGGGCAACGATCCATTTCCTTCTAGACTCATAGGACGGTTGACACAACTTCAATACCCCTCTCTAAGGATGAGACGGGCTTCCCTGGTGGCTCAGAGGTTAAAGCGTCTGCCTCCAATGCGGGAGACCTGGGTTCGATCCCTGGGTCGGGAAGATCCCCTGGAGAAGGAAATGGCAATCCACTCCAGTATTCTTGCCTGGAGAATCCTGTGGACAGAGAAGCCTAGTAGGTTACAGTCCACAGGGTCGCAAAGAGTCGGACACAACTGAGCAACTTCACCTTCACCTTCAAGGATGAGACAGAACATATGACAGACAAGACAGGAGGGTGACTGGTGGCCAAGCAGAGCCTGGCAGCTGGGTGGGGAAGCTCAGCCTTGACCATCAGAAGGGTTTGTTCGTGGACACACTCCTTAGAAGTCTGCAGATCAGGGCATGCTGCCCATCTGCCTCCTGTGGCTCTTTGGTTTCTGGGAAACAAAGGCCCTTACGTGGTTTTGTGGGCCATTGACTTTAAAAGGAATTATTCTAATCAAATACTACAAATATAAGGTAAATATTTGTCCAAATTACAGCTAACCCTAACCCTAACCCTAAAGGTAAAGGTTCCCCTTATATTTTATCATTCAAAAGAACACAGCAAAACTTGGTTAACTCACTGATAAGAAGGGTAAATTCAGTGTGCATAAATTGATCAGACATTAAAAGCAAAAGAGTGGATCATTCATCCATCCACTATTTCAGAGCATTAGGGACACGTGATTTGGACAATCTACCTTTCTCAGGTCCACTACCCTTAATGATAATATTCTTTTCTTAAATATAAGATTTTAGAATCTCTCTTCTCTTTTTCTGTTTGTGTGAATTGGCAATGACCATTTTAGAAAGTGCTGACCAATTTTTCCGATGAAATGATGTGCATTTACCCAATGGCTGTATCTTCTGGACTTTTCACAAAACAAGTTATAGTAGTAGGTTTCCCTTTCTCTCTGACTTTTGCCTTATAAGATGTCCTTTTTGTCCCTTATTCCTGGGTCTATTGATAGATGATCATGAGTCACTCACACTGGTCCCTGCTGCTGCTGCTAAGTCGCTTCAGTCATGTCCGACTCTGTGCGACCCCATAGACAGCAGCCCACCAGGCTACTCCATCCATGGGACACTGGTCCCTACATGCCAGGAAATCCTGCAGGAATAGCTGCTTCCCCAAAACTTCAGTGTGAGTCCTTTTTCCCCTCATGTATGATCTGTGTCTATAGGTTATAATATGAGCTCAGTAATAATATGAGTAGTAATAAGAGCTCAGTAATAATGTGAGCTCAGTTAAGGTTTACTGAGCGCACGCCACCAGCTGTGCCGAGCTCAGCACTTTAACTGGAGGAACTCAGCTAACCCTCCCCAGGGTCATGTCAGTTCAGTTCAGTCGCTCAGTCGTGTCCGACTCTTTCGAACTCCATGAATCGCAGCACGCCAGGCCTCCCTGTCCATCACCATCTCCTGGAATTCACTCAGATTCGCGTCCATCGAGTCCGTGATGCCATCCAGCCATCTCATCCTCAGTCGTCCCCTTCTCCTCCCGCCCCCAATCCCTCCCAGCATCAGAGTCTTTTCCAATGAGTCAACTCTTCACGTGAGGTGGCCAAAGTACTGGAGTTTCAGCTTTAGCATCAGTCCTTCCAAAGAACTTCCAAGGCTGACCTCCTTCAGAATGGACTGGTTGGATCTCCTTGCAGTCCAAGGGACTCTCAAGAGTCTTCTCCAACACCACAGTTCAAAAGCATCAATTCTTCAGCGCTCAGCCTTCTTCACAGTCCAACTCTCACATCCATTCATGACCACAGGAAAAACCATAGCCTTGACTAGATGGACCTTAGTCGGCCAAGTAATGTCTCTGCTTTTGAATATGCTATCTAGGTTGGTCATAAATTTTCTTCCAAGGAGTAGGC
>SJYX01006317.1:0-32246 GCA_006410675.1 Oreotragus oreotragus | reverse complement strand
TCTCCAGACAGCCATTTTGCTTTTTTGCATTTCTTTTCCATGGGGATGGTCTTGATCCCTGTCTCCTATACAATGTCACGAACCTCATTCCATAGTTCATCAGGCACTCTATCTATCAGATCTAGGCTCTTAAATCTATTTCTCACTTCCACTGTATAATCATAAGGGATTTGATTTAGGTCATACCTGAATGGTCTAGCGGTTTTCCCTACTTTCTTCAATTTAAGTCTGAATTTGGTAGTCACAGCTAACCCATCACTTTATCTTATTTCTTATACTTAATATACCCTGAAACTGTGGTCTTTCATTGATTTGCTTTTTTTAAAATCATCCTTGTTATTTAATGTCTGGACTTCCTAAGTGACTCGGTGGTAAAAAGTGAAGTGAAAGTGTAAAGAATTTGCCTGCTAATGCAGGTGATGCAGGAGATGTGGGTTCAATCCCTGGGTCAGGAAAATCCCCTGGAGTAGGAAATGGCCACCCACTCCAGTATTCTTTCCTGGGAAACCCCATGGACAGGGGAGCCTGGCAGGGCCGCATGGAGTCGCAAAAAGTTGGACGCAACTGAGCGACTGAGCACGCGGTCATTTAATGTCTGCTTTCCCTCCCAGGAAGGAACTATTTAGTCATCATAGTATACCCAGTCCATGCGGTCGCGAAGAGTCGGACACGACTGAGCGATTTCACTTTCACTTTTCACTTTCATGCATTGGAGAAGGAAATGGTGGCCCACTCCAGTGTTCTTGCCTGGGAAATCCCAGGGACAGGGGAGCCTGGTGGGCTGCCGTCTATGGGGTCGCACAGAGTTGGACACGACTGAAGTGATTTAGCAGCAGCAGCAGCAGCAGTATACCCAGTGCATCAACAATATCAGGCACACAGGAGGTGCTCAGTACATGACTAAGTGAATGAATGAATACATAAATGAATATTTGCTGGTCTATCACAAAATCTATGTGAAAAAACAAACAAGCAAACACTATTCCCACCTTGAAGGAACTCAGATTATTAAAACCTTTCTAAAGGTCATGGGTGGGGCTGAAGCTCAAAATATTTTAGCAGCTAAATTACAGAGACAGAGACGTTTTTGGTACCCCAGGGTTCTGTTATGGAACTCCGTTCATTTTGTTATTTTAAGCCTGTCCTTGGTGACGCAGCAATCTATTTAAATTGGCTGTTTAGGAACAGTGCCACGAAGGAAGCAGTGGCATCCTCCCGTATGAAGGCCAGCCTGCCAGTGCTCTGTCCATCGCAGACACTCAGAACCTCTGGTGCCCTGAACAATACCTCATGCAAGCAAGGCACTCGATAAATATTTGCTCAGCGGCTGAATGAATACCTTAGGATTTTGCTCTGCTTTTTTTGGAAGCGCTTGTATTATCTCCCAGTTCTTTGGGGGATCTAGGCTTTGCTGGCCCTGTTCCCATCTCATCCATTGTGAAAAGCCTTGCACCAGCCTTGCACCTCCCCGGAGGAAAGTAGGACCAGGTATTTGGCAGCAATGTCTGCAGTGACCAGAAGACACCTGCTTAGGAACAGTGTGTGGATTTTTTTTTTTTTTTTTTTGGTGTTTCTGTTTCCCAGTGGTTTCTTTATTTCCATTTTTAGAGAATAGTTATCTTTTCTCTAAGCAATAAGATAAACTCAGCAGTGCAAATCTCTTTAACTCCCCTCACATAATGATTCCTCAAATACCTGAGTGCGTATACTGGTGGCTGGCAGTGTGCCTGACACTGGGGATTGAGACAGAAAATGAAGGTCCAGGCCCTCAGGGAGTAAGTGTCTGGCCTTGACTGACACAATATTGCACAAGGATGAGCCATATAAGAAGGCAAACACAGACGCTGTGAACTTGCCTGTATTCCCGCATGCCCTTATCTCCCTCTGTGATGTGGTGGCAGCATCCTCTTTCTTAAGCCGCTTACAGCTCATATTTTATTTCAGTGTAACTGCTTGAAGTTTGTCCCCAAAGAAAAAGGTTCCATTTTCTTTTGTCCCCTCAGTATTCATGATGTGATTTCTCACTTTTTACATGTTCTCTCCTACTTTTACATCCAACGAGGTGGCATTTCTCTCAAGGTTAAGTGTTCTGAGATCTTGTTTACAACTGCAGAAACCTGCTGTCTCTGGTGGGGTTGGGACATTGGTTTCGATTGACATTGGTTTCGATCTTTATTTGCTGTCTTTGGAATGTATATGAAAACATTGGTCGTTGAGTCACATTCCCTTTGCTCTTCCACTCAGATTTTCTAAGTTTTCTAGTGTGTGTGAGGTCTTTGTATTCTTTCTGTCTCTCTGGGACTGTTTTCCATCTACTCTGATTAGCGTCATATGTTTATTTATTATAAGAACAAACTCTATATCCAGAATTGTGGACAGAGTTGTGGTCATGGGGCCTGTAGAGTGACAATACCCACAGTCTTACTATTAAAATATGAAATAATTAACCCCCTTCATTTGGGCTTTCCTGGTGACTCAAACAGTAGAAAATCAGCCTGCAATTCAGGACACCTGGGTTTGATCCCAGGATTGGGAAGATTCCCTGAAGAAGGGACTGACTACCCAGTCCAGTATTCTTGCCTGGAGAATCCCCATGGACAGAGGAGCCTGCGGGATACAGTCCATGGGGTCACAAAAAATTGGACACGACGGAGTGACTAACATTTTCTTTTTCTTTCACTCAACAGTTACTAAATGTTGGACTGTGGGCTTCTCTGATGGCTCCGTGGTAGAGGAGCTGGGCAGGCTACACAGTCCATGGGGCTGCAAAAGAATCAGACACGATCTTAAAAATCGTGTTGACCAAAGAACAACAAAAAAATGTTGGATTAAATACTGGTAAATTACGCATTACCGGGAAGCGCCCTCTGCTTAGCTTAGTTCACCCCTTAGTCTCACTAGATGCTAGAAGCCAGGGGCGCTAAGAGGAAGGACACAATCCTTGCCTGAAGGAGGTGGAAAATCCACTGAAAGAGAGAGATAACAGTATAAATATGATATATTATGAAGGCTTAAAAAGAATTAGGTCCTGGGTTCAGTGGGAAAGAGTGGTTAGTTCTACTTTAATGGGGGTAGGAATCAGAGGAGAGCAGAAAAGTCCTGGTAAGGTTGGGGAAAAAAGTGAAAGTGTTAGTTGCTCAGTCGTGTCTGACTCTTTGTGACCCTATAGACTGTAGCCCACCTGCCAGGCTTCTCTGCCCATGGAATTTTCCAGGCAAGAATACTGGAGCGGGTGGCCATTCCCTTCTCCAGGGGATTTTCCCGACCCAAGGATCGAACCCAGGTCTTCTGCATTGCAGGCAAATTCTTTACTTCTGAGCCACTAGGGAAGCCCAGGTAGGGTTGGAAGCTGAGCTTAAAAGAAGATTAGTGTCTGACTGTACAGTGGTTTAGGGAGTTTCCAGGGAAACAAAGACACAGAAGTGATAAAGTGTGGTATGCTCAAGCCACTGCAGTTCAAAAAATCTGGAACACAGTGTGTAGAGTGAAGAAAGCTAAATGAAAGAGGCAGAGTCAACCTCACGGAGGCCTTCATACTGCATCCTGAGCAGGCATGGAGGTGTGTGATATAGTGAAGGGGAGATGGGAGGGTGGGCTACCAGGTTAGAGGATAAGGCTTTAAGTAGAGGAGTAGCAAAAATTGGTTTGTGTCTGATGGTCATCCCAGAGGAAGCTTGTGATGTGAACTGGAGGCAGAGCAGTTTTAACTGCTGACATCCCCAGAAACTCATTTTAAAAAAGGATTTGTATATGCTTCTGGGTTTAATTTTCTGATTTTAAAGAATTTTCAGTCAGTTCAGTTCAGTCGCTCAGTCGTGTCCGACTCTTTGTGACCCCATGAATCGCAGCACGCCAGGCCTCCCTATCCATCACCATCTCCCGGAGTTCACTCAGACTCACGTCCATCGAGTCCATGATGCCATCCAGCCATCTCATCCTCGGTCGTCCCCTTCTCCTCCTGCCCCCAATCCCTCCCAGCATCAGAGTCTTTTCCAATGAGTCAACTCTTACCTCCATGTTAATAAGTGAGTTTGGTCTATGATTTTCTTTTTTTAGACAGTCCCAACCTAGACAGCATATTAAAAAACAGAGACATTACTTTGCCAACAAAGGTCCATCTACTCAAGGCTATGGTTTTTCCAGTGGTCATGTATGGATGTGAGAGCTGGACTATAAAGAAAACTGAGTGCCAAAGAATTGATCCTTTTGAACTGTGGTGTTGGAGAAGACTCTTGAGAGTCCCTTGGACTGCAAGGAGATCCAACCAATCCATCCTAAAGGAGATCGGTCCTGGGTGTTCATTGGAAGGACTGATGTTGAAGCTGAAACTCCAATTTTTTGGCCACCTGATGCCAAGAGCTGACTCATTTGAAAAGACCCTCATGCTGGGAAAGATTGAGGACAGGAGAAGAAGGGGACGACAGAGGATGAGATGGTTGGATGGCATCACCGACTCAATGGACATGGGTTTGCGTAGAGTCCGGGAGTTGGTGATAGACAGGGAGGCCTGGTGTGCTGCAGTTCATGGGGTCGCAAAGAGTCGGACACAACTGAGTGTCTGAACTGAACTGAACTTGTTTAATTTTAATAGCAAGGTTAAGACTACCCAGAGATGACTTAGATTTCTTTTATTCTCTTTCTAGAGCCTGGAATAGTTTTATCTCAGAAAATTCTATCTATTCCTAGAAGATTTGGTTAAAGTTCCCTAGAAAATCATCTAAGCTTGGAGTCTTTAATTTTGAGGGTTGGGGAAGATTCTGTCTACTGATTCAGCTACTTTAATGCTTACTGGACTATTCAGACTTTCTATATTTTTCCTTGATTCAACTTTCTGACTTATGTATGTTTGTAAAATTGTCCAGTTGATGGCAAATCTTCTATTTCAAAGTTATCCACATAAAGGAGCACAGAAACTTTGAAGGGAGGTGGAAATATTCTTTATCTTATTTGTGGAAGTGGGGTCATAGATATACACATCTATCAGAATTTACCAAATTATGTATTATAAACAGATACAGTACATAGTAAATAATTTATACCCCTTAAAGTTGATTAAGCTTCCCGGTGGTGCTAGTGGTAAAGAACCCACCTGCCAGTGCAGGAGATGTAAGAGATGCAAGTTTAATCCCTGGGTCAGGAAGATCCCCTGGAAGAGGAAATGGCAACCCACTACAGTATTCTTGCCTGAAGAATCCCATGGATGGAGGAGCCTGGTAGGCTACATAGAGTTGCAAAGAGTCAGATGTGACTGAAGCAACTAGCACACACACAAAGTTGATTAACATTTCTCTGCAGAAAATTATATACAGTATTCTTTGTGATTTTTAAAAATTCTTTCCTATGGACATTCCTTACCTAGGAACTGCCACTTTCACACTCAGAGCCGTAGATGTATGACCCTGCCTTAACTGGCAGACTGGTAAAAATGGACGGCAGAATCTGAAAATAATATAGCACCATTTAAGTACTAAATAGTTAATATATTTTACTTTCTTGGAGTTCAGTGTTTTGCCAACTAAATTGTTTTTACTAGTTACTTAATGCAATTGATATTTTTCTTTTCATTTGCTAAAAAAGACTAGTTGTCTGGATTTGAGAGAGCTAGGTATACTTGTCTAATGTAAAACTTTATGCCTTCTAATTTTCTTCTAGTTATTAAATGCATTCTAGAAGAAAATATCATAATATGTGAGATGGACTATTTCATAAGTCAGGGCTTATATCTTATTGCTAAATATGAGCTGAAGAAGGAATAGGTCTATGACAAGTATAATCAGAGATGCCACCAGTTTGTCTCGAGGCTTATTCAGAACAAGCAGGAGCTTTTCAAGAGGTGTACGAAAAATGTTGTCGAACATCATTTTCTAACCGTATCAGATAATTATGTGTTTTTGAAAGTAGTACTAAGCAGTTTAATGGGAAATCAATTCTGCTTTTACTGAGTGGAGCTCGGTATCAGCAACAAAGCTAATTATCTTAAATTTGAAGTAGACCTCCTGGGGTGAAAAAAAAAAAAAGGTACAAACTTGAGTAATCCTTTCTCTTGCTTCCTTGGGCTATTTTTTCTTTTTTCTGTATTTGAGGTACCTTCTGGTTGTTTTGTTTTAATCTTGAAGAGAAGTTGGAAGCGCAAGACTGAATGCTGCTGTATTGTATCATTTGCTAGGACTCCCATAACAAAGCACTACAGACTGAGTGGCTTAAATAACATTTATTTCATCATAGTTATAGAGGCTGAAAGTCCAAGATTAAGGTGTCTTCAGGGTTGGTTTCTTATGAGACCTCTCTCTTTGAGTTATAGATGGCCGTCTTCTGTGTCTTCACATGTTGTATTAGTCAGTGTTCTCCAGATAAAACAGATCCAACAGGATGAATGGATATACACACACAGATGGCTATGTGCATTTGTGTCTATATAGACATTTACACACACATACACACACAGATTGAGATTTTAAGGAGTTGGCTTGCACAATTGTGCAGGATACGTGGGTTTGACCCCTGGGTTGGGAAGATCCCCTGGAGAAGGAAATGGCAACCCACTCTAGTATTCTTGCCTGGGAAATCCCATGGACAGAGGAGCCTGATGGGCTACAGTCCATGGGGTCACGAAGAATAAGACACAACTTAGCGACTAAAGAACAACAGCAATTTCCAAATACAGTCCTATTATGAAATCTTAAGGGTTAGAGCTTCAAAATATGCATTTTAGAGAACAAATTCAAGCTGCTGCTGCTGCTAAGTCACTTCAGTTATGTCCAACTCTGTGCAACCCCAGAGAGATGGCAGCCCACCAGACTCCCCCGTCCCTGGGATTTTCCAGGCAAGAACACTGGAGTGGGTTGCCATTTCCTTCTCCAATGCATGAAAGTGGAAAGTGAAAGTGAAGTCGCTCAGTTGTGTCCTACTCTTAGCGACCCCCTGCAGCCTACCAGGCCCCTCCGTCCATGGGATTTTCCAAGCAAGAGTACTGGAGTGGGGTGCCATTGCCCTCTCCGAAATTCAAGCTACCACAGCCATCAACTTAAAAGTAAGCATAACTAGAAAGACAATTCAAAGGGAAAAACAGCCGTCCTAATATTAAAAGTGTTATTTAGCCTGACTTTAAGATAAAGCATGTTTTTGAAACCTGAGATAAACCAATTAACTGGAATGGGAAATAACTTTTTAATATATTCATATGTCTACAATCTAGAAGTCGAGTTTGTTTTCCTTTGCCAAGGATATTTATATTATCACAGTAATTAGAGATTAGATTTTTTTTTAATTTCTTATTTTGGTTATATGTGGATTTCTACCCGTTTTCATTTTATGTTTTTAAGTTTCAAGTTAGAGAGAAACAGGTAAGGAGTTTTTCTTGAGTTATGAACTAATTTGAAATTGTTATTAAAAACAGAGCCACATTTTTCTTTTCATGGCAATATATGAAATAAACGATGGGAATATTACCAATAAAATGAAAGAGAAAATTAGCAAGAGAATATAATATAAAAGACAAAACAGAAAATACATCTTCAACAGTTCTCTCAAATCAATAAAAGTAATCTTACAACATTATCTCATATGTTTATATCAGCACCTTATGTCACTTATGTTTTTCAGATCTGTTTAACTAAAGGGTAAAGTGCTTCCCTATCTCTGATACCAAAAAAAAAAAATGCTTCTGTTATCTCTCTCTTTTTTTTTTTTTGCAGATAACAAAGAGATTTTCCTTTCCAAAGCAATTCACAAGTGCTTCATAGAAGTCAATGAAGAAGGCTCAGAAGCTGCTGCTGCCTCAGGTGCCAAACTATGGTTTTCCCAAATCTCAACTTTCCTAGATTTGTATTCTTAAAGCAATCTTGGGTGGGGGAATGGGAGTCATTTTTAGAACCAAGTCATAAAACTGATGCTGCCCTCACTTAGAAGTCAAGCTAATGATGAACCTGCTAGAATTTTCCAAATAGGATATGAAACATGCATTCATTTCAGTGCCCCATGCAGAGTAACTGCCATCTCTAATGAGAGGCAGGAGGAGATTGTCAGCTCTGCAGAATAGATTTTCCTGATGCGCTGTCCATTTAAATATTTAAAATATTTCCCTTCTGCCCCGTTAAACATTTTTCTTTCTATTTAATTATTTGTGGGAGTTAGTTCTTAATTTTGTCAGTGAAGAGCTTTGATTTCTTTAAAAGCCCATGCACAAACAAGCATACATGATAGCATGCAATACAAAATTTTAAGTTAATAATAAAATAATTTTAAATGAAAATTTTAAAAAATTTACCTAAATCATGCATCAAAAAAAAAAACAATAACAGTAAATGTCCTTAATTATTTTGAATATTCTGATTTCCTTAGTTAAGTGAGAAAGATTTTTCTTTTCTCATTTATTTGTCTGGTTTTGTTTCAATATCATGTTCAACAGCCATCACCAAATTTTAGAAGGATTTTTTCCTTCTCTAGTAAAATGTAACACATCATGTTTGTACACATTTTTAACCTGTGCATATATTTACCCATTAAGAGGATCTCATCAGTTAAAACGGTGTTTGGGGGAGGAAATAGAAACAGTAGTCTCAGGCATTGAGAAAGCTTCAAATCTTACATCATTTAATCTTGGCCTTTTCCTGACAACACATCACCCTGCAGCAAGTATAAAATGATTATCCCACAATAAGGATCTCAAGGGAATTCAGTTTCCCAGCTGTAGGAAACATCACTGAATCTCTCCTTGCTGAATTTTCTCTTTAATCACTGCTGTTCTGGCCACTTGCTAGAAGCCTGGTGACTTGCTATGTAAAATCCCCATTTCAGATAAAAGAAATGATGATTTGGTAATATAAAGAAACTGGGGGAGGGGAAAACTGGAGGAGGGTATTTGGTTTTTTGTTTTTGTTTTTCCACTTTCCTTAAGTCATTTTATTAAAGCTGTAAGTATTTGTCTGAGGCCGAGAATAAAAATTTGTAATAGGCAGAATAAATTATCCTGTTTTCGGTGGGGTGATGGGAGGAAACTGTGTGTGTGTACATGTGTGTGTACGTATTTGTTTTTCTTCATTACTCTTAGCGACCCCCTGCAGCCTACCAGGCCCCTCCGTCCATGGGATTTTCCAAGCAAGAGTACTGGAGTGGGGTGCCATTGCCCTCTCCGAAATTCAAGCTACCACAGCCATCAACTTAAAAGTAAGCATAACTAGAAAGACAATTCAAAGGGAAAAACAGCCGTCCTAATATTAAAAGTGTTATTTAGCCTGACTTTAAGATAAAGCATGTTTTTGAAACCTGAGATAAACCAATTAACTGGAATGGGAAATAACTTTTTAATATATTCATATGTCTACAATCTAGAAGTCGAGTTTGTTTTCCTTTGCCAAGGATATTTATATTATCACAGTAATTAGAGATTAGATTTTTTTTTAATTTCTTATTTTGGTTATATGTGGATTTCTACCCGTTTTCATTTTATGTTTTTAAGTTTCAAGTTAGAGAGAAACAGGTAAGGAGTTTTTCTTGAGTTATGAACTAATTTGAAATTGTTATTAAAAACAGAGCCACATTTTTCTTTTCATGGCAATATATGAAATAAACGATGGGAATATTACCAATAAAATGAAAGAGAAAATTAGCAAGAGAATATAATATAAAAGACAAAACAGAAAATACATCTTCAACAGTTCTCTCAAATCAATAAAAGTAATCTTACAACATTATCTCATATGTTTATATCAGCACCTTATGTCACTTATGTTTTTCAGATCTGTTTAACTAAAGGGTAAAGTGCTTCCCTATCTCTGATACCAAAAAAAAAAAATGCTTCTGTTATCTCTCTCTTTTTTTTTTTTTGCAGATAACAAAGAGATTTTCCTTTCCAAAGCAATTCACAAGTGCTTCATAGAAGTCAATGAAGAAGGCTCAGAAGCTGCTGCTGCCTCAGGTGCCAAACTATGGTTTTCCCAAATCTCAACTTTCCTAGATTTGTATTCTTAAAGCAATCTTGGGTGGGGGAATGGGAGTCATTTTTAGAACCAAGTCATAAAACTGATGCTGCCCTCACTTAGAAGTCAAGCTAATGATGAACCTGCTAGAATTTTCCAAATAGGATATGAAACATGCATTCATTTCAGTGCCCCATGCAGAGTAACTGCCATCTCTAATGAGAGGCAGGAGGAGATTGTCAGCTCTGCAGAATAGATTTTCCTGATGCGCTGTCCATTTAAATATTTAAAATATTTCCCTTCTGCCCCGTTAAACATTTTTCTTTCTATTTAATTATTTGTGGGAGTTAGTTCTTAATTTTGTCAGTGAAGAGCTTTGATTTCTTTAAAAGCCCATGCACAAACAAGCATACATGATAGCATGCAATACAAAATTTTAAGTTAATAATAAAATAATTTTAAATGAAAATTTTAAAAAATTTACCTAAATCATGCATCAAAAAAAAAAACAATAACAGTAAATGTCCTTAATTATTTTGAATATTCTGATTTCCTTAGTTAAGTGAGAAAGATTTTTCTTTTCTCATTTATTTGTCTGGTTTTGTTTCAATATCATGTTCAACAGCCATCACCAAATTTTAGAAGGATTTTTTCCTTCTCTAGTAAAATGTAACACATCATGTTTGTACACATTTTTAACCTGTGCATATATTTACCCATTAAGAGGATCTCATCAGTTAAAACGGTGTTTGGGGGAGGAAATAGAAACAGTAGTCTCAGGCATTGAGAAAGCTTCAAATCTTACATCATTTAATCTTGGCCTTTTCCTGACAACACATCACCCTGCAGCAAGTATAAAATGATTATCCCACAATAAGGATCTCAAGGGAATTCAGTTTCCCAGCTGTAGGAAACATCACTGAATCTCTCCTTGCTGAATTTTCTCTTTAATCACTGCTGTTCTGGCCACTTGCTAGAAGCCTGGTGACTTGCTATGTAAAATCCCCATTTCAGATAAAAGAAATGATGATTTGGTAATATAAAGAAACTGGGGGAGGGGAAAACTGGAGGAGGGTATTTGGTTTTTTGTTTTTGTTTTTCCACTTTCCTTAAGTCATTTTATTAAAGCTGTAAGTATTTGTCTGAGGCCGAGAATAAAAATTTGTAATAGGCAGAATAAATTATCCTGTTTTCGGTGGGGTGATGGGAGGAAACTGTGTGTGTGTACATGTGTGTGTACGTATTTGTTTTTCTTCAAGATCAAATAGAGATGTTAGCTCATCTACAATTTTTCTCTCTTTAAGTCTTTAAAATCTTGCTTTGTGTAAATCATTACCTTTGTGCTGAACATAGATGGTCTGGAGAAATTGCTCATTAGTCCCTGCTTATCCACAGACCTGTAATTACTTTCTCTCTGTGCTACAGGAATGATTGCAATTAGCAGGATGGCTGTGCTGTATCCTCAAGTTATTGTCGACCATCCATTTTTCTTTCTTATCAGGAACCGGAGAACAGGTAAGTCTGTTGTGAGAACAGAACTTTATTTATGGCCAAAAAGAAATCATTTGTTAATTGAAAACATGTTCCTGCATTTTTGTCAGATAATTTCTAATGTTCAAATGATTTTTTAAGTGACAATAATTTACTCACATTCTTATCTTTAGACCATTGCTAATTGTAAGCAAGAAGGAAAATAAATAGCTTTTGTTCAATTCCTTTTTTGTTCACTCCCTACCCAATGCAGGTACAATCCTGTTCATGGGCCGAGTCATGCATCCTGAAACCATGAACGCCAGTGGACATGATTTTGAGGAACTTTAAATCATTTTATCTGAGTAACAAAAGAAAACAGTAACTCAGCACATTATGTTTGCAACTGGTATATATTTGAGACTTGTGTTTTACAATATATCTGAAAATAATATTTAAAATAGTCCCTGAAAAAATGATGTATGTAAATTATAAGCCAACTTGTCAAGGAATGTTATCACTATTATTGAGATAATGATCCTGTCATGTCATTGTGTTTGTTGTGCAAGTATTTAAAATAAAAGTACATAGTGAACATGTGAACAGCTCTGTTCTTCATTTTAGAAGTTGTAGCATATAGATACCTCTAGGGAGAATTTGAAAACAGTGGTACTTCTGGACTTCTTAAGTCTTTCATCATTGTACAGAAACAAAGCACCAAAGTAAATTAGTGTTATTCACTTATACATAACAAGCAACAACTAGTGAGGTATTTTTGTGGAGAGCTATTCCACAAAAACTCTGATTGCTGTTTCTCTGAAAACAGTGTATAGTTTAAAATAAAAATCTGCAAGCTAAACATCTTTTATGTGGCTCCATGAAGAAACTTGTTAGGAAAAAATTGGGGCTATGCCAACCCATAGCTTATAGCTATAGCTTATTGACTATGTCTTTAAAGATCCACTTGGCTTCATAAGGGTGATATAGATTACAAGCCTGGTATATCACCATGTTTTGCTGCTGCAAGTAAAATCTGACCTACAACTTAGTTGCCTCAAGTCCCCAAATAAGCAGGATGAGCAAATTAATAATAAAAATATTCCCTCTGGTATGTCACTGAAGAATAAACTAGAAAAACTCTGCTGGTACAGATACTGGAAACTAGCAGTTCACAGGCCGAAAGCTACTCACAGGGATGTTCTTGTTTGTTCTGTGTAAGAGATTTTCCTTTTTTGAACTTAAAGATCTGTAATTGGAGTATCGCATTCCTTGTTTTCCCCATTGGTTCCTGTTGGTTCTGGAATACACTTGTGTTTGAAACCTCTTGAGAGATATATCCTTTGCATAATGTTTTGCTTTTATTTTCTAGTACAAATGTTGTCAATTCCAGTGGAAACAGTATCAATTTCTTTAGTTCTCTAGTAAATTATTTTGTTATCCTGTGGCTGAAATAACAGCATTCCTTTGTTGAGGGGTGGGGGGTAGGTATATGGGGGAAGGAATAATCTCATCAGATTCCATGAGTGGAACCAGACTCATTTAATGCCAAATGTTTGATTCTTTGATTAATAATTTCTGAAAAAGTTTGAAATGTTTCAAAATTTAACAGAAACAGTATGATTGTGACTTTCTTGTATGTTAGGTATCTTGCTATGATTTGGAGCTGTTAAGAAGACTGATATTATTAACTTTAATTCTGTTCAGGAGAACTGTGGTTTAGAGCAAGCAGGCCTGACTTTGACATACTGAATTCTAAACTGAGAGGAAAAACTTGAAAATCTGCATTTTTAAAAAGTTCCTTTGGTGATTTTGTTATACACTAAATCTTGAATATTGCTAAAATAAAGGATACATGTGGAACACTTAAATATTATTTGTTTGCATGAATGAGTACTCAGTTGTTCAGTCATGTCCAACTCTGTAACCCTGTCGTCTATAGCCCACAAGGCTCCTCTGTCCATGGGGATTCTCCAGGCAAGAATACTGGAGTGGGTTGCCATTTCCTCCTCCAGGGNAATAAAGGATACATGTGGAACACTTAAATATTATTTGTTTGCATGAATGAGTACTCAGTTGTTCAGTCATGTCCAACTC
This sequence comes from Oreotragus oreotragus, assembly GCA_006410675.1. Taxonomy (NCBI): domain Eukaryota; kingdom Metazoa; phylum Chordata; class Mammalia; order Artiodactyla; family Bovidae; genus Oreotragus; species Oreotragus oreotragus. The sequence goes on along the minus strand of SJYX01006317.1, from coordinate 18,765 downwards.
TGTAACCCTGTCGTCTATAGCCCACAAGGCTCCTCTGTCCATGGGGATTCTCCAGGCAAGAATACTGGAGTGGGTTGCCATTTCCTCCTCCAGGGGATCTTCCTGACCCTGGGATTGAACCCACATGTCCTGCGTTCCTTAGCACTGGCAGGCGGATTCTTTACCAATGAACCCTCGGAAAGCCTCACTAGTTGTTTAAATGTGGTTAATTTATAGAAAATTAGATCAATCAATAAAGTACCCTAAATTGGTTTTTTATGTGTAATGCGATCACTTGGGTATCTAATTAAAAATGCAGATTCTCATTTAGTATCTTTGGGGTGGGACCTGAAATTCTACATTTTTAACAAGTTCCCAGGCGATGCCATTACTGTTGGCCCATTGACTCAGGTTGGTAGCAAAGCTCCACTTAACATAGATTTACATGTTTGATATTTTTACATAATGAAACAGAAAATTTTTATAATTTTCATGCAACTTGGAGAGATTCAAGAGAGAGGGTTGTAGTTTACATTGAGTGCAGTAAATTTATTAAAAAATGATTTTACTTGAGTTCTTTTTTCTATTACATACTATAGAAAAATGCAGACTTCTTTTGCATATTAGAACACTTGAAATATAGTCTTTAAAAATATAAAGACATTTATAGGCAATGCCCACAAAAGAATTTATGAGTATCCAAGGATGCAATATTTAACATTTAATCTTTTACTACTTATATATTCAGAAGACTTATAGTTTATTCATAAAGCTGAGGTTATTGGAGACCAGCATTCTCATTTTCATTTATAATGTACACAGGCTGTTGATTCAGTGTTGATATTCTGAGTTTGTGATGTTCTTTATTACTGTTTCACTACTTCTTAAGCATTACCTATATTGTTATACCTGTGTAGCCATCAGTCAACTAAATGAGTTACCTATAAGGGACAGTAAACATCATTAGACAAGCATGTGAATTTTATAAAGTCCAAAATGTAATTTTTATTTGCTGATACAAAATTAAACTTTACCATTCAGAATGTTTACCTTCAGTTCAGTTCAGTTCAGTTGCTCAGTCATGTCCGACTCTTTGTGACCCCACGAATTGAGCAAATCAAGGCCTCCCTGTCTATCACCAACTCCCGGAGTTCGCTCAAACTCACGTCCATCGAGTCGATGATGCCATCCAGCCATCTCATCCTCGGTTGTCCCCTTCTCCTCCTGCCCCCAATCCCTCCCAGCATCAGAGTCTTTTCCAATGAGTCAACTCTTCGCATGAGGTGGCCAAAGTATTGGAGTTTCAGCTTTAACATCAGTCCTTCCAAAGAACACCCAGGACTGATCTCCTTTAGAATGGACTGGTTGGATCTCCTTGCAGTCCAAGGGACTCTCAAGAGTCTTCTGAACACCACAATTCAGAAGCATCAATTCTTCAGCGCTCAGCTTTCTTCACAGTCCAACACATCCATACATGACCACTGGAAAAACCATAACCTTGATTAGACAGACCTTTGTTGGCAAAGTAATGTCTCTGCTTTTGAATATACTACCTAGGTTGGTCATAACTTTTCTTCCAAGGAGTAAGCGTCTTTTAATTTCATGGCTGCAATCACCATCTACAATGATTTTGGAGCCCCCAAAAATAAAGTCTGACACTGTTTCCACTGTTTCCCCATCTATTTCCCATGAAGTGTTGGGACCAGATGCCATGATCTTTGTTTTCTGAAGGTTGAGCTTTAAGCCAACTTTTTCACTCTCCCATTTCACTTTCATCAAGAGCCTTTTTAGTTCCTCTTAACTTTCTGCCATAAGGGTGGTGTCATCTGCATATCTGAGGTTATTGATATTTCTCCCAGCAGTCTTGATTCCAGCTTGTGTTTCCTCCAACCTAGTGTTTCTGATGATGTGCTCTGCATATAAGTTAAATAAGCAGGGTGACAATATATAGCCTTGAGGTACTCCTTTTCCTATTTGGAACCAGTCTGTTGTTCCATGTCCAGTTCTAACTGTTGCTTCCTGACCTGCATACAGGTTTCTCAAGAGGCAGGTCAGGTGGTCTGCTATTCCCATCCCTTTCAGAATTTTCCACAGTTTATTGTGATCCACACAGTCAAAAGCTTTGGCATAGTCAACATTTACCTTAAAATATTTCAAAACAATTTAGATGTCCCTTAAATGAAAATGGAGTCTACCTTATTATTAGCATGTTTATGGAGTCCTTAAAAATAGAATATCTGATAGTACCAAGGTTTTCCTATTATTTTGTCTTATTTATAATTTCTTCAATATTTCCTTTCTGTTGAAAAATAAATCTTTTTTTAGTTTCTTTTTATTTAAATTGGGGCATAGTTGATTTACAATATTATATTAGTTTCAGGTATACAAAATAATAATTCAAATTTTGTATAGCTTATACTCCGTTTAAAGTTATTATGAAATACTGCCTATATTCCCAGTGCTATACAGTATATTTTGGTTTCTTGTTTATTTGTACATAGTAGTTTTTACCTCTTAACCTCCCTACTTTATCTTGCCCCCCTGCTCTTTCCTCTCCCCATTGGTAACCACTACATCTGTTAAGTCTGTTTCTTTTTCATCACATTCATTTGTTTGTTTTATTTTTTAGATTCAACATATATATGATAACATACAGTATTTGTCTTTCTCTTATTTTACTTAGCAGAATATCCTCTAGGTCCCTCCTTGGTTTTGCAAATGGCAAAATTTCTTTCTTTTTATGGCTGATTAATATTCCATACATATACATATACCACATCTTTGTTATTCATTCGTCTGTTGTTGGGCATTTAGACTGCTTCTATATCTTGGCTATTGTAAATAATGCTGCTATGAATCTTAGGGTACATGTATCTTTTCAAATTAGTGGTTTCATTTTCTTAAGCTGTATGCACAGGAGTAGAATTACTGGATTATATGGTACTTATATTTTTAGTGTTTTGAGGAGAAAAATTAAAAAGCATAGGCCAGTTTCATTTTCTTTAAAATGTATGTTAGCACACAAACACATAGACAGACATATATGATATGCACAGCCAGCTTAAAAAAACTTTTCTATTTGTCTCATATCTGGGGGGAGGAAATCAACAACAATGACACATTTTCTGCTTTTACTTTAAATCATTTTTCTAGCTTCACTGAGGTATAATTGACAAATAAAATTGTATATATTTAAACTTTACAACACAATTATTTGATGTACGCATAGGTTGTGATTAACACAACCAAGTTGATTAATAAATATATCACCTCGTATGGTTACCGTGTGTGTGTGTGTGTGTGTGTGGTGAGAATGCTTTAGGTGTATTCTCTTAGCAAATTTCAAGCATACAATATAGTATGCTTAGCTATGGTCACCATCCTGTGCATTAGATCTCCAGAACTTATGCATCTTATCATCAAAAGTTTATATCCTCTGCTCAATATCTCCCTACTTCCCCCACCCCTCAGCATGTAAAACTACCATTCTACTCTCTGTTTCTATGAATTTGACTGTTTTTGGGGGGTTCCACATACAATTGATACCATACAGTATTTGTCTTCCTTTTTATGACTTATTTCACATAGCACAAGGCCCTCCAGTTTTATCCCTGTTGTTATAAGTAAGCCCCTCAGCCCTGGCAACCACCATTCTATTCGGTTTCTAGTTACTCTTACTTTTTATTTTATTTATTTTTTATTTTTAGAGATTTTTCATTATGAGACATACAGTATTTGTCTTTCTCTATCTTATTTCACTTAGCATGGTGTCCTTCAGATTCATCCATGCTATTGCAAATGGCAGGATTTCCATCTTTTTATGACTGAATAATATTCCTTTGTGTGTGTGTGTATTTATATATGTATTACACAGAAATACATATATTACACTTGTATATGTATATATTTGTGTGTGTGTATGTATATGTATGTATGTATTACACAGGAATACATATATTACATTTCTTTATCCATTCAAACATCAGTGAATGTTTAGGTTATTTTTTGCCTTTATGAATAATGCTACAATAAATGCAAGAGTATGGATATCTCTTCAAGATACTAATTTTTTTCCTTTGGATATATACTTTAGATATAAAGTCCTTGTCATATATGGTTTGCAAATAATATTTTCTCCCATTTTTTAGATTCCCTTTTCATTTTGTTGATGGCTACTTTTGTTCTACAAAAGCTTTTTAGTTTGATGCAATCCCATCTGTTGATTTTGCTTTTATTGCCTGTGATTTTGGTGTCATATCCAAAAAATGATGGCCGAGACCAAAATCAGGATCTTTCCCCCTATGTTTCGTCCTAAGAAAACAAACATAGAGAATATGAAACTTAACTCAGCTTCTTTGTTTCATGTCTGCCAACTAAGTTATTCCTGAGGGAATTCTGAAGTCTCTACATGAACATAAAAATACCTCATGTAAAGAACTCCATCTTATGAAAACTGGGAGAGATATTTCCACAAAATAATCAGTTTACAGATAGAATATAATTTAACATTAATAAGCGAAAAACTAAAGGTACACCCTAAATATATTTACTTCTGATTTTGATGAAACAAAGATGCACAAAGTTGTGAAAAAGGTGTTTAATTAATGAAAATAAAACCAATTGCAAATAAGATACATACTGTCCTTTGTCCAAATCTGAGCCTTATTATAAGTGAAATATAGATAAACTTTTCCTCTTATTGAAAATTGCAGAGATCTTTCTCTATTTGGAGGAAAATTGCATTATTATTTGTGACATATGGCATGTTCCAGAAAATGTTTCTTTAGCAGTCATCATAGCTACTGGCTGATATAGCAGTTTTTTCTCTTCCTCAAATAGAAGACAATGTTTCATCTCTCTCCTCTTCTGAAAGTTTTGTGATAATTCACAAGCATGCAAATCTGATATTTGTTCACACAATTGCTCTTTGTCTGTTATTTAAGGAAAATTGCCAATGGAGAGCATATTCTTTTCCACATGATTGAGTCACCCCTGCTTCAACAATTTTCTGCTTAAGTATTTATAACCAGATTCCTATGGAAAAACACAGACCATGTGGCAAGAGAGAAAACCAAATTTAAACATCAGATCTGCCACTTACTAGATGTCTGTCCTTGGAACCAGTTGTTTAATTTTCATATGTGTATTCAATTAGTAACATCAGTTTTGTAGGGTAATCTGAGGATTAAATGATACAATGTGTATGAGGAATGCAATAAGTACTTGACACATAGCAGTCAGTCACGAAAGGCTAGTTGTTAGCATTAACATGACCATATTTCAGCTCTTCTAAGGCACATCATTTTTCAGATTTTAACATTAAGAGAATGGAGTGATCGATCAATGGCGTCTTACAATTGCTGGTGAAGGAACAGCCATGACTTAGATGGTATTGCTTGTATACACGGCAATCTTGTTACATGATGCCAGCCTAACTCGACTTCTCGGTCCACAAACCACTGAGAGAGAATCATAATGACTGTCTGGGGAAGCGCTGTGGATAGTCTAAAAACTTTTCATTGATTTTTCTGTCAGATAAAGTGCTAGTTTCAAAACTTGTGAAACAGGTGTCAATAGCTTAAGGGAAAGTCCTAGAGGCAAAAATTGAACTTGGAATGTCTGTGTCATGCCCCGGCTCTTAATGGCTTGGAGGACAATGACGTGGGCAAACACAGACCTCAGTCACAGCATAGGAAGGGACTCGGAGCTGGACTCTGCTGGAGATACATTGAATTTTGCTCATATTTTCACTTTAAAATATACATAAGTATGATCCATAATAAAATGTATTTAAGTCTAAAAGATATACTTAATGTTTCAAATGAATTTGAAATACACCTTCTGTTTAATGTGTCATAGTTTAACTGCAACCAGGTTTTTCCTTCTAAGCTTACATAAAACAAAGGGGTGTCCTAAAACTGATGTCTTGAATTGGACGAAATATATTATTCACAGCAAGATTTGTGAAGGAAGCATACTTGTTAAAGTACATAGTGAGTGGAAATGTTGTTATATATAATTTTCAAAAGAGATTGCTTTTCCAGACTTTTAAAAGAGGGCAGGGAGGCAGTGTGTGAGCAAGAAAAGGAAAATGGGAGTAGAACAGCAAATATTCACAAGCTACCTGCAAATGGTAATTACTTTCAGCAAAATTATTCTATAGTATCTAAAGTAGACTGAACTTGGTCATTAAAAAACATCTGAAAGAAGAATTTTTCTGGCATTCATCACACAGAAGTGAATGTTAATGACTGGAATATGTGTGAGGAGAGCAGAGTGGGAGGGTGGAGATATTTAATCTAGTTTTTATTTTTTTTTAATGTACACCTCTTAATGTAGTTTAATGACATTCTCACCTTACATACTCTGTATACTAATTAGAGGCATGAGGTATGAGGAAGCTGATAAGTATCAGATTAAATGGCAGAGGTTTAATTTTGTCCTGAAAATTTTTTTCCTTCCGATAAAAACCTTTCTTCCAATAAAACTATTTTTAATTAGCTAGTCTTGACAATTCACAGAAGCTATAATCACACAATACTTCATTAGCAATGGAATTTTAATTTTTAATTTCATTGTCTTTGCATGGATCAATTTCTAGGGCATGTCATAATGATGCCAATGGAAGAAAATTTTAAATGAATGCTAGATCTTGGTATTTTCGAAAGAAAATATTTTTCTAATTGAAATTATCCAGAAGTATTTACTTGAGCCAAATAAACTGGATTGCATTTTATTCATGTGACTTGTACTTCAAATAGTAGTTACTGAGTTTTTCCATTAATATCTATTCCATTAATAAAACTAAAACTCTTTAGCAAGAACTAAAGTCTTAGATTTTGACCTGGGCAAGTTTTAAAAGGGAAAATGACATGCCACAAGATGTCACTGTAATCCTAATAAACCAATAAGGGTAGTAACTGCTTTTATTTCAACATTAAAAGAAGTTAGGTGAGAAAATACTCATAATAGGCACAAAGCAGTTGTTAATGTTACAATCTATCTTTCAAATCTATACACAACTCTAAAAAATACACCTTGGAATGAGCTTCTGTTATTCAATGACAACTTTCAATATGAATCTTTCATTCTTTTGAAATAAAATTATCTTCATTTTTATGACAAAATTCTATCTAGCCTATTTCTGATTCAGATTTCCAGTAGTTTATACTTTGGACTGATAGGAAATAAAAACTCCAAGTTTAAGATCCACTGAAAGCTATCACCAGTTCTATGATGCTTTTGATGTCTATGGAAGACTCCATTACCAGCCAGAATGGAGATAAAATTGTGAAAAAAACACAGTGTGGTCCATTAAAAAAAAAAAAAGGAAAAAAAAAATCTCTCTTGGTAATATACTTGAGACAAAAATCATAAATGAACTATTCATTCTTGTTAACTTCCTTGTAGAAAATCTCCTTCTAATTCACATCCTACAGTCAAAGCACACAGATGAAAAGGGCATCTATGAACCTCTGTTTCAACTATAGTGACAAACTCATGGGGAAAAGTGAGTTTAGTTGGTTATTTTACTGATAGAACAACCTTTCACTTATTAAAGAAAGTCCTTTTAATGCTCTGAGCATGTAAAATGATGCTACATTCAGAAGTTTTATGCTGTAGTTACAAGGAACTGATTGTTTTGTATATATTGATTTGGGGGCATTTTTTAAAAAGTTGTCCCGTTCTCAAAAAGAGTGTCTCATCAGATACGTTTTGAAAAACAAATTCTTCTGTACACCTGAAACTAGTAAAATACTGTAAATAATTATACTTTAATTTTAAAAGTTATAAAAGCAACTCATAACCAGTTATACGAAAGCCTTTCCACCAGTAACTTTGGTCATCACTTTTCCTTTACTGAAGTTTTTTCCATATGTATTCACTTAATTACTAATTTATCATGCTACAGAGAGCTACAAAAATGAATGAGACACAGAGCCGTCAGATTCTTAAGGTTCTTGATATCCAGCTGAAGAAAGCAACTCTACTAGCAGATGATATTGGGATAGGAGCTCATACTAGGTGCAGCTGGGGCAGAGATGAAAAAGTGAGTTCCCCAAGAGGCAGAGTAAAGAGTCTATATAAATCTGAAGCAGGAGGCAATATAAACCTTTAGATGACTGCTTTTTGTTCACTACATATGCTGATTTATTTTCCTCTGCAATGAAAAAAACCCTGCCAAAATGCATCATTTCAGCTTTCTTTCTGGTTTGATAAATTTACTTAACTCATCAAACCATTGTTAATGTGAAAGAAATGTAAGATATTGTTTACTTGGAGACAGAAAATATTCCTAAAGAGAAGTTCTCTGAAGCAATGCTCATGTGGCTGCATAACCATACTGAATTCCACACTTGCTTGCTTCTGCCCATAACTTACTGCAAAAAAAAAAAAAAAAAAGTGTTTGTCTATTGATCTCCTGGTCTGTAAAAAAGGAAAAGGTGAAAAAAATTAATGGAGAATAGAGATACAGCAAAGCTTAGGAGCTTATCTTGTCAGCTATAGTAAGTTTTCTCCTTATTAGTAAAGCATGTTTTGATCCCCAAACCTAGTCTCTGGAGTTAGAAAAACGAGTTCTCCTCTGTAATAGTCACAGCTAGACCTTCCCTTTGGAAAGCCCCAGCACAGGCATAAACATCCCTGTTGGCCTTGACATTCACATGTAACAAAGATTATTCCAGTGCTGGCACAGAAAGATTTCTGTGGTCAGAGCTTGTATATCATTACAAGGTGACAAAAGTTCCTAAGTGGTAGATTTAGAGCCGTGGACAGCATATTAAAAAGCAAAGACATTATTTTGTCAACAAAGGTACGTATAGTCAAACCTATGGCTTTTCCAGAAGTCATCTAGTGTGGATGTGAGACCTGGTCCATAAAGAAGGCTGAGCACCGAAGAATTGATGCGTACGAACTGTGATGCTGGAGAAGACGCCTGAGAGTCCATTGAACTACAAAAAGATCAAATTAGTCAATCCTAAAGGAAATCAATTCTGAATATTCATTGGCAGGACTGATGCTGTAGCTGAAACTCCAATACTTTGACCACTTGATGTGAAGAGCCGACTCATTGGCAAAGACCCTGATGCTCAGAAAGATTGAAGGCAAAAGAAGAGGGTGGGAAAGGATGAAATGGTTAGACAGCATCACTGACATAATGGACATAATTTGAGCAAACTCTGGGAGAGAGTGAGTGAAGGACAGGGAAGCTTGATGTCCTGTTGCCCATGGGGTTGCAAAGAGACACAATGTAGCAATTGAATAACAACAACAGATACATGAGCTGTTTCTGAGCAATGACCTGGTTGGACGTAAACATGGTCTTCCAACTTTGGGGCAATCCCTTTCCAAAAATGTCACCAAAACCACCAATTCCTGGGCAACCCCTATAAGGGAGCCATTGAGTACAGTACCCACCTACTCACATCTGGCATTTGCATCTTTTGAACAGCTTCTTTGCTATATGGGGGATAAACCTAAGTATAGGCAACCTCAACTAGGTCTGAGTTATTTCCATATCCATCCTGCAACCCCAACTATCTTCCTTGATATGACCTAGCACCTGCTGTCTATTCCTTCTTTCTTTGACTTAAAAAAACTTTTAAATATTTGTATTTACAAAGTTGAATGTAAATGTTTTATCAGTCTTTAAGTGTGTGTTTTGTTTTTAACTTTTTATTTTGTATTGGAGTATAGATGGTAAAGAATCCACCTGCAAAACAGGGTATTGAAGTTCAGTCCCTGGGTTGGGAAGATCCCTTGGAGAAGAGCATAACAACCCACACCAGTATTCTTGCCTGGAGAATCCCATGGACAGAGGAGCCTGGTGGGCTACNTTGTATTGGAGTATAGATGGTAAAGAATCCACCTGCAAAACAGGGTATTGAAGTTCAGTCCCTGGGTTGGGAAGATCCCTTGGAGAAGAGCATAACAACCCACACCAGTATTCTTGCCTGGAGAATCCCATGGACAGAGGAGCCTGGTGGGCTACAGTCCATGGAGTCAAAAGTCAGACATGCTGACTCATTAAGCACAGCACACATAGCCCATTAACAATTTTGTCAGTTTCAGGTGAAGAACAAAGAGACTCAGTCACACATGTATTAATACATGGATCCACTCTCTCCTCAACTCCCCTCCCATCCAGGTTGTCTATGGCTTTTCTTAGAGTAAAAATGTCAGCTACTGTCAAGCAGAAGATATTTTCTTCAGAGAATTAGATTTTTAAAAATTAAAAACAATTGGCAAAACAAAAAGCCTCAATAGCAAAACAAAACAAAACAAAACAAAACCCCAAACCATCTGATTATAAAATAAGCAGAGGACCAAAGTAGATATTTTTCCAGAGAAGATATTCAGATGTCCAACAGGTGCATAAAAAAATATTTAACATTACTAATCCTCAGGGAAATGCAAGTCAAAACCTTTTAGAATGGCTGTCATCGAAAAGACAAGAAGTAACAAGCATTGGCAAGGATATAGAGAAAAGGGAATGTTGTGCCTTCATAGAAATGTAAACTTGTGCAGCCACAGTGGAAGACAACATGGAGGTTCCTCAAAAAATTAAAATTAGAACTACTACATGATTCTGCAAGTCCACTTCTGGGCATATATCCAAAGGAAATAAAATCACTATCTCAAAGAGATATCTGCACCCCCCCCCCCAAATGATAGTGATTTCATTTACTTTAATTCTAGGAGCATTATTTACCATAGCCAAAACATGGAGACAATCTTAAGTATCCCTGGATGGATGACTGGATAAAGAAAAGGTGATATATTATTTAGCCATAAAAATCCAGGAAATCATGTCATTTGCTACAACGTGGATGGACCTTGATGGCATTATGCTAACTGAGATACTATATGATATCACTTATATGTGGAATCTAAAAAAATTGAACTCTTAGAAACTCAGAGGCCAGGGTTTGGGGGAGTGGAGGTTGAGGGTGGTCAAAAGACATCACCAAAGCCAACAGTTCACAGGAAAAGATATGACTAGCTCTGTGATAAAAAATGACTACTTCTCACCATTGTTTTATTTTCTCCTGGTGTTAGCAGAAGAGGGTCTGGAGACTACTCTTCCCATGGGCCTCCATTCTTGTTAAGGAGGCAAAGAAGAATCTGAGGTCTTACCCACTGTAAGAGAATTTATTATAGATAAGGAAAGAGAGAACAGAGACAACACCTCAAGAGAGAGATGGGCCTGGCCAAGGGAGGCAATGGCCCCGGAGAGCTGGAGTGCAGAGTTTTTAAAGCAAGGTTATTTGCATAATCCAGGAGGTCATTGACTGACAGTCTTGATTGACAGCTGCAGGTTATGTAACAAGAGGCTCTACTCTGCATGTCCTTCCCATAATTCGGTCTGTTATACTTAGATGCATGCATTCATGGAATATTTATGAAGATTTAATGAGTACAATGGCCGCCAAAGATTACCTAAGTACATGATAGTGTGAGGTGTATGCATATACCAGAGTAAGAAAAGTCCTGCCAGTCAGTCAGTGGGGATTTTTTTTCCAGTCCCCTATTTTGGAGTACTGATAGGGGCATATCTGGGGTGGGGTTGGTAAATAGCTTGGTAGGATTAGGTGGCCATTGAATGTTTAGCCAGGGGGGTCACCTCTCTGCTCGTAGCTAACTTCCTACCTAACACTCCAAACCCAGCAAATCTCAGCTTGCCCCAGCTATGTGCAGTCAAGTAACTAAATTTTGACCAGCTCTTTCTCTCCCCTTATCTGTTGACTGGGTGCAGAATATCTCTAGTGGGGCTCAGGCCTTCAGAGCTGGAAGAACCCCAGGAGGGATGGAGCTTGGTTTCCTGAGCTGCCACTTGTAGAAGAGATGTCCAGAAGGGCCATGAGACCAGGAAAATGCACTTGACCTGTGGAGGAGCAAATGCTAAAATATGTATAGTTGAATCACTAAATTTGAGTTTGTTTATTATAGCACTTTGCCTACTGTGACTTTTCTAGGCATACATATGACTGATTTATTCTTATAAGCATGCTGTAAACCTTTACACTTTTTTCCATTTTTCTTTTCCTTGACATTTTGTCAAAATAATACACTACATAGTATACTTACTCCAGATACCAATGTGGTCTCCAATCAACATATTTATTTTACATTGATGTTTGATCATTATGAGATTGCTTTCATTAGAAACTGAACAGAGTTCCCCTGGTGGCTCAGATGGTAAAAGAAACTGTTGAACAATGCAGGACACTATTTTCAGGAAGGATTTTCAAATGCTGGCAGCTTGTACAGGCCCCTTGCACAAGCCTACTGGTCAACTAATAACTATTGATAGGATTCTTACCACTTCTGCTTTTGATTCTAGGAGCCAAGTATTTGAAATAGCTCTTCGTTTCCTGAACCCGTCAGCCCCAGGACACTATGTCTTTTGCCTGATTATCTTTCTCAGAAGCTTCAAACTGCACTGACGAAGAGACCTGACTGGTAGATCACCCTCCAGCACCTTCAAGCCAAGGCTGCCACAGATACTGACAACCCTCATTCCCCTCTCATCTCTTATCAGGCCCGAGCCACCAAGAAAAGCAGCCAGGCAGGATAATAAGATATCCTATACATGAATAGTTATTCACTTATCAATTTATTCATCTTTCACTGAGCACCTTCCAGCTCTGTGAGGTCACAGAGAAGCCAGAGAGCTTGGCTCAGACCTCACCCTCAGAGAGCTTACATGCTTATGGAAGGAGGTCGAGACAAATGTCCACTAAGGCAGTTAAAAGCCTTAAGAGACATGTGATAGAGGGAAGCTCAGGAATGGGTATCTGTTAAAATTAGGTCATGCAAACTTTAGATTTGTGTGTTTTATTGCATGCAATGTAAGACATTAAAAAAACATTGTCTAAAAAGGAGCTTATTGAAGCATTTTTTAAAATAGCATTTGTTATTAGCCTTCTGCTATAAGAAACACTTTCTTTAGATTCATTTTCATGCTGCATTTATTTAAACATATTCTCCTGTTATTTTGATCTTTAGTTTGGGTCTTTATTTTCTCTTAAAAATCAAGATGTTTACTGATCTTTTATAAACCAACCTACTTTGGGATTATTTATGGCATTCTCATTTCACAGGCATAACACAAATTAAAACAGTGCTAAGATACTTTGAAAATATAACATGCAGTGGAAGCTCCAAGTGATAACAGAGCAGATGAGGAAAGAGTCGCAGGCAATTAGTTTTGTGTGCCTTTCTCCACCAAGAGACAGAGTTCAAGCTATCAATATAAGAACTCAGCTCTGAATTCTTAAGTTTCAAAATCAAAACAGAATTGATGAAATCCCAAAACCCCAAATGTCAAGCAAAAACAAATAAAAGCAATAGCCTAAAACAAATGCTCCAAATATTATAAGTGGCAATGATAAAAATAGAGTGATTTTTAATAAAAGTATAGGAAAATAATAGATCACTGAATATGACCTTTGAAACATATTTTAAAATTGATTTTTAAAAATAAATAGTTCTATTTTTTAAGTCATGACACATTTAGTAAATATAATTATCAAGTAATAATTTACCTGATATTAAGACTATGCATATTTACAAGCTAGACCTTAAAAGTTTTGCAAGTATTAAAGAATAGAATCAGAGTTCCTCTAACAGTGACTATTCGGCTTTGATCCTGACCAAGAACACTTTCTATTTCACTGTTTTGAAGAAAGTATGACCACAGCTAGGTCTTGGCATGAGACACAGATGTGGCAACGTAAGCATTATGGACACTTAGCCTGTGCACACCTCAGGAAGAGAATTTTTACCTTTGTGTGTTTTGCACTTTCAACTAGCCCTTAAAGGCCTCCCGGGATGCCTAATTTATTCTAAGGGAGTGGAAGTACAAACGTTTCCTGCCAGTAGTTCTTCCTCGCCCACGGCCCACATAGAATCAATTATTTGCACTTAAAGAGAACCTGGTTCAACTCTGCATTTTATAGTTGAAGAAACAGAGACCCAAACAAGTGCAGTTCTTGCTGGACTTAACCATTATTATCAACTTCACCATTGTATTGACACTTGTATTCTCTGCGCTGGCCACTATGCTTTATATATTGCACCATATCATCCTCTTACTCCTGGGTGCTATTTTCATTTCCATTTATTAATAAGGAAACTGATGCCCGAAGCATTGTATACTGTGCTCAAGATCACACAGCTAAAATGTCAGTCATGGGGCTTCTTTCTTCAGAGCCAGCATTCTGAATCATTGCACCAACTGCTTGTTGGTTGTGGAACCACAGAATCCAAGCCTCGGGACTACCAAGTATAGTTGGTATAGTTATTAAACAGCTTGCCACATTTTAGACATTCAAAGATGCTGTTGAGCAAATGAATGAATGAAAATTAAAGGCATAAAACATAGTGCTTTGTCATCACAAATTTATCTGTGGCAAATTTTCACCAACAAGTTTGAAGGAGTGGTTCCATCCATATAATTAGTTAGATATCAGTTTCAAGATTATCTTTCAAAAATTACTTGTACATTATAATCACTATGTTGACAGAAAATAAAATATAAGGTAGTTCAGAGAGGGGAAATGTGTGTTATTTGTTGAGAACATGGCTGAGATATCTAAGTGTGTCCAGAGGAAAATAAGAATAAATGTAAAGAAATTATCAATGATAAAACTGAAACTCCAATATTTTAAAAGAATTAATATAACATTAATTTTTTGAAATTTCTTAAAAAATCTATGTAGAATATAATAATAATATTTATGTAAAATATATCCATATTTCCCTAAATGGGAGCTGATTTCTATTCTAAAATAGTGCCATCTGATACTTCTTTATTGAAGCTTTAATGTCATCTAGCAAATATTGAATGAAAGGGACAGCAAAGCATACAAGAATCTGTTGTAATCTACCAAAATCATGTCTCAGACTTTCAAGGAAAATATCAATTTAAAAGAGATTTTCTGCCCACACTACTTTTTATAAAATATCCAAGTGTTTCTGAAATTTCTAAGTTTTGATGACAATATGCCCTCTCCCAGACATTTTCTCAAAGCCAAAAATCAATAGATTCAATATCAACTTACTTAACGAATAATTACTGGTCATTTATTATATGCCAGGCCTCAAGAAGAAAGGAGTGAGAATTAGTCCTACCCTTAGATTCAGAAAAATAGGTAGCTTTATGTCAACTTGATGGTAAATTGTACATTAAAATTCAGTTGACCTTTAAAAAAGGCTAAAACTGTCTCTTTCTGCTGGATGTGTGACTGCCTAGGAAGCTTCCATTACAAAGAAGTTAAAATAGCTGTTTTCTTCTACACTCTTTTTAGTATTTCAGAGAGTAAATGGTTTTTTAAATTTTTAAATGAAAAAAGCATAAGTCATTATAAGTTTAAACAGACTCTACCTTTATATAAGGGGACTTTATACAGGAATATTTGCATTTTAGTGCCAAAATCAGATAATCCCTGCAAGATATCACAGCCAATGTATTATGTGAATTTCATCATGTAATATTTTTTAGTAGTGCTCAATAATCTCAATACTTTTGTGATTTTTAAAAAATAATATCTATTTATTTGTATAAAATATGAACTGGGTCCATCAAAACAGGAATGGATGAATAGATTATTTCAGATTCATACAATTTAACACTATATCATGGAGGAATATGAAAAAAATCTCAAAAACATAGCATTGAACAAAATTTCTATAGAATTTTAAGCCACACAAAACAGTATCATATAGTACTAAATGGATGTACATAGTAAAAATATAAAACCCTGTTTTGATCGAAAAGATAAGAAATGAGATCAAACAAGGGTATCCAAAGGAGGAAGATATCAAATGTATGTGTCCTACAGTCCAACAGTTACCAGCAAGTAGAAGTGATTTTAAGGCTCATCTGCCTTTCCTCAAGCATCCCAGTGCTGTCTGCAGCCCAATGTCAAGAAGTAGTTGTTTCCTATAATTTAAATTTTTGAGTTTAATCTTCTTATTTCCTTATGGTTTGAAGCACAAGTATTAATTAATTCTGAAAAATAACCTGAAAGAAGGAGGGAAAGGAAGGGAAGGAATAAAGTTGACATAGTAAAACAGTTGTTAAGACTTGGCACTTTGAGTTTCCAGTTCTGAGATGGTTATTATGTTATACTCCACACTTTTCTGTAGGTTTGAACTATGTCATAATTTTATAAATTGTTTAAGATAGAAATAAGAGAACATTTAAAAACTTTCTGACAAGCCAAAGGAAAAACGAATTTTCATTATGCTACCACCATGAGTCTACCACCTAGAAATAACCACTGCTACTGTATTCTGTAGGCATATGTATGAGAAATGACACCATGCTTTTCGTTACCATTTAAAAAGTTATGTCATACATATATTTTCAGAATATTAAATACTTATTCTTACAGCTTTCCTGAGTGGCATTTCATTATATGTCTATAACATGCTTTATTTAATCAATCCTCCCTTCCTGAAAATGTAGGCTGTTTTAATTTTCATAATTTTAAATAATGTTTTAATGAATATTCTTAGATGTATATTTTTTATTCATTACTGTGATAATATCCTTGAATATAGTCTTATAAGTAAAATTTATGGGATTAATCATGTTTTAAAATTGCTTTCCAAAAAGATTATATTAAGTTATATCAATAGACTATGTGACAGCCCATGTTCTCATCTATTATTTTTTTAAAAATCTCCAATAGTTACATAAAGTGGAATTTTACTCTTTTGGAAAGTATTTCATGCCTTTTGTCTGTATCTTAACTAGACATTTATCTGTTTTTTAATAGTTCTGTAAGATTTTGGTATTAAATACATTAATATTTTCCAATATGTTGTAAATATTTCCTCCATGTTATGTTTTGCCTTTTATTTTGGTTTAGAGTGTTCTTAATGTCCCTTATTTTGTAAAGTTATATCTATCAATACTTTTTAAAATATTTTTTGCATATATATATATATATATAAGATCACTTATGTAATTGTTACCATTTCTGTTTCATTTTGATATTCAACCCATATGGAGTTTATTCTAGTATATTTGGACATATGGTGCTAGGATCTATTTTATTATAGATTATTACAAATAATTGATCAACTGTTTTAAAAGCATTCATTGAATAATTCACACTTAACCTGCAAACTTAAACTTTTTTCAATACTTAATTTTTATTTTTCCTGTTTGTGAATTCTGTATATTCTTCCCATATTCAGACAAAATATCAGTCCACAAAAAGATATATTTCTAACACAGTTTTGAAAGAACTTTAAGAAGAAGTTTGTGTATGGCAAAACCAATACAATATTGTAAAGTAATTAGCCTCCAATTAAAATAAATAAATTTAAAGTTAAAAAAAAAACTGGCTGAAAAAATATAAAATAAAAATTTTAACACAAACTCATTGTGGTAAAAATTTTAATGCAATCTATATAACTTAAATTATTGGTTTTTCTTACTTTCACTGATCTTAGAATTCTAGTCTTACTCATGCCTAGAGAAGAAAAAAGTACTGAAACACAATCTATTGGTTACTGACACCTAGAACCATTATACTCAAAATCCCAGGAATTTGAACTCATAATGAAAATAATTAAAATATACCAAGCACAAAGATAGACAATACTGGCTTAAATGTTAGTAACAGGAAATCACAAAGCTGGAATATAGCCTTGACTTAAGCTACTGTATATTTTCATTTAAGAGATTATCTAAGTTTTACATCTCTGTGATTTGTTTCTCCTTTGGGTCAATGGACAGAATGAAAATTCACAGGACATGATCTGAACGTTCTTATTCTTATCCTCTTTCTCGCCCCGCCCACATACAAGGAGTACCTGCACTCATACATTACCTCTTCTCAAATTACATGGAATACACTGCTATAACCATGGAAGAGAGAATGCTCATAAGGTATTTCTTCATTGGACAAGTGTCCCTGAGCCTTAAAATCTATAACTGTTTGGTTTTTCATTAACTGTACTGTGTGTACGTGTTAGTTGCTCAGTCACGTCCAACTCTTCGTGGCGCCATGGACTGCAGCCCACCAGGCTCCTCTGTCCATGGAGTTCTTCAGGCAAGAATCCTGGAGTGGGTAGCCACTCCCTTCTCCAGGAGATCTTCCTGACCCAGGAATTGAACCTGGGTCTCTCGCATTGCAGGCAGATTCTTCTTTACCATCTGAACCACCAGGGAAGCAATGTGTACAATTTAACTGATAAAAATTTATGGATGATTAGGCTGAATCTGCTCCAAAGAATACATTTCAGACCTTATCTTTCTAGGTTTCTGCTGCTGCTGCTAAGTCACTTCAGTCGTGTCCAACTCTGTGCGACCCCATAGACGGCAGCCCACCCGGCTCCCCCGTCCTGGAGATTCTCCAGGCAAGAACACTGGAGTGGGTTACCATTTCCTTCTCCAATGCATAAAAAGTGAAAGTGAAATCTCTCAGTCGTGTCCGACCCTCAGTGACCCCATGGACTGCAGCCTTCCAGGCTCCTCCGTCCATGGGATTTTCCAGGCAAGAGTACTGGAGTGGGGTGCCATTGCCTTCTAGGTTTCAAGAAAAGTTACTTTTGCTGTATTAGAAATTTTTGTAATTGGAGTATAATTCCTTACAATGTTGTGTGGGATTCTGCTGTGCTATATGTATACAGGTATCTCCTCTCTCCTGAACTTCCCTCCCACCTGCCTGACCCCACCCCACTAGGACATCACAGAGCACAGAGCTTAGCTCCTTGTGCTACAAAGTAGCTTCTCACTAGCTATCTGTTTTACACACAGTAGGACTT
>SJYX01006316.1:870118-895854 GCA_006410675.1 Oreotragus oreotragus | reverse complement strand
TTTTTTTTTTTTTTTCAGGCGAGGCTTTACTGGGTCCCCTGCTACATCCTGCGTGTGTGGTGGGGGGAGCTGGAGACCAGACTAGTTTCCCTAGCCTGCTCGCTCCCTGCGGAGCTGGAGGCAGGGGGGAGCGGTGTGCTTGTTCCTTATATAGGGGAAGGTAGAGGGGTTCAAGGGATGGGCCAGAGGCTTGGCTTAGGTGGTTCGCCCACCCCTTCGGTGAGTTGCATGCCTGGGAACAAGCAGTACCCGGCCTTTGCCCCAGGCTCTTCAAACCTGGCAGTGGGGTTTTCGGTCTCTTTACATCTTTTGCCCAGAATGTGCTCTAAATGCTGCAAGCGTGCAGTTATTTTTAGTCCCATATAGTTTCTTTGTATTTTGTTGCTGGAGGAGAGCTGGGTCCACCTGGAATTCATATTCTAAGGAGACACCAAAGGAATCCAATTCTCAGCCTGACCCTGGGACACCCTTCAGGACTTGGGTGGAGCATGGGGCAAGTGTGAAGCACTTGCTTGAGGGGTTCAACCTGTCTTTTCTCCTTGTAAGAAGACTTTGTGGTCCTGTTCAGATTTCCTTTTTCTTGGGGAGACAGACCAAAAAAAATGCCTTTCTGTCTTTGTGTTCATTCAGGAGAAGGTTAAGACTTGTCCTGCAAAAACTGACCTGTTTCCAAAGTGAACAAGTGACCAAAATTTAGGAACTTATCTTGAAAAACAAATTAGAAATTCAGTTTCTATACTATACTCGGCAGGTAGAAATTATAATATAAAAATTCCCTTTCTAAACATAGTGTTGCTGGGATTGGACAGGGAAGGCTTCATTTGTGTCCTCATCGAAATAACAGCTTTCATGTCCAGCTTCTATTTATCTTCACCTAGACTTTTCTCCAGGGAAGGCAATGGCACCCCACCCCAGTACTCTTGCCTGGAAAATCCAATGGACGGAGTAGCCTGGTGGGCTGCAGTCCATGGGGTCGCTAACAGTCGGACAGACTGAGCGACTTCACTTTCACTTTTCTCTTTCATGCATTGGAGAAGGAAATGGCAACCCACTCCAGTGTTCTTGCCTGGAGAATCCCAGGGACGGGGGAGCCTGGTGGGCTGCCATCTATGGGGTCACACAGAGTCGGACACGACTGAAGTGACTTAGCAGCAGCAGCAGCTGCAGTACACTTTTTAAATTGTTTTATTGTGGTAAGAACACTTCACATGAGATATAACCTTATAGCTNGGGCTGCCGTCTATGGGGTCACACAGAGTCGGACACGACTGAAGTGACTTAGCAGCAGCAGCAGCAGACTTTTCTCATTCCTTTGGGCTTAACAAACTCATTCTTGTTACCTCTCACATAATCATTTTGCCTTTTGGTCCTGTTGTTTGACTGCTTTTTTTAACCATATTTCCAAGCCAATGTTTTATTTTCTACATAAACCAAGGAAAGAAAGGAGGAAAATAAATTAGTACAAAGAGGAACATGGGAAGCAAGGAAGTTTAGGGAAGCTGGACTTCCACAGGAAAAAAGAAAGACGGTATGGAATTTCTGCTTTATAACATCTATATTTTTGCATTACTGTATTCGTTTCCTAGGGCCATTGTACCAAAGAACTACAAACTAGAATTCTTCAAATAACAGAAATGTACTCTATCATAGTTTTGGAGGCTAGAGATCCAAAATCAAGTTGTCAGCAGGGCCATTCACCCTCTAAAACTCTGGGTAGAATCGTTCCTTGCCTCTTCCAGCTTCTGGAGACCACCAATCCTTGGCATCCCTTGCCTCAAGCTCCACCACTCCGATCTCCACCTCTCTGATCACATGGCCTTCTCCCTGTGTGTCCACCTCCACATCCTCTTTCTTCTTGTTTCACTTTTTTTTAAATTGGAAGATAGTTGCTTTATGACGTTGTGCTGGTTTCTGCTGTACAACATTGTGAATCAACTCTCATGCATACATATCTCCCCTCCCCACTAGGCCTCCCCACCCCCGCCCAGGTCATCACAGAGCACTGGGAGGAGCTCCCTGTGCTGTGCAGCTGCTTTCTGCTTAGCGGTCTACTTTACACACAGTCGTGGTATGCGTCAATGCTACTCTCTCAATTCATCCCACTCTCTTCTTCACCAGCTTAATTCACAAGTCCATTCTNATAAGAGACAGGAGCACTGGGAGGAGCTCCCTGTGCTGTGCAGCTGCTTTCTGCTTAGCGGTCTACTTTACACACAGTCGTGGTATGCGTCAATGCTACTCTCTCAATTCATCCCACTCTCTTCTTCACCAGCTTAATTCACAAGTCCATTCTCCAATCTATGTCTCTCTTCCTGCTCTGCAGATGGGTGCATCAGTGCCATTTTACTAGATTCCATTTATATGTGTTAATATATGATATTTGTTTTTCTGTTTTTGACTTACTTCACTGTGTATAACAGGCTCTAGGTTCCAACCTACTTCACTATGACCTCATCTTAATTATCTCTACAATGACTCTATTTCCAAATAAATTATATTCTGAGGTCCTGGAAGTTAGGACTTCAATATATCCTTTGGGAAGGAGGGGAGGACACAATTCAACCCATCATGATTACTAACAGTGATAGTAACCACGTCTGCATATGCTCTACATACTGATCTCACTTAACCTAATAACTATCATTCTACCTTATTTGAAGAGTGAGAATCTTTTACAAGTTCCTTGCCCCAGGTTACAGAGCTGATAAAGGTGGAGTCAAGATTTAAATAAAAACTCTAGAGACTGACCCTTTACTATCAAATTTTATCAAAGGATGTTGTTTATACCATCAATAACCCTTCCCTTATTAGCTGGGTTTGACTGTTAGTAGGCTGAACTGTAAGAATGATACATTATATGGTAACATAGGGTGATCTTTAAGTATCAATATCTGTTTTGTTGGCGAACAGTCAACACCCTTTAGTCCTCAGACTCTGGGATTTGAGATATCACAGTTGAAACAGCTCTTGTGCCCGTGATATAACCTGAAACAAAAGATTTTGAAGATGCCAGATTATTTGAATAGTGCATATGTGCCCTGGAGCTTTAAAACGTTCACCTACACTTTTTACAAGCCAAGAAAAAAAAGTTGCTAAAACTTAAAATACTATACTGATTAGCTAATGAGAACCTCCTCTATAGCACAGGAAGAGAAAAGTACAATCTGTTTGCAGGATGTATATTAAGTTAAATTAAAAATGCATCCCAATATAGAGTAGGTGCTGACAAACATGGTTTGATTCCACTTACATGAGGTATTCGTGTGCGTGTTAGTTGCTCAGTTGTGTCCAACTCTGTGACCCCACGGACTGTAGCTCTCTAGACTACTCTGTCCAAGGGATTCTCCAGGCAAGAATACTGGAGTGGATTGCCATGCCGTTCTCCAGGGGATCTTCCCCACCCAGGAATCAAACCCCTGTCTCCTGCATCGCAGGCAGATTCTTTACCATCTGAGCCATCAGGGAAACCCATTATGCTCTAGGCATGGATCCAAAGACTAAGTGTACAGCGATGAAGCTCTATATTATATTCAAGCTTATGTATGAGTTGCATTTGACCCCACTTTCCCTTTTTCTCCATCTTAGCTTATCGGCAGGACGTGAGGACAAGTATTGAACGAATAACCAATTATTGGGAAGAACAGGATACTCTGGTCACTTAGAGCAGAAGACTAACTTAATTTTATAAAATTTTTATTGGAATATAGTTGCTTTTTAATGTTGTATTAGTTTCTGCTGTACAAAAAAGTGAATCGAATATATGTATACATATAGCCGGTCTTTCTTTGAATTTCCTTTCCATTTAGGTCACCACAAAGCATTGATTAGGGTTCCCTGTTAAGTTCTCATTTATAAGAAACACTAACTTAATCCTGAGATTGGAAGAGAGCTCCTTTCAGGAGTGACCTCCAGGTGGTAACTGAAAATGAGTAGGAATTTTCCGGATAGAAAGGAAAGACCAACTCTTGAAACAAAGCAGAGTGAAAGAGATGATTAAAGGTTTTTTTAAAGAAGAGTCTGATCCTAAAGGCAAGGGGAAACCAGGTACTAAGCCAGGACCCTGTCTAACACACTCTATTTGTGCTATTAGATTTAATCCCAATGACCACAGGAAAATATTATTACCACAATTTTCTTAAATGGAGATTAAGGTTTTTTAGGTGGAATTAGCAAATACTCAAAGCATCATAAGCTAAAATTCTGGCTCCGTATTTTCTAAATAACTTAATCACAAAAATCCTTGATAACAGCTTTTCATTTCAGAAAGAGTTTATAATTTTTTAAATGAGGAAGAGAAGAAAACTGAGATCCCAGGTAGAATAGAAATTCTCTTTCTATAATTTCAAAATATTCCAAGTCGACATGAAAGGAGTAGGGCAATCTGTGCTTGAAGTTCTTTGTAGATTTTGAACAATCGTTATAACGGACTGCGGGGAATTCTTTCCTCCTGTGTCTGTTGTGGACAACAGGAGATACAGCTGAATCGGTCAGATGCACAATCTTCAAAACCTTTACGTGACACTTAGCCCTGCTGTAAAGACTGCTTCAGTGCAAAGAGAAGCAAATAAGTGCTCCTTGCTCTCCAGTAGGATTTACTTCTAAAGCACTTTCACACATCTGTTACCACCAGTCTCCCAACCTCCTTTTCAGTCATTTCACCGTTTCAGGATACCGTTAGTGCCACTCTGGATGAGAGAGCAGAGACACAAGACTACATGGGATAGTGAGAACCTACAGTTTAGCCCAGGGAACTCTACTGTGTGGTGGCCCAAACGGGAAGGAAATCCCCAAAGAGGGGACATATGTATATATACAGCTGATTTACTTTGCTGTCCAGTAGAAACTAACACAGCATTGTAAAGCAACTAAACTCCAATAAAAAAAAATTTTTTTAACCAACTTATACGTCAATAAAAAAGAAAAAATTCAAAAAATAAAAATACTGTACAAGATTTTCCCAAGATCAAGAAGCTATAATGGATTTAACAGAGATACAGATCTCAGGACCCTGACCTCTGACCTTTCCGCTGGTGTGTCTCAGTCTCAACATTACTGAAATACCAGGCTGATGAATGTTTATCCTGGGTATTACAGAATGTTCAGCAGCATCCCTGATTTATACCCGCTAAATACGCCAGTAGCAACCCCTCGTGCTGTGCTGTTCCTCGCTCAGTCATGTCCGACTCTTTGCGACCCCATGGGCCTCACAGGGCTCCTCTGTCCATGGGATTCTCCAGGCAAGAATACTGGAGTGGGTTGCCATGCCCTCCTCCCAGGGANAATATAGAGTAGGTGCTGACAAACATGGTTTGATTCCACTTACATGAGGTATTCGTGTGCGTGTTAGTTGCTCAGTTGTGTCCAACTCTGTGACCCCACGGACTGTAGCTCTCTAGACTACTCTGTCCAAGGGATTCTCCAGGCAAGAATACTGGAGTGGATTGCCATGCCGTTCTCCAGGGGATCTTCCCCACCCAGGAATCAAACCCCTGTCTCCTGCATCGCAGGCAGATTCTTTACCATCTGAGCCATCAGGGAAACCCATTATGCTCTAGGCATGGATCCAAAGACTAAGTGTACAGCGATGAAGCTCTATATTATATTCAAGCTTATGTATGAGTTGCATTTGACCCCACTTTCCCTTTTTCTCCATCTTAGCTTATCGGCAGGACGTGAGGACAAGTATTGAACGAATAACCAATTATTGGGAAGAACAGGATACTCTGGTCACTTAGAGCAGAAGACTAACTTAATTTTATAAAATTTTTATTGGAATATAGTTGCTTTTTAATGTTGTATTAGTTTCTGCTGTACAAAAAAGTGAATCGAATATATGTATACATATAGCCGGTCTTTCTTTGAATTTCCTTTCCATTTAGGTCACCACAAAGCATTGATTAGGGTTCCCTGTTAAGTTCTCATTTATAAGAAACACTAACTTAATCCTGAGATTGGAAGAGAGCTCCTTTCAGGAGTGACCTCCAGGTGGTAACTGAAAATGAGTAGGAATTTTCCGGATAGAAAGGAAAGACCAACTCTTGAAACAAAGCAGAGTGAAAGAGATGATTAAAGGTTTTTTTAAAGAAGAGTCTGATCCTAAAGGCAAGGGGAAACCAGGTACTAAGCCAGGACCCTGTCTAACACACTCTATTTGTGCTATTAGATTTAATCCCAATGACCACAGGAAAATATTATTACCACAATTTTCTTAAATGGAGATTAAGGTTTTTTAGGTGGAATTAGCAAATACTCAAAGCATCATAAGCTAAAATTCTGGCTCCGTATTTTCTAAATAACTTAATCACAAAAATCCTTGATAACAGCTTTTCATTTCAGAAAGAGTTTATAATTTTTTAAATGAGGAAGAGAAGAAAACTGAGATCCCAGGTAGAATAGAAATTCTCTTTCTATAATTTCAAAATATTCCAAGTCGACATGAAAGGAGTAGGGCAATCTGTGCTTGAAGTTCTTTGTAGATTTTGAACAATCGTTATAACGGACTGCGGGGAATTCTTTCCTCCTGTGTCTGTTGTGGACAACAGGAGATACAGCTGAATCGGTCAGATGCACAATCTTCAAAACCTTTACGTGACACTTAGCCCTGCTGTAAAGACTGCTTCAGTGCAAAGAGAAGCAAATAAGTGCTCCTTGCTCTCCAGTAGGATTTACTTCTAAAGCACTTTCACACATCTGTTACCACCAGTCTCCCAACCTCCTTTTCAGTCATTTCACCGTTTCAGGATACCGTTAGTGCCACTCTGGATGAGAGAGCAGAGACACAAGACTACATGGGATAGTGAGAACCTACAGTTTAGCCCAGGGAACTCTACTGTGTGGTGGCCCAAACGGGAAGGAAATCCCCAAAGAGGGGACATATGTATATATACAGCTGATTTACTTTGCTGTCCAGTAGAAACTAACACAGCATTGTAAAGCAACTAAACTCCAATAAAAAAAAATTTTTTTAACCAACTTATACGTCAATAAAAAAGAAAAAATTCAAAAAATAAAAATACTGTACAAGATTTTCCCAAGATCAAGAAGCTATAATGGATTTAACAGAGATACAGATCTCAGGACCCTGACCTCTGACCTTTCCGCTGGTGTGTCTCAGTCTCAACATTACTGAAATACCAGGCTGATGAATGTTTATCCTGGGTATTACAGAATGTTCAGCAGCATCCCTGATTTATACCCGCTAAATACGCCAGTAGCAACCCCTCGTGCTGTGCTGTTCCTCGCTCAATCATGTCCGACTCTTTGCGACCCCATGGGCCTCACAGGGCTCCTCTGTCCATGGGATTCTCCAGGCAAGAATACTGGAGTGGGTTGCCATGCCCTCCTCCCAGGGATCTTCCCAACTCAGGGACTGAACCCAGGAAAACTGGAGTGGGTAGCCTATCCCTTTTCCCGGAGATCTTACCAACCCAGGAATTAAACCAGCGCCTCTTGCACTGCAGGCGGATTCTTTACCAGCTTTGCTACCAGTGAAGCCCAGCAACCCCCTACCGCCAATCAAAAATATCTCCAGACGTAGATATCTGAAAATCGCTACACTCAATGAGTCTGCCTGCACTGAATCCCTCCAAGAATGTATATTATATCCTGACCGTTATGGTGAGACAAGTATTTTTTTATGGTCTCCTTATTTGTATTATAGAGACATATTTTTATCAGGCAACTTTTCTTTCCAGATAAAAATTAATATTGCAAAATTAATATATGTCTTTGAAGAAAATTTGGAAAAGGAAATTCATAAACACTCCTTAGAGACAGCCACAGTTAAAAGCCTAATGCATTTCTTAGGAATTAATGCATATTAATTTTTATACTTTTAATAAAATTAGCAATATTTAATTACAAAACTTTATAATTAGTATTTTATAATCTTTTAAATATTTTCAAATAACTTTAAAGACTATCTAGCATTCCATTAAATAAATACATTGCATATTAAATATATCACATCTTACTTTAAAATTCTCCAAGTTCCTTTATTACAAATAACTGTTGTGAACACATTTGTATTGAAATCTTCAAAGGTATCTCTCTGATTATTTCTTTACTGTAAATTCTCAAAGTTGAGTTACCAAGTAAAAGAGAATGGCTGGTTTATTGTCATATTATCAAATTAAATTACACTTCCAACAGAGAGAAAGAAAGTGCTCCTTGCCCCAAACTTCTGCCAACATTCAGTTATGTGTTCTCACTTTCAGCAACATTAACACTGGACATTTAAAATTACATTATTATTTAATTTGTCTATTTTGAATTTTGAGATCAAAGATTTTTTAATTCCTTTTTTATTCATTTTGTAAAGTGCCTGTAGTACATGTTCTTTGTCATTTTCTTCTATTGAATTATTCATCTTTTTCCTTCAAGATTTGCAAAGACTCTTCAGAATTAAAAGACTGCAGTTGTTTATCAAAGATAATGTAGTTCTTTTCTTCAAATTTCATCTTTTAATTGTTGATGATGTCTTTTGATTTTAATTCAAGACATATATATTTTTTTTAATTTCATTTTGAGTTGCATTACACCTGAAAATTGATTGTGAGGGAACTGGCAATGGTATAATAATGAGTTTTCCCATCTAAAAGTACTTGTTCTTTTCTTTTTTTTTTTTTTAACTGTCCTTCGGTAAAGCTGTCTTCTTCATAAAGGATTGTGTGTATTAGTTGCTCAGTTGTGTCCAACTGTTTGAAACCCCATGGACCCATCAGACTGCTCTGTCCATGGACTTCTCCCGGCAAGAATACTGGAGTGGGTTGCCATTACCTTCTCCAGGGGATCTTCCCAACCCGGAGATTGAACATAGGTCTCCTGAATTGCGGGGAGATTCTTGACTATCCGAGCCACCAGGGAATCCTAATTCCTAGCTTTATAATATTTTTAAGAATAGGATTTATTTTTCATTGATCTTGGTAACTGTTTTGTTTTTTTTTTAATGTTCTCTCTCCTTTATAAGATTCTTTAATTCTAAAAAAGACCGAGTCCTCTGCACATAGTGGGTATTTTTAAAATGCTAACTGATGTGCAGTTGTTCTTTAAATCTCAAGGCTTTTGAAATTACATTAGCTGCTGATCTGTGGGTGGCATTTTAAGAAATTGCGCCAATTCACTTTCTTTCCTTTTTGTATCATGCCACTCGGGTGGCTCAGCAGTAAAGAATCTGCCTGCAACGCCGGAGACGTGGGTACAATCCCTGATTGGGGAAGATCCCCTGGAGGAAGGCACGGCAACCACTCCAGTATTCCTGCCTGGAAAATCCCCATGGATAGAGGAACCTCGTGAACTACAGTCCATGGAGTTGCAAAGAGTTGGACAATGAAGCGACTGAACACATGTGCACAGGGCACTTAAATGACATAACATATCATTCTGATAAAAGCATAGTGAACAGTAGGGCCTATTGAAACATTAAGAAATCTTCTCTAACACAGTTTAACAAAGAAACACAACAAAACAGGAATCAGAAAACGGTTTAAACATATATACTAGTCTCGAAATTAAACTTTATCATCTCCTTACTGTGCTTATTTAGATACTGATGGAAAACACTGAAATGTTAATTTATATAATGATACAGATTTTTATGTCAAATTCAAATGAAGTTGTCAAAATAACAGTATTTACTCCTTCTTAGGGGAAGAGAATGAAAAAAAGCAAAATTTTTTGAGGAACTTTATTACTTGTGGTTTTGCCAAGTAGAGATCTTTTGATTAGTAAATCTAAATCTTTTCTAATTAGCACATTTGTAAAAGAGTGTGACCTAAAGGGATTTTTAAAACTTGAAAGCAGTTAGCCAGATAAGTGTTCCTTTTGCAATCTTTATACNCCTGAAAATTGATTGTGAGGGAACTGGCAATGGTATAATAATGAGTTTTCCCATCTAAAAGTACTTGTTCTTTTCTTTTTTTTTTTTTTAACTGTCCTTCGGTAAAGCTGTCTTCTTCATAAAGGATTGTGTGTATTAGTTGCTCAGTTGTGTCCAACTGTTTGAAACCCCATGGACCCATCAGACTGCTCTGTCCATGGACTTCTCCCGGCAAGAATACTGGAGTGGGTTGCCATTACCTTCTCCAGGGGATCTTCCCAACCCGGAGATTGAACATAGGTCTCCTGAATTGCGGGGAGATTCTTGACTATCCGAGCCACCAGGGAATCCTAATTCCTAGCTTTATAATATTTTTAAGAATAGGATTTATTTTTCATTGATCTTGGTAACTGTTTTGTTTTTTTTTTTAATGTTCTCTCTCCTTTATAAGATTCTTTAATTCTAAAAAAGACCGAGTCCTCTGCACATAGTGGGTATTTTTAAAATGCTAACTGATGTGCAGTTGTTCTTTAAATCTCAAGGCTTTTGAAATTACATTAGCTGCTGATCTGTGGGTGGCATTTTAAGAAATTGCGCCAATTCACTTTCTTTCCTTTTTGTATCATGCCACTCGGGTGGCTCAGCAGTAAAGAATCTGCCTGCAACGCCGGAGACGTGGGTACAATCCCTGATTGGGGAAGATCCCCTGGAGGAAGGCACGGCAACCACTCCAGTATTCCTGCCTGGAAAATCCCCATGGATAGAGGAACCTCGTGAACTACAGTCCATGGAGTTGCAAAGAGTTGGACAATGAAGCGACTGAACACATGTGCACAGGGCACTTAAATGACATAACATATCATTCTGATAAAAGCATAGTGAACAGTAGGGCCTATTGAAACATTAAGAAATCTTCTCTAACACAGTTTAACAAAGAAACACAACAAAACAGGAATCAGAAAACGGTTTAAACATATATACTAGTCTCGAAATTAAACTTTATCATCTCCTTACTGTGCTTATTTAGATACTGATGGAAAACACTGAAATGTTAATTTATATAATGATACAGATTTTTATGTCAAATTCAAATGAAGTTGTCAACAGTATTTACTCCTTCTTAGGGGAAGAGAATGAAAAAAAGCAAAATTTTTTGAGAAACTTTATTACTTGTGGTTTTGCCAAGTAGAGATCTTTTGATTAGTAAATCTAAATCTTTTCTAATTAGCACATTTGTAAAAGAGTGTGACCTAAAGGGATTTTTAAAACTTGAAAGCAGTTAGCCAGATAAGTGTTCCTTTTGCAATCTTTATACTTGGAACATGTTTAGTATTGGAGTCCTTTTCTTTTTCATGTATAGTGCAGAGATAAGGTAGCTCCCACTCATTACCACGGTACAGCGTTTATGTTATTTATTGCCTCCATGGCTCAGATGGTAAAGAGTCTGCCTACAATGCGGGAGACCCGGGTTCGATCCCTGGGTTGGGAAGATCTCCTGAAGAAGGAAATGGAAACCCACTCCAGTGTTCTTGCCTGGAGAATCCTACGGACGGAGGAGCATGGTAGGCTACAATCCATGGGGTCGCAAAGAGTCGGACACGACTAAGCGAGCTCCACACAGGTTCACATTGCCTCCATGAGCAGGGACCTCCAAACAGACCGACACAACTGAGGCAGCTTAGCATAGAGTAACTAGAATGTGAAAGACAGGAGATCAATGGGCCCAGTGAGCAGTTCGAAGGTCTGCCTTTCCCTAAAAGTCCTTGGTCAAGGGCATAGGGTGAAACTACTTAAGGCCTAGCAGAGAGCAGCAGCTGCTGCTGCTGCTGCTGCTGCTAAGTCACTTCAGTCGTGTCCAACTCTGTGCGACCCCATAGAGGGCAGCCCACCAGGCTCCCCCGTCCCTGGGATTCTCCAGGCAAGAACACTGGAGTGGGTTGCCATTTCCTTCTTCAATGCATGAAAGTGAAAAGTGAAAGTGAAGTCACTCAGTCATGTCTGATTCTTCGCGACCCCATGGACTGCAGCCCACCAGGCTCCTCCGTCCATGGGATTTTCCAGGCAAGAGCACTGGAGTGGGGTGCCATTGCCTTCTCCGTCTTAGAACACAAATGGTGTCCATTTTTGTTTTTTCAGTTTACAAGTTGGACTTCATATAAATTTAGACGTTATGCTCTTCGAAAGACATCAGTGAGAAAATAGATTAAAAAGTAAGCCACATACTGGAAGAAATATTTGCAACACATATATTCAAAAAAGAGCTTCTAACAAAGCATTGCTACAACTCAGTGTCAGAAGAAAGTGAATTTTAAAAAGGCAAAGAGTTTAACAAAGACTGCAAAAGTGATACATGAATGGCTAATAAAAACCTGAAAGATGTGCATCATTCCATAAAATGCAAGTTAAAACAATGAGATAGCATACCACACTCATTAGAACAGCTTAAAGCTAAAAAGTTGACCACACCAAGTGTTGGTCTGAACTCTCATACACCACGGAGAATACGAAACGGGAGGATCACACTGGAAAACGGTGTGGCAGTTTCTTACAAAGTTCGACATAGACTCAGCATATGACCCAGAAAAAAAATGCCCATAAAACTTTTACATTAAAGTATAGGACTTTTTCCATAATAACCAAATACTGGGATCAACTCACACTGTTTTCCAAAGGTGAATGAATAAGTAAACTCAGGCATATTCATACAATAGACTACTAACCAGCATTTGAAAGGAACAAACTAACAATACACTCAACAATATGGAAGAATCTCAGCAAGAGATTCAAGTGATTAGATTCAAGATTCAAGTGCTAAGAGAAACAAGTGAAAGTCGCTCAGTCGTCTCCGACTCTTTGTGACCCCAAGGACTATACAGTCCATGGAATTCTCCAGGCCAGAATACTGGAGTGGAGAGCCATTTCCTTCTCCAGGGGATCTCCCAACCCAGGGATCAAACCCAGGGATCTGCAGGGGATCTACCCAACCCAGGGATCGAACCCAGGTTTCCTGCATTGCAGGCAGATTCCTTACCAGCTGAGCCAAAAGGGAAAACCAGACATAAACCAGACATAAAATAGTGCTTTTCATGGAACCACCTAAATTAACCTATAGTGATAGATTACACTGTTTATTTGCTGTGTGGGGAGCGGAGCAGAGAGACCTGCCTCAAAGAAGCAAAAGTGAATTTTCTCAGATGATTTGATCGGGTTGGTGGTTATATGAATATATACTTAAAACAAAATTTATCAAACTATATACATCATGCTTACAATGCTTCATTGTATGAAAACAACACCTCAAAAAAGATTCAAAAAATTATTTTGCTGAAGATAAAATGACTATCATTGGGGAAAGTATTTACTGATGCATAAATAAGAAAAAAAATTTAAATAAATACCAACAGCAACTAAAACTAATTTGGTGGGCCATTTTTGTTGGTGATATTTAGGGAGCATTTACTGGTTTTGCAATCATTTTTCTTTCTAAATGTGTGTTTGGCTGAACTATGTAAAGCTTAAAAGCTTATTAATGCTAAAGTCACATCTTAACCTCTTCCACGCATTAAAACTGTCAATCAACTTTTATAACATGAATGAGGTACTTTACCTTAAATCTGTCAAGATAATTGCTAAGATTAAGCTAAATGGGAAGGAAAATAAAAGTAAAATGTGAGAAGTTATTTTTAAATTAAGAGCAGTTTCTAGAAGGAGTTATAAAGCAGTGTGGCGATATGATATATTGGTTTTTCTATATCTTTCCATCTTGGCAACTGCTAGGGAAGGCTTAACTTTCACGAATATGCTCAAGGACCTAACGCATCAGGTGTTGTGCCTTCAACTGCAAGGAACAGGAAATCCTGCTTCTGCTGACTTAAACAAGAAGGTGCTTACATTATCTCATGGAACAAGAAGTTCTCCAGACATTGTTCATTCCCTGGCTCAATGTCATCTTTCCACTGGGCATCTGTCCTCAGAACAGCACCTGACCAAGCACAGTGATCCCATCCAGGGAAGAAGCTCCCATTTCTTTCTGACCGTCTCCTTTACGTCAAGCATTCTTTCCCATCACACTCCTCACGTTTCTCAAGCCAGACTCTCCTTATTTGCCCACATCTATATACTTCATTCACAGGAGAAATGAGACCAACACGGTGGACCTAAACCAGCTCTTGTTAGCAGGTGGCCCAGCGGAGAGCAGAGATCTGAAGTAAGCTGGTTCTCTTGGGAAGGAGGAAGGACCAGGAGGGAAGGGAAGTTCAGCAGAAAGTCAAAAGTGAGTGCAACACCAGGCAAAAAAGAAACTCTCTTCCTAAAAGTTTGTGTGTTAGCTTCACATGAATACCTGTCTCTAGGGGCCTTTTCTACCAGTAAAGGCAAATCAAACTGAAAAACTCCAGCCGCCAAAGCCAGTCTTTGAAATCCTCTGCCCCCTTTAAGGGGCTCAAGAACATTTGCTGACTTTTCAGCAGAGAGGAAATTAAAGCAATTCTCGCTCCTTATGTGGCTATTTACCGCTCTCTACATCACTAACCCGTATTTATTTCTTGGTTTGCAGCACAGTGATTGTAGAGTAAGTGCCAGGCAGCAAATAGCTTCCTCATCGCTGAAATTGGTCGTGATTTTACTCTCCACGGAGCATATTACATGACCGTTCAATGCTGGTAAATGGCCATGGGCTTTTCCTCCACTTCTAATTGCCATGATGTGTAGGATGGGGGATGGGTGGCTGTTTCCATCTCACAGTCAACTTTACATGACAGCGTAAGATACTGAACTTTGTAGCATTTTCTCTACATAATACACACTGCTAAGCCAATGTCCACATAGTCTTCCTCTAGCAGATGTGTTGCTCTTTAACTTATTACGTTTCCATGAGCCAACATGCCTTCCACCAATATGACGTCACTGTTGCACACACAGAAAGCAAACCTGTAAAATTCCCACACTCAGATGAAGTTGCATCACACACTGTGAATGAATGTTGGCGGCAGATTGCACTTTGAATTAATATGCAAGTTCGTTCACTCCATCTCATTTTTACCCTTGCAAGAAGCAATATTACCCGCTCCATTACTACCAATATCCCAGCCTAAATATTTCTTAACCCAACTTCACACAACTCTTACCTTCAGACCATTAAAATACCCTTATCCCTGTGGTTGAGCAATTATGATGGTAAAATCATATCAGTTTCCTCAGCTATAAAATGTGAATGTAGCTAAGGGGGAGAGGGCATCCGCAGTGGTTCAGTGGAAAAGAACCCGCCTGCCAATGCAGGGGCCACAGGAGACACAAGTTCAATCCCTGGGTCAGGAAGATTCCCCGGAGAAGGACATAGCAACCCATTCTAGTGTTCATGTCTGGAGAATCCCATGGACAGGGGAGCCTGGTGGGCTACAGTCCATATGATTGAAAAGAGTCGGACATGACTGAAGTGACTTCGCACACACACACTCACACATGCATGCGTGCTTGTAGCTAAGGGAAGACAATGTCATCCATTCCTAGTAACTCAGGACATGGACTAAGAAAGCTTGCAAAGAGCTGGTTCTCAAACATGGCTGCACTGGAATGATCTGGGCAGCTTTAAAGAGTTCTGACGTCAGGCACCAGCCTCCAGTAATTTAGGTTTAGCTGGTCTGGAATGCACCCTGGGCATGGAGCTGTTTGTTTGTTTTTTGATTTCCCAGATAATTCTAATGTGCCTCTAGGGTTGAAAAATCGTGTGTTTAAACAGTGGTTCTCAAAGTGTGTTCCCTGGACCAGGAGCATCAGTGTTACTTAGGAACATAGAGATTCAGACTCTCGGGCTTTGCTCCAGACCTACTGAATCAGAAACTCTTTACAGAGATCACTAACTTGAATGGGACCCCTGGAATGGACCCTAATCCTGTATGAACAATGTGCTTACAAGAAGAGGAGGTTAGGCCACAGACACACGCAGAGGGAAGATCATGTGAGGACAGGGAGAGGACGGCCGTCTACAGACCAAGGAGAGAGGCCTCACTAGGAGCCAGCCCTGCTGACATTGTGGTCGTCGAGCCTCCTGAACCATGAGGAAGTGAGTTTTTGTGGTTTCAGCCACCTCGTCTGTGTCCTTTGTTACGGCAGCCCGAGAAGACTCATGCATGTTAGTGCCTAACACTAGTTTCGAAGACTCATGCATGTTAGTGCCTAACACGTTTCCTGGTCTATGATCAGCTCCTGGCTGTTCGCAGCATTCCCTTCAAGTCCATGACAAACTCCTGAGGGAGGAGGAGGAAGCAGTGCCTTCCATCTTTACTGCCTTGAAATGAAAGACTTGAAAGTCACTGATTCCTACAAAATTCCTGAGAGAGGAAGGCTGACGGTGAGCGTACACGGGGAATATTTTCATGTGTGTTACGCTGCTCTCTTCTACATTTGCACTTTCTAAATACAGCGCCAACCTCGGGATCCTCCAATGCGGCATGCAACTTCACAGGGACTTGGGCTTTATTGCAGCTGACAGATTCTGTTTGAGCGTCGTCTACCATATCAGATCCCTGTGCTGGAACTGGTGGGTAAGAGAGAGCTGTTTGCCAACACGTCCGTTGTTGTTGTTTAGTTGCTAGGTTGCCTCTGACTCTTTTGTGACCTCATGGACTGTAGCCCACCAGGCTCCTCTGTCCATGGAATTTCCCAAGCAAGAACACTGGCATGGGTTGCCATTTCCTTTTCCAGGGGATCTTCCCAACCTGGGATCAAATCCTCTTCTCCTAAATTGGCATGTGGTTTCTTACCACTGAGCCACCTGCCATTATGCATATGAATGTGTAAATCTACATATAATCTCCACTCTTGGGGCAATAAATGGATATATACCTAAAAACACAACTTTAAGGTGAGGGAAAATAGGAAAACTTCCTAATGAATGAAACAGTCATAGTTATCAAACAGTATCGTTAAGAAAGCAGCTCCAGTTTGAAAGTGACATTTTCAACGGGTTAACTTTGGACAAGTGGGTAGAAAATGAGATTTTAAGAAAACTCTGTGGGATATTTCTTTTCTGTACTATGTTAAACATGTTGAAGAGATTAAGGAGAATGCATTTCATCCCCCCATTTGTAATTATAGTCACAAGATGGTGTCATTTGTACCTCATAAGGTAAAGAACATGGAATATATTCTGCAATAACCTATAAGGGAAAAGAATCTCACACACACACACATACATACACATATATATAACTGAATCACTGCTGTACACCTGAAACTAACACAACATTATAAATCAACTATTCTTCAATAAAAAGTAAATAAAACTTTAAAAGTGTTGAATTTGATCAAATTGAAATGGACCCCATTGAAATGGGTGTGGTTTAGAGTTGGAGGATAAAAAAAATGAGACTGCAGCAGCTTTTCAAGTAATGCAAAATACAATATCCTAACACAAAGTATTGTGTTTCCCTGGAGGTTCAGCTGGTAAAGAATCCGCCTGCAATGCAGGAGATCTGGATTCGATCCCTGGGTTGGGAAGATCCCCTGGAGAAGGAAAGAGCTACCCACTCCAGTATTCTGACCTGGAGAATTCCATGGACTGTATAGTCCATGGGTTCACAAAGATTCGGATATGGCTGAGCGACTTACAATAACAATCTATTGGGATAATCTTTGCAGGGTATATGGTTTTCAAATAATGTGTCTCTTCCTTAGTTTTTATTTAAATTCTACTGACTTGGAGAATTACCATTTGTCCTTTGAGGGAGTGTGTGTGTGTGTGTGTGTGTGTGTGTGTGTGTGTGTGTGTTGCAGCCATGAGTTCTCTGCTGGACACCAAAAGGACACAGGAAGAAGGGCAGGCACAAAATTTTGCCTCCTCCTCGTGGAAGGATGCTGAAAGAACCAGAGTTAGAGCGTAAATCCCACCCTGAACTGTTAGAACATAAATCCCACCTTATTCTTGATGGAGTAACTCATGTATGTGGACGTCTGTGAATTATTGTATACATGGGCTATTCTGATGGTGGGAAGATATGAGACCGAAGCAGAAGAAAATGTTTTCCAAAGGGGGAATGGAAGGGATCCATGAAGGAGTCAAGAAAGGATTCACGGATTCCTCGCTCTGGATGAAGAGGAAAGGGGGAAATGGAGAGGAGGTTGGAAATGGTGAGATCTGTAAGACAAGATGGCAAAACGTGTCCTTTTCTCTTCGTCTCTGGAGATAGATTCAGAAATCCAGGTTTTTTCTACATTATTACCCCCTCTCGTTAGTCTTCTCCTCAGACACCAACCTTTAATAAAGGCTGTTCTACAAAAAGCAACTTTGTGCTGGTTGCATGGAGATAACTAGAGCCCAAGGCAATAAAAGGTGCCACAGCCTCCTCTGCCTCAGTGCAAACCCTCGTGGCGCTCACCGCGTTCTGTGTGGTTCTCTCTCTGAGTGCCACGGAGCGGACATCAGCAGGAAGCCAGCGGGGACTCACGGCGAGCTGAGAACAGGACCAGGCAGCAGTGACCACCTGGCCAAAGGCATCTAGGAAGGACCACGAGAGAAGCTGTCCACGGGAGGGTCTGAAGGTGGGGCTTGAGTTACAGCAACGATTAGACCAGGGACTTCCTTGTGGTCCAGAGGCTAAGGCTCCACGTTCCCAGTGTAGCAGGCCTGGGTTTGATCACTGGTCGGGGAACTAGACCTCACATGCTGCGACTGAGTTCATGTGTCACAACCAAAGATCTCACAACCCACAGCAAAAACTGAAGCTCCCAAGCACAGCAACTAACACTCCGCAGAGCCTCTCTCTCTGTCTGTCTCTCTGTCTCTCTGTCTCTCTCTCTGTCTCTCTCTCTCTCTATATATATATATATATAAATTTTTTTTTGTAAGTAGGACTTCGGCGGCGGTCGAGCAGCTGGGAACCTGCCTGACAGGGCAGGGCACACAGATCTGATCCCTGGCCCGGGAAGACTGCTCCACACGCTGTGGAGCAACTAAGGCCATGTGCCACAACTGCTGAGCCCAGGCTCGAGAGCCTGCTCTCCACAATAAGAGAAGCCAATGAGAAGTCCAGGCACTGGAATTAGAGAATGCCTGAGCACAGCAACGAAGATCCAGCACAGCCACAAATAAATAAGTAAATTATTTTTTAAGTGAGAAAAAAAGCATCATATCTTTAAAAAAAAAAAAAAAGCCTGTATGTCACAAGGACATGTTTCTATGCAAGGAAAGAGTTAATAATTTCAAGTTGTTACCAATAGATAACAAAGAAAAATTTCCACCAGGACAGACAAAAGTGATGGCCTAGGGGGTGGTAAGTAGTTACTTACTGTATTTATTATCCAGAGAAGAATACAGATTATATATTTCATGGGCCAGATGGGAATAGTTATTTAATCCACAGTAATGACGACTCTAAATGGTTCTATTGAATTTCTACTTGAAAGTATACTTCAGAAGAGTTGCAGGCTATGAGGGAATAAAGCAAGAAACAAATGTAATAGTTAAAGGATATTTTTGCTAAGGCTTAATTAAACTTGAGATTTTGTATCATTCTGTGTATAATCTTCAAACGATTTTTTTTACCTGAAAAAAGAACCAGAAAAAGTGGTAAGAAATTAGCCTTAGAGCTATATAGATTTTGAAGGGCCCTTAAGAAAGAAAAAAAAAATGTAAGGAAATATACAGATTTCAGTCTGAAGCAAAGAACTGAAATTGCTTTCTTCCTCCTACACTTCCAGCAACATTGGTACCTACTTGAAATGAACAACTGCTAAGGGAAACAGCTGGCAGAAAGCTGTTACTGCAAAGCAAAGTGCAATATGCATGCTGTAATTAGTCTGCAATCATCACTCAGTCCACTGTTGGAGAAAAACCTTAATTTGATCACACCAAAAGCATTCCTATCACTGAGCAAAATTCAGGATGTGTCTTCCCCCCCAACCAAATAAAACTCTCGATTTCGCCATCGATAATGGTAATGAGTTTTCTTTTTTTTAATGTGGTCAAAGTGACAACTGGACCATAAAGAGGCATGTCAAACCAATATTTTTTTTGTTTACAGTGAGAAATGCCTAAGAATAATAGCTGAACATTTTTGAGCGTTTACTGTGTGCTACCTCGGGACTGTCCTAAAGAAATATAATGCAAGCCACAAATGTGAGCCACACAAGCAAAGTAAAATTTACTAGCAGTCACATATTTAAAAAAAAGAAAGAAACAGTATCTTTACTTAGGCTGCCATAACAAAATGCCACAGATGGGGTGGTTTCAGTGGCAGACATTTATTTCTCACAATTCTGGAGTTTTGGTGTCTGTTGAGAAGCCTCTTCCTGGTTTGCAGACAGCAGTGTTCTTCCTGCAGCCTTACGTGGTGAACAGAGAGAAGGCTCTGCTTTCTTCTTCCTATAAGGATACTAGTCCCATCCTTAGGGCTCCACCCGCACGACCTCATCGAATTACCGCCCAAGGCCCCACTTCCAAGTACCATCACAGTGGAGCTTAGGGCTTCAGTATGTGAATTTGGGGAGACACAAACGTTTAGTCCATAGCTGCAAGTAAAATTAATTTGAATACCATATTTTATTTAACACAGTCTATCCAAAACATTTTCTTTTCAACATGAAATCAATGAAAACCATTAATGAGATATGTTACACACTTTTTTCCTACTAATCTTCTAAGCCTAGCGTGCAATTGTGTTACCTGGTAAAGGTGCTGGTTTCCTTCTCGGCCTATGATCTGTCCTTTAGGACAGAGCCATGAGAATATTAAAGTCAGAAGCGGAAGGCTATGACTTGGGGGCAAGCAAATAGAAGTCAACAGCCAGGAAGGAGAGGCAAGAGAAATGTCCCACGGGACTTCCCAGCGGTCCAGTGGTTAAGAGTCCGAGTTTGCCTGCCAATGCAGGGAACACGGGTTCGATCCCAGGTCTGGGAAGTTTCCACATGCCACAGGGCAGTTAAGCCCGTGCCCCACAGCTACTGAGCCTGAACTCTGGAGCCTGAGAGCTGCAACCACTGGGCCCACGTGCCTCCAGCCCACGCTCCACGACAAGGGCAGCCACCACAGTGGGAAGCCCGTGCCCCGTAACTAGAGAGACGCTCCCGACTGCCGCGGTGAGAGAAAGCCCGTGTGCAGAGACCAAGACCCAGCACATTCAAAACAGTAAATCAGTACTTTTAAAAAAAAGAAAAGAAAGAAATGTCCCACATCCCTCAAGCCAAGCCTTGAACTACAGAGACGGCCATAGAGACATGAAGGTGGGTATTAAGAGGCCTGAAAGCAGCAGGGTTGGTGGAAACTACAGGCACTTTGTTCAGTGTGGCAGTGACGGTGGGAAGGGGCACAGGTAAACGTCCCTGAGACAGAGCAGGTGGAGAAACAGACGTTCTCCATGATGCCGTCAAGGGTCCCCGAGGTGCAGAGAGTTCCCACGGAGACGCCTTCATGCTCGGGATGAGAGCAAAGTGTGCAGAGACCAGATGCAAATGGCAGAGGCCACCCTCTCCAGCATCAGGGCCCCACTCAATGCCCAGGGAGCCAGCCCCAACCAGCCAAGTGGTCCAAGTCCAGCCTCTCCAAAACGAGGAAATGCGAGGGTTAGCCCCTTCATCACTACCAAGCAGACGGTGAAATCCACACATTGTTTTTCTGGTGCCATCTTGCAGAAAAAAACAGTGAAATGGGTGGATTTCTGGAGATCTGGCCATCTTCCCCATGAAATCAAGTACAGGGACTATTTAAACACAGGGCATTGCACTTTGAACTGAAAAGAAGCTGTTAAAACCAGAAGACACTGAGCTATTTGATGAACAAGTATAAGTTTCCTGAGACTCCATAGAGGTCTGAGTTCTTAAGGGGAAAGAAACAGCTTACTTAGGAGAAAATTCAGAAGCCATATTTTCTTTGTACATACAAATGCAGTATGAGCACACTGGGGACTCTGTACCTGAGACAAGAACACCCCCAAGTACTTCATGCTTTGTTAAATATTCCAAAGAGGGAACTCTTTTCAATCAAAATGCATATCAGATCACCAGTTTTTTAAATGCTATTGATTTTATGGAAGATATTTGATAAAACCTCTTGAACACAATTTCCTTTGATTTCTTTTAACAAAACAGATTAGTGACCTCTACATATTTCCCTCTATCAGCCATGATTTTCATCAAAGTGGCAGGCACGAGAGATAAGAAGCGTTTTTGAAAGAAGACACAAATACGGAGACCTAGATCTAGGATGAAATACAGTTGTGTGGACCACGGAGGGAAAAGGCGATCTCTCTTTTTAACAGTTACTATGAAATGTATCTCTTTATACATCATAACTCTAATACACATTCTGTTAGGAGTAAAGCTGAGTTGTCAGATAAAAGACTTCAGTTTCTTCAACTGTAAAATAAATGGTATAGAATAGAAGATCACAAAAGTCTCTTCTTATTCTAAAACACTGCAGCTTGATGATGTGAAAGCATCCAAGATGGAAAGACCATAAAAACAGTGTTGATGTGATTGCATCTGATTCAGTTGCATCAGTGTTACCTTTAGCAAGGTACCTTGGACATAACAGTTCCTGGGTATTTGCTAGTCTTAGGGTGTGTATGCTCCGTCATGTCTGATGCTTTGAGACCCTTTGAACTGCAGCCCACCAGGCTCCTCTGTCCATGGGATTTTTCAGGCAAGAATACTGAAGCGGGTTGCCATTTCCTCCTCCAAGGGATCTTCCTGACCCAGGGATCTAACCCACATCTCCTATGTCTCCTGCATTGCAGGCAGATTCTTTACTGGCTAAGTCATTGGGAAGACTCCTACAAATGGTGAATGTGTCTTCTGGTGGGCATCTGATAACCCACAGAATTTGTTTAATTCTAACAAAATACTGTGTGATTCTGGGAAGGACAGCTCAGCTCAGGGGACATGAAATACTTGACTTGTATTCGGTTTTACAACTACTGATTTTTAAAAAAATACATTAGAAGACAGTAGATAGATGAGTTCTTTTGCAAACATGCCTGGGATGTCATTTTGCTAGTTCTGTTTCCTTCATAGAAGCAGAGAATTACAGAGCCAAGAGGAAAGTTAGAGATTAACAGGTAAAATTACTGAATTTGAAAGATGAGAAAACTAAAGCAAATAGATAACAATTCAAGTTCAGCATTTCTCCCAACATTCCCTGATGGCACCAATTTACCAGTCTTGACCCAGCGCCTGCTCTCTGCCCTCCACCACAGTATCTCTACTCCACAATCATCTCATAAGCATGAGGCAGCAGCCAGGTGTTTCCACCTGCCACCTATTACTAAAGGCCAGAAACCAGGACACTTTGGGTACTAGTTGTGTTACTAACTAGTCATGAGGCCTTGGGCAGTCACTTAACCTCACAGTACTGGACTTCAACTTCCCTTCCTATAAAATGCTAGGCTTGTGTTAGATGATCACTCACGTCAGTTCAGCTCAGTTCAGTCGCTCAGTCGTGTCCGACTCTTTGTGACCCCATGAATCGCAGCAGGCCAGGCCTCCCTGTTTATCACCATCTCTTGAAGTTCACTCAGACTCACGTCCATCGAGTCCGTGATGCCATCCAGCCATCTCATCCTTGGTCGTCCCCTTCTCCTCCTGCCCCCAATCTCTCCCAGCATCAGAGTCTTTTCCAATGAGTCAACTCTTCGCATGAGGTGGCCAAAGTACTAGAGTTTCAGCTTTAGCATCATTCCTTCCAAAGAAATCCCAGGGCTGATTTCCTTCAGAATGGACTGGTTGGATCTCCTTGCAGTCCAAGGGACTCTCAAGAGTCTTCTCCAACACTGGGTTAGAGATATAACTTTCAGGGTTAGAGATATAACTTTATCCTTAAAAATAGCAATCTTTCCCTTGTGAGTACAGAACAAGTCTGTGTCTACAGGGATAAAGTAGAATCCAGCTTTGATCAATGAAGACCTTTAACATGTCAATTTCAGACAAATTAATTCTTTCCTTGTCCTACTGTTCTCATCTTCCCACGGAAACACTGGCGTCTTGGTGGAGTAATTATCTGGTGGATTTGTAGTATAGCTAATCCATAGGCACAAAATAAGCATTCAACTATCTCTTATTGCTTAAAATTCTCAAAATTTCCAATTACTGAGAACATTTACTGTCATAGACAGACCTCGCCTTTTTCATATATAATATTAGTTTCCTTTTGGTTGTGAAGTAAGCATGTTGGCAATGAACTTTTCTTTTTTTTTTTTAATTTTTTTTTTTTGCTGCATGACATGGCATGCAGGATCTTAGTTCCCCAATCAGGAATGGAACCTATGCTCCCAGTAATGGAAGTGCAGAGTCTTAACCCCTGGACCACCAGGGAAGTCCCAGACCTTACCTCTTGAATGCCTCGCTTATAAGGGAAAAAACTGCATAGGAAGAATTGATATAAAGTTATTTCTTGAAAATATGTTAATAAACTGAATGATATTTATCCCATAAAATTCTAAAATCTTTCTAGACACAGGATAATGTAGACTGTTTTTATCCTAGTGTATCCTTCTGAGTTGCAGTAAACTACCCAGTTCTTCCATACTATATAATAGGTTTCCTCAGATTACCACACAAGTCAAAACAGCCTATTCACGTCTCATCACATTGTTATTCAAATTAACATGTCACACAGGTGCAATGTGTGATGGGAGCCATTTATAAATTAATAAATAAACACATTTCAAAAGGATGGTGACTTATAAAAATAATGCCTTGCTAAAAAAAAAAAAATTCAGCCTTCTTTATGGTCCAACTCTCACATGCATACATGACTACTGGAAAAACCATAGCTTTGACTATACAGAACCTTTGTTGGAAAAGTAATGTCTCTGCTTTTTAATATGTTATCTGGGTTTGTCATAGGGTTACTTCCAAGGAGCAAAAGCCTTTTAATTTCATGGCTGCAGTTGCTATCCTCTGTTTTTGGAACCCAAGAAAATAAAGTCTGTCACTGTTTCCACTTATCCCTTTCTATTTGCCATGAAGTGATGGGACCAGATGCCATAATCTTAGTTTTGGAATGTTGAGTTTTAAGCCAGATTTTTCACTCTCCTCTTTCACCAAAATAGCAGTAGAATTAAGTAATTATCAGAGTGATTATTCATCATTTCTTCCAGTAAGTGCCACTGTGATTTTCTCCATTAGTGTTTCTTTTGTTCAGGGATTTTCTGTTTCTTTAAAATTTGTTTCCTATTTTCTCTCTTACAAAACATCTATTACATGAAAAATGATACCAGCAAAATTCATGCTAACAGAAGTATGAAACGAATACACAATGCAGCTATAGTCATGTCTACACTAAGTATTGCTTTGCCTCGAATACCTGATTTCATGTCAGGTGGAGGGCCACTGAGTACACTGCCATCTCTTCCTTCTGCCTTACAGTGCGGTAGTCTCTAACCTTGCTGATAGCGACAATTTTCTGTTGTTGTTGCACACCCCTCTGTAATTGCATTTCCCTCTGTAACTGCATTTCTTGGCATCATTAGGGTGGATAATAATAGTTTCTTACAGAGTTAAACTTACATCTGCTCTATGTCTCAGTGATTCTACCATAGGAAGTTCCCCACAATGATTCATAATATATATATATATATATTTATAGCAGCATAATGCATGGATTTAGTCCACAGACTGGAAACAAACAATCAGTACTGAATAGATGAATGGCAAACAGACTGGCACATTCATTCAGTGGGAAAACCCTCAGTAAATCTGAACAAGTTTCTGATATGTGTACAATAATGGAGAAACCTGTATGCAGGTCAGGAAGCAACACTTAGAACTGGACATGGAACAACAGACTGGTTCCAAATAGGAAAAGGAGTCCATCAAGGCTGTATATTGTCACCCTGCTTGTTTAACTTATATGCAGAGTACATCATGAGAAATACTGGACTGGAAGAAACACAAGCTGGAATCAAGATTGCCGGGAGAAATATCAATA
>SJYX01006316.1:839522-865364 GCA_006410675.1 Oreotragus oreotragus | reverse complement strand
GATGCCATGATCTTCGTTTTCTGAATGTTGAGCTTTAAGCCAACTTTTTCGCTCTCCTCCTTCACTTTCATCAAGAGGCTTTTTAGCTCCTCCTCACTTTCTGCCATAAGGGTGGTGTCATCAGCATATCTGAGGTTATTGATATTTCTCCCGGCAATCTTGATTCCAGCTTGTGTTTCTTCCAGTCCAGCGTTTCTCATGATGTACTCTGCATATAAGTTAAATAAGC
Organism: Oreotragus oreotragus; assembly: GCA_006410675.1. Taxonomy (NCBI): domain Eukaryota; kingdom Metazoa; phylum Chordata; class Mammalia; order Artiodactyla; family Bovidae; genus Oreotragus; species Oreotragus oreotragus. The sequence goes on along the minus strand of SJYX01006316.1, from coordinate 865,135 downwards.
AGGGAGACAATATACAGCCTTGACGTACTCCTTTTCCTATTTGGAACCAGTCTGTTGTTCCATGTCCAGTTCTAAGTGTTGCTTCCTGACCTGCATATAGGTTTCTCAAGAGGCAGGTCAGGTGATCTGGTTCCCATCTCTTTCAGAATTTTCCACAGTTTATTGTCATCCACACAGTCAATGGCTTTGGCATAGTCAATAAAGCAGAAATGGATGATTTTCTGGAACTGTCTTGCTTTTTCCATGATCCAGCAGATGCTGGCAATTTGATCTCTGGTTCCTCTGCCTTTGCTAAATCCAGCTTGAACATCTGGAAGTTCACAGATCACATATTGCTGAAGCCTGGCTTGGAGAATTCTGAGCATTACTTTACTAGCATGTGAGATGAGTATAATTGTGTGGTAGTTTGAGCATTCTTTGGCATTGCCTTTCTTTGGCATTGGAATGAACACTGACTGACCTTTTCCAGTCCTGTGGCCACTGCTGAGTTTTCCAAATTTGCTGACATATTGAGTGCAGCACTTTCACAGCATCATCTTTTAGGATTTGAAATAGCTCAACTGGAATTCATCACCTCTATTAGCTTTGTTCGTGGTGATGATTCCTACGGCCCACTTGAGTTCACATTCCAGGATGTCTGGCCACCCAGTCTAAGGTACTTTATTATAGTATTCTCAACACGCTAAGGCAGGATGGTACTTACAAGTCAAACGTCACTGTTAACTCTGAGCATTTTATTGTATATTGAGTATACCTCAAAAGAGTTGATTTATTTTTTTTTTTAAGTTCTGACTTCAGCTTCTTTTCAGCTCTTTCCAGAATTGTTCATCATTATCATGATCATCACTGTCTCATACATCATTTTCTTTGTGTTTTCAAGAATCATTTCTGCATAGGATTGCCTGTAAATGAACTCAATTCAAAATAAGGTAGTTACCATGAGCAACATATCTCAGTTGATTTCTTCTTTTGTGGATTATCTTTTAGTTAGAACCAGTACCACTCATGTTAACATTTAGAAAAGAAGAATGTCCTACTGTATGAACGTGTTGTATGCAACACTGAAGGATTTTTTAAAAATTAGTGCACTCAGGAATATTCAGATACAAGTATGCTTAAACTCAGCCTGAAATCAATTTACCATGAGAAAAGGCAATTCCTTATTTTTTCATTGAAGTGTAGTTGATTTACAATATTATATTGTTCTCAGATATACAACATAGTGATTCAATATTTTTATGGATTATAGTCATTGGAAGTTACTGCCCTTTAAATACATGATGCCAGATGCCACTCCCTTCTAGCCTCCAAAGATTCGACAGAAAAGTCAGCTGATGGCCTTTTGAATTAGTGTTTTCCTTTTTTCCTTCTACATATCCAGGCATGGAGTTGCTGGAACATATGGTGGTCTTATTTGCAGCTTTTGATAAATCTCCATACTGTTCTCCACAGTGGCTGTACCAGTTTACACTCCCACCAACAGTCCCTTTTCTCCACGTCTCCACTAACACGTTATCTTTTGTCTTTTTGATAATAACCATTCTGAAAGGTGTGAGGTCATATCTCGCTGTATCTTTGATTCGAATTTCTGTAAAGATGAATGATGTTGAGCATCTTTTTTTGCGTTTTTATGTATGTATGTATGTGTGTACGGATCTTTGACTGCGCCGCGTCTTTGTTGCTTCATGAGGGCTTTCTCTAGTCGCAGCGAGCAGGGGCTACTCTTCATTGTGGTGCACAGGCTTTTCATTGCAGTGGCTTCTCTCGTTGCAGAGCACAGGCCCTAGGCAAGCGGGCTTCAGTAGCTGTGGCACAGGAACTTGGTTGCTCCATGGCATGTTGAATCTTCCCAGACCAGGGATCGAACCTGTGTCCCCTGAACTGGCAGACGGATTCCGACCCACTGTGCGACCGGGGAAGTCTGAGCATCTTTTCCTGTGCCCCTTGGTCACCTGTATGTCTTTGGAATGTCTCTTCAGGTCCTTTGCCCATGTCTTAATCAGCTTTTTTTAAAAAAAAATGTTGAGCTGTTCTTTTTGTCTTTTGGATATTAACCCCTCATGGGATATAGCATTTGCAGATACCTGGTCCCATTCATTAGGCTGTCTTTTCATTTTGTCAATAGTTTCTGTTACCATGCAAAACTTTTTAAGTTTGATTAGGTTCCACTTGTTTATTTTTTTCTTTTGTTTCCTTTGCCCAAGGAGACATATCCAAAAATATATTGCTAAGACCAAAGTCAAAGAATGCACTATGTTTCCTTCTAGATGTTTTATGATTTCAGGACTTACATTTGAGTCTTTAATCCATTATGAATTTATTTACACATGTGGGTGAGAAAGTTGTCCAGTTTGATTATTTTGTGTGTACCTGTCCAGGGTTTCCCAGCACCATTTCTCGAAAAGGCTGTTTCCCATTGTATTTTCTTGCCTCCTTCATAATAGATTAACTGCCATATAACGTGGCTTTTGATTACTGTCATTTTGTAGTATAGTTTGAATTCAGGAAATATAGTATATCCAGCTTTGTTCCTCTCGCTCACGATTGCTTTAGATATTCAGGGTCTTTTGTTTTTTCCATGCAAATTTTGGAACTATGTGTTCTAGTTCTGTGAAAAATGGTATTGGTATTTTCATAACTAATGAAAATATACATTGAATCTGTATATGCCTTGGGTAGTAAGGTCATTTTAACAGTATTATTTTTCCCAACCCATGAGCAAGGTATAGCTTTCCATTTGTTTCCATTTGTTCAGTTTCTTTCATCAGTTTCTCACAGTTTTATGAGTACAGTCATTTTCCCTCAGATTTATTCCTAGGTATTTCATTCTTTTCATATGATTGTAAGTGGGATTCTTTTTTTCCTGATAGTTTGTTGTTAGTGTACTGACATGCAACAAATTTCTGTATATTAATTTTGTATTATACAACTTTATAATATAAACTACAGCTATAGTTTAAACAACTATAAGCTACTGTGATAAATAATATATACTGTATTCATTGATGAGTTTTAGTAGCTTTCAGGATTTTCTGTGTATAGTATCATGTCATCCGTGAACAATGACAGCTTTACGTCTTCCTTTCAATTTGGATTCCTTTTGTTTCTATTTCCTGTCTCATTGCTCTGACTAGGACTTCCAATACTATGTTGGGTAAACGCGGTGATAATGGGCACCCTGTCCTGTTCCTGATCTTCAAGCCTCCTTAAGTCTGGTTGAGATCAGCTGACAGTGAGCTGGGTCCTGGTGCTCCTCTCAGTGCACGGACCTTCTAGGATATGTCTTCCAGATTACTACAGTCTCTTAGGTTCTGTTAGTTTTCAAAGTGGTTGGGGATCATCTTTCTGGTGCAGGTCCTAAACGTTGAAGTTACCGGTATGGAAATGAAACCCTTTGCTCCTCAGAGAGGAGCTTCAGGCTTTGAACTTTCGCTGGGTCGTGTGCCACTGTGCCAGGGGTGTGGTTTATGGCAAGAGTGTATCCCAGCCTCCTACCCAGTTTGATGTAGTTCCTCTTGTTTGCCTGATGTGTAGTCATCACTCAGCCAGGCTTTAGGTTTTTGAAAGACATTGTTCTATACCTAGCTGTAGACTCAGTGTGTCTGTGAGATCAAGATTTTCCCATATTGTCATCGTGAACCAGAACCCTCTTTTTGGTGTTGTTTCTTTCCTTGCTTTTGGCCATTTTCAAGGTTACCTTTGTAATCTGATTAGTTCCGATTGCCTTTGACTGTCTCAGTTGTTTCTGTAGGTCTTGGAGTAAAAGCAAAAATTAGAGTGGTAGTGGTAGTATAACCACAATCTTTTATTTTCCGTTTTTTGAGGCTTTGACATCTGGGGCTTTGCTGACCCTGACGGGACTATTCCTCCAGAGGTTAGTACATTTTAAGAGATAATAAACAACTCTCTCACGAGCATAGTTTTCAAATACAAAGGAGCCAATCCAGAGCTCACATTCCAACGGTCTCTTTTACTGAGCTCTCACACTTAGGGCCATTTATCCACATGCCCTCATCACCCCAAGGCTAGGTACCAGATAGCTAGTAGGGACAGCCCCTATGCTACAGAGACCACTGACATTATTCAGACTAATCCATCCTAAGCCTGCTTGCCTGGCCTGGTCAGTTCCTTCTCACAGAAACCACAATAAAGGCTCTCGCCCACACTTCCTCCCTCTCCCCTACAACCAGCATCAGTGCTTCCCTGTGTGGCCCCCAAGACACAGAGGGTCCTCTTTTCTTGGCAACTGTAATAAACTAACCTTTCAATGTCAGTTGTCTCCTGATCTTTTGGCCCTACTATACCTCTCGCAGTCTATTAATGCACAAGTCGGAGAAAACTACCCATATTGAAAATAGGTAGGAGAAAACTACCAATTCTTCTTATTCCCCATCTTTTCTTTTCTGCACTTGAAGAGATGCTATTTTGTATGTGTGTGTGACTAGTAATTATAAATAATTTGTATACATAATTTTTCCAATAATAAGTTATTCTTCCTACATAGATTATTTTCCTTTCAGACTCAAAAGGCAGGGGCAACGTGGTGGAGTATGTGGTAGAAAATGTTCTGGTTCTGGTTACAAATATTGGCTGTTTAAGTTTTAATATTAACAACGTTAACTAGAGACATTTAACTTCACATCTCCAAGGTTTGATCTTTCTATCTGTAACATGGGGTAATAATTTTAACCTAACAAGATTTCTTAAGCATGAAATGAAATAACTTCCATAAAGTATCTAGTGAGTTTAGTATTGCTCTAGGTGTTATGTGAGTCTTTGGATTTGGATGGTGTCCTGGCCATCGGGGCTTCCCTGGTGGCTCAGACGGTAAAGAACCCAGGAGTTCTTCTCTTGGCAATGTGGGAGACCTGGGTTTGACCCATGGCTTGGGAAGATCCCCTGGAGGAGGGCATGGCAACCCACTCCAGTATTCTTGCCTGGGAAATCCGCATGGACAGAGGAGCCCGATGGGCTGCAGTCCCTGGGGTTGCAAAAAGTTGGACATGACTGAGTAATTAAGCACAGCACCTGGCTATGACGGCTGCTTCATTAAGTCTGACAATGGTCACTGTTCAACTCATTTCCAAAATTACAGTAGGGGAAATTTTCATTGGACTTTCCCTGGCTTCTCTTTCTTGGAGGATGTGAACATTTTTTTAAAAAGCCATTTCTAGAAAATGTGTCAGTTTGGAACTCCAAGGGATCAACATTTGGGAACTTTCTTCTCTCATTTTCAGTCTTAAAAGTCTATTTCAAAAAAAAAAAAAAAGTCTATTTCAACCTGCAGTGGTCTTTGAGAGTGGTCCTCAAACTATAGTGTATAGTTTAGTTTTTATAAATATAAAAAAACCCAACCATATAGGACCTCATGCTTTTGCAAATAAAGTTTTACTGGAACACAGTTGCATTCTTTTGCTTATATATTGTCTATGGTTGCTTTCATACCCCAGACTGCAAAGACCCAAGGCCTGCAAGCCTAAAAGATTTACCATCTCTAATGAGGTGGATGAAATGAGCCAATTCAGTTCAGTTCAGTTCAGTCGGTCAGTTGTGTCCAACTCTTTGCAACCCCATGAATTGCAGGGGCCTCCCTGTCCATCACCATCTCCCAGAGTTCTCTCAGACTCACTTCCATCAAGTCCATGATGCCATCCAGCCATCTCATCCTCGGTCGTCCCCTTCTCCTCCTGCCCCCAATCCCTCCCAGCATCAGAGTCTTTTCCAATGAGTCAACTCTTCTCATGAGGTGGCCAAAGTACTGGAGTTTCAGCTTTAGCATCATTCCTTCCAAAGAAATCCCAGGGTTGATCTCCTTCAGAATGGACTGGTTGGATCTCCTTGCAGTCCAAGGGACACTCAAGAGTCTTCTCCAACACCACAGTTCAAAAGCATCAACTCTTTGGCGCTCAGCTTTCTTCACAGAGTGAAATAAGCCAGAAAGAGAAACACCAATACAGTATACTAATGAATATATATGGAATTTAGAAAGATGGTAATGATAACCCTGTATGCGAGACAGCAGAAGAGACACAGATGTATAGAACAGTTTTTTGGACTCTGTGGGAGAGGGAGAGGGTGGGATGATTTGGGAGAATGGCCTTGAAATATGTATAATATCATAAATGAAACGAATCGCCAGTCCAGGTTCGATGCAGGATAGGATGCTTGGGGCTGGTGCACTGGGATGACCCAGAGGGATGGTATGGGGAGGGAGGTGGGAGGGGTGGTTCAGGATGGGGAACACGTGTACACCCGTGGCAGATTCATGTTGATGTATGGCAAAACCAATACACTATTGTAAAGTAATTAGCCTCCAATTAAAATAAATAAATTTATATATTAAAAAAGATTTACCATCTCATCCTTTGAGAAAACGTTTGCTGACCCCTGGTCTTTGCTGTTTGAAGCTTGGCTTCTTTCTGTGTGGATTAAAAATGACTACACATTCTTTGCACTGTTCTCATCAAGAGGTGGAGTTTAGGGGGAGTTCCCTAGTGGTCCAGTGGATAAGACATCACACTTCCACTGTAGGGGGTTCCAGTTCCATCCCTGGTTGGGGAACTAAGATCCCACATGCCTCATGGAACAACTGAAAAATGGGGTTGAGGGTGGGGACATATAGGTGACATTTTTTTTTTTTTTAAGAGGTGGAGTTTAGGTCCCATCTGGCAGTGACTCTAAGCTTGGCCCTGGCCTGGTCTGGCCAATAAGACATCAGCAAGTGTGACAAGTACAAAGGCTTACCTAGTGCTTTCCACATTGGGACTTGCCTTCTTAGAACCATTCCCTGAGAACACCCCCTCCGCATGCAGTGAAAGTCCAGTCTGGTCTGTTGGAAGATGAGAGGCTGTGAGGACAAAAACCAAGGCACTCTAGTCTACAGTTAGCATTAAGCGCCAGTAAGGAAAGAGAGGCCACCTCTGTCATCAGATGAATGCAGTTCCATGTGACTCTAGGTGGTACCAGAAGAAACAGTCAATGCACAGAATCTTCTTAAGTTTAAAAAAAATTTAAGACATTAAGTTTTGCCGTGGTTTGTTCTGTAATTGCTAACTTACATGCTTTCTTTGCCCATCAAGGGAGAAAATGGCCATTCTGTACACAGTTACTGTTAGAGACTGGCACTTTGGCTCCCGGTCTGGACTTTGCTTGAGTCACATGGCACAGCAGTGATAACTTTTCATATCAGAGTATGCAAGGTAACTTAGGCAAAAGGTCAGTATTCAGTTCTGACAACGCCTTTCACATCCTGTGGCACAAACCCTTTGCTGTCTTCTATGTATCTTATGAGGTTTTGGGAGATGGAAGGAATACAAGTCAGAAGGCAAATGCTGGTAACTGCTTTCAAACTTTGTATGAAATGAATGGTACTGCTACTGCTGTTGTTGTAGAACGTTTAATGTAATGCAGTCAATTCTTTATTACCTCTAATGGAAGGGTGTCCTAGCATGGTTGAACCAAATTCAATTAAAATATAATAAACTTTAATTTCCTGGAGTGATGGATGAGAAGTAGACTCCTAATGGCTTGAAGGAAATTCCCAGGTCTGGCACTGATTAGCTATGGATCTTGAGCAGGTTATTAATTTCTTTAGGCCTTCAGTTATCTATAAAAATAAATTATTGATATTGCCTTGCATAGTTATGAGAATTCGTTGGCATTTAAGTTACTGAAAAGGATGGCCCAGTGTAGTGCCTGGAACCATGGAGAGTGGAGACAGCATATTATGGTTATGTATATAGGTTCTGAAGCTAAACTGCCTGGGTTTAAATCCCAGCTCTGGCACTTAATAGCTGTGTAATTTAGTAAATTAAGCTCTCAATGTCTTTGCTTAACTCATCTATAAAATGGGGACAAAAGCAGCAGTTTAGAGTTGTTGTGAGGCTTAAATAAACACACGTAAATGACTTGGCACAGTAGCTGAAATAAGACTGATTGAAATAAATTGATAAGAGTTTAATAACTGTTAGCCAACTATTATTATCAGTACATGATTGAGCCCTTATCCTTATCTCCTTATCTTCTATGTCAAAGCCTCAAACTGATTATTTAGAATTCTTGTTTTTCTCATTCTATTGCTCTGTCAGGGCATCATCCCATGAAGTTGGTGGTTAAATAAGGAGACATTTATTCCACAACCCCTAAAATAAGGTGGGAAAAAAAAAAGATCGTAAAGATTTATTGACAGATGCAACAAGTTTTTGTTGAATGCCAATACTAAGTTAGGCACAGTTAGATACACTATTATCTTATGTGCTGTATCTGGCATAAAATAGCAAAGCTTAGGAGAGATTATTATCTATTTTGATGGCATCATTAAAATATTTAATTTGTAATGGTATTCCTTAGAAAAAAAAAGTGGTTTTATGTCCATATATCTTCCAAGCTGCTACAAGGCATCTGTTGGATCTGAGAAACTGACGGCTGTTTAGATCCAGGCATGCAATATGACATTAGGATCAAAATAGAAAGGAAGGAAGATAAAACAAGGTTCAGAAGAAAACAATCTTATGAAGACTAACATGGGGCTTCTCTGATGGTCCAGTGGTTAAGAATCTGCCTGCCAATGCAGAGGACGTGAGTTCAGTCCCTGGGGCAGGAAGATTCTACATCCCAGTAAGGCAACTAAGCCCATGCCCCAGAGCCCATGGTCCACAGAGGAGACAGCATAACAACAGAAGCCACCTCAACAAGGAGCCCTCACACCGCAACTAGAGAGCGGCCCCCACACACTGCAACTAGGGAAAAGATGTGCACACAGCAATGAAGACCAGTGCGCTCAAAAACAAAAAAATAAATTCAAAAATTTTAAAGGTTAACATGTTTGGGGGGTACAACGTACTTGTACTTTACACAATAAAAACAATGTTCAACGTAAAAAACAGTAATAAGAAACTCATATTCAAATCAGCACTGCAGACACAGAATTAAAAAAGAGGAACTAGGATCCCACATGCCCCGTGCAATGAACCCTGAGTGCCCCAACTACTGAACCCATGCACAGCAACCACTGAGCATCAGTGCCACACCTAGAGAAAGACGCCCGCACGAAAGACCTGGCATGCTGCCAGGAAGATCCCAGGCGACATGGCTAAGACCCAAGGCAGCCAAAAGCTAAGTAAAAGTTCTAAAACCACATTCTGCTTATTAAGAAAAAAATGGGATTCAGTTTTATGATTCCATTTGCAAATCTCAAAACAGAAAGAAGGATCATATTTTCCTGACTGGTCAATCAATTTAATGATTACAGGAAATACAAAGTTCTTTTGTAAATGAGTCTGCTAATGATTGACTTGCATTTGAAAAATGCACGTCAGCTCTCTCCCTATCCCATTTATCACCCTGCAAAAGAAAGGAAAACATTTAGAAACAGGACCTAATGTTCGCGATCATTTGATTCCTTAGATAGAGCAATGCTTGCTTATACCATAGGTTATTACACTATCATCAAGTGTATCAGGTAAGCAGATTAAGTGCTTTGAAATCTCTCTACAAGTATCTACATCAGGCAAGAGAATATGGCTGTTAAGAACTTGGTTCTGATCAGAATTCCTTAAAATACTGCCTTCCTTCTGTCTTCCTTTGATTAAAATTGCCTTTTGGGATGTGAGTGTTGGTCTCAAAAAGATGTGCAGATAAAAAAGAAACAGCAAATGGGCTTACCACAGGAGAGCAACCAACTGTAACCCTATTACATAATAGGTGAGAGTATTCTTGCCTGGAGAATCCCATGGATAGAAGAGCCTGGTGGGCTACAGTCCATAGGGTCGCAAAGAATTGGACATGACCTAAGAGACTCAGCATGCATGCACAAAGAGCTTTACGGGGCTTCCCACGTGGCACTAATGCTAAAGAACCTGCCTGAGAATGCAGAAGACATAGGAGATGCGGGTTTGATCCCTGGGTCAGAATGATCTCCTGGAGGAGGGCATGGCAACCCGCTTCAGCATTCTTGCCTGAAGAATCCCATGGACAGAGGGGCCTGGCAGGCTACAGTCCATAGGGTCACAAAGAATTGGGCAGGACTGAAGTGACTTAGCACGTACCCATTAGAGCTTCACAACTCGAATGTACTGCTTCTAGGTAAAATCAGAAAAATACTTTGACATCAAGATCACCAACAGGGACTTCCCTGGTGGTCTAGTGGCTGAGTCCTCTCTTCAAATGCAGAGGACCCAGGTTCAGTCCCTGATTGGGAAACTTGATCCATATGCCCCAACTAAGACCTGGCACAGCCAAATAAATAAGTAAAAATATTTTTTTAAAAAAGCAAATACTCCCTCCCTTTCAGATGATAAGTTATTTCAGCTTAGAGTTACCCTATTTAATTTATATTTGTACCTTCAGCACCTAGCACATAGTGCATGCTCAGTTGGGTCCGACTCTTTGTGACTTCATGGATTATGGCCCCCAGTGGATTGTGGCCTGCCAGGCTCCTCTGTCCATGGATTTTTCAGGCAAGAATATTGGAGTGAGGTTGCCATTTTCTCCTCCAGGGGATCTTCCCAACCCAAGGATCAAATTAGAGTCTCCTCTGTCTCCTGCATTGGCAGGCAAATTCCTTACCACTGAGCCACCTGGGAAGCCCAGGGGGTCTATATACTGGCTCGGTAATAAATGATTTACAGTGTTATGTGCAATTTAAAGACAACAATATACACAAGCACTAATCTACCACTATAATAAAATGTCATGGTATTCTCAACAGCTATGCATTTCTGTGCATGATTCCGCTTGACTTAAGAGGTTCCTAGGTCATTGTCTATAACTTGTATTTCCAATTAAGTCTTGGGAATCATGACATAAGATTACAGCGCCTTGAGACTTTGCCTGCTTTAATGATACTCGCTGAATTGTCTGGCTGTTTTAAGTTATTTTTAATCTTCCTTTCTTTTTAAGGAGAATCTTCATATTCTCTTATAGTATTCATTAATGTGACATAGTATCATTTAAGAAAACAATGGTCACAAGGTGAAAAGTCAAAAAATGACCACTAAAAACAGTCCCTTAAATTAGCATCTATTCAGTATTTGCTAGGCCCCTTAAGCAGAGAAGGAAATAGCAACCCACTCCAGTACTCTTGCCTGGAAAATTCCATGCACGGAGGAGCCTGGTGAGCTTCAGTCCATGGGATCGCAGAGTCAGACACAACTGAGCGACTTCACTTTCTTTCTATCGTTCCTGTTGGAGAAGGAAATGGCAACCCACTCGTGCTCTTGCCTGGAAAATCCCATGGACGGAGAGGCCTGGTGGGCTGCAGTCTATGGGGCTGCAAAGAGTCGGACATGATTAAGCAACTAACACAGGCCCCTTAAGAACCTTCATGTACTGAATTATCTAGTCCTTCCTATGTCTCTAGGAGGTGGGCTTGTTAGCCCTATTCTGCCAACAAGGAGTCCCAAACAGAGGTTAAGTGACCTGTCCAAGTGATAAAGCCAGTAGTTGGTTGAGCTGGGATTTGAGTCTTGGGTGGAGGGCTAGAAGAACAGAGGGTGGGGGAACTTCCCTGGTGACTCAGTGGCCATGACTCCACGCTCCCAACGCAGGGAGCCTGGATTCGATCCCTGGTCAGGAACTAGATCCCAAAGGCCAAACTGAGAGTTTGCAGGCTGTGACTAAGACCTGGCGCAGCCAAATAAACAAAGAATGGAAGGTGGCTGAAGGTGATTCACTGGATGGCATTGCCCCATGGTGTCTGCCTATTCCTTCCTCCTTCCTCTCTAGTGCTATGGGCCATCTTGAGGTCTGGGAGTTTACCTTTTCCACCCCTTCTATAAGCTACTCCATACCCTCCAAGAAATTCACTCCCACTTTTTAAAATTTTGCTTGTCACCAAGAATCAGTGTCTGTACTTACGTCTGAAAGGGCCTCAAGTCACCCAACAAGTTGACATACAGCTCACACAGAAACACAAGGCCGACTTCCTGCCCTCCAGCTGCTTACATCTATCTCAGAAAAGCCATGGTAATGGCTGAATCCTCTGTTCACCTATGCAAGTTCTAAGTGAAAGAGAGCCAGACCTGTGTGAGCTAGATCAGTGGAGAAAAAGGCTTCATGGAGGGCCCGGCATGGGATCTCTGGGGAGAGTCACTGTCATGGACACCTTTTCATCATCTGCCCATCCCACAATCCCTTCTTAACAGTTGATCCTGATGCACATGGTAGGCACTCATTTGTTGAATGAAGGGAAAACTGCCCATCTGTCCAAAGATAAATTTCGACTAAAATAGATTGGAATAAAATCTTTATCAGCTTCACATGAAATTACATGAACTCTACTCTCCCACATAGTTGAGAACCTTATGTTGTTTCATTTTTTAAAATTGCTTATTTACACAACAAAACCGATGTCCAATGTTAAAAACAAACCATACTTCTCTAGTTTTGAACTATTGAAATTAGTTGCAAAAGAGCTCATCTGATTCAGTTTGATACTAGGTCTGTCAACTCCAAATTGACACTTGCCATCTGCCTCTATAAGGATTAAATCATGAGCTGGTGCAGATCAGCATCCTTTTTAGGCTCCTCTTTTGATTTTCAACACCCCTGAAAGGAGTTCAAGGTGGAGACAGCAATGAGGCACCGTGCTCTGGGAAAACTCAGCAGAACAGGTCTTCAGATAGATATTTTCAGGAGCTGATTTTATGAGCCCAATTCCTGTATCTCCTCATATCTAGAAAAACACTTAATCCTTCATGGTAACAGCTGCTCCTCGTGACTAGCAGAAAGCTTTTGCCAAAAAAAAAAAAAAAGTGCTTGATTGCATGTACTCCCCCTTCACCAAAATCACATACTCTGAACTTCCCTGCTACCTCTTTGGAGCAGTTTCTCAGTTATCTTAAATGCTGTCTCCTGGACGACTATAGTCCTCATTTTGCCACAAATTAAACTTTAACTCCCAACTCTCACCTTGGTTTTTTTTTTTTTTTAAAAGAGGGCAGATCTTTCTCAGATTATTCTATGCAATCTCCCAATCAGGCATGATGCTTGCAATAATACCCTTCAGCTGTCAATCAGTTCTCTGGTCTTTATTCAAGGCCCAAAGAAAGAAGAAGGAAGTGAGATAAAAAGGATAGTTTTGCCTATGTTCATATAGTGGATACATTCAAGACATTTAAGACAGAAAGGACACTCTGCAACAGACTCTTTAATCTGGATCGTTAGTTTACCTCTGAGCCCTGATTTTCTCATCTTTAAGACAGATTCATTCTAGAATCTTTTAGTCCCAATGTTCTATGAGTCAGTTTCAATAGATGGACACACTGACATGCTAATACATTTTGCTGGAAGCTGGTCAGTCCCTAACAAATCAACAGCCAAAGAATGCTCCACTTGTTTCACATCTACGATTGAGGCATAAGCTAATGGAGGGCAGGGCTCCAAAAAGGCCTGAGTGAGATTCTTATTTGGGCTGGAGCAATGCCTGGATGTAATAATTTAAATAGAGTCTAGGTTTAAATGCCATAGCTTTTTTTTTTTTTTTTTCCTGACACTGCACAGTGGAGTCACCTGATGAACTGTTTTACTGCTGCCCTGTTCCCACCCTTAGAGATTCCGCTTAATTGATCTAGGCTGCAGTCTGGACATGAGAATTTTTATCAGCTCTCCAGGTGATTCTAACCTGAGAAAAAGGCGACTATTGGCATACAGCAGTGATTCTCAAACTTCAGTGTGCATCAGTTACCTGGAAGGATTATTAAAACTTATTTCTGAGTGTCCTACTAAATGTCTGACTCCTAGGGTGGAGTCCAAGAATTTCCTTTTCTAGCAAATTCCCAGGTAATGCTGAAACTTTTGTCCAGAGACCTCACTTTGAGCACCACTGCCAGTAAGAAGGCAATGGGAACCCACTCCAGTGCTCTTGCCTAGAAAATCCCATGGGCGGAGGAGCCTGGTAGGCTGCAGTCCACAGGGTCGTGAAGAGTCAAGACACGACTGAGCAACTTCACTTTCACTTTTATGCATTGGAGAAGGAAATGGCAACCCACTCCAGTGTTCTTGCCTGGAGAATCCCAGGAACGGGGGAGCCTGGTGGGCTGCCGTCCATGAGGTCGCAGAGAGTCAGACACGACTGAAGCAATTTAGCAGCAGCCAGTAAGGAAGTATCACTGGTAGTGGCACCTGAAGTCCTGAGTTTAAATCCTGACTCTATTATTACCACCTTTGAAATCTTAGGAAGCAACTTATTCTCTTTTCTTTACTGTCTTTTTAACAACACCTAGACCTCAGAGTTGTGAGGCATCAACAGTGTTACCAATCAGGGTTTAGTTCAGCACCTGGCACAGAATGCAGTTAACAGGTATTCGTTTCCCTTTCCTGTTATCCATGGCTGGATGGTATGAATAAGTTAATAGCACTGGTTAAAATTTGGCAGGAAAAGATGAGAGAATTGAAGCAAACAATGTCTCATTAGAACTGTATATATAACATAGGATGATAAATGTAGAGAAGTGTTTTAAGTAAATGTCTTAAAAGATACTTTCGATCTTTAAAACTTAATTTAGTAATTTAGATGCAAGGAATATTAGATACAACTGATAAAGTGATAGAAATGTTAGACTTGATCTACAAAGAGCATGAATGTTTTAATGACCTACAATGGACTCCAATACTTCAAATACTTTAATTATCTAGAAAATCAGAAATAAGAATATAATTTAAGTGGCATACCTGCCTAAACCTTTTTAATATATTGATCTTTGTTTTTAAATTAATTAGACTGCAGCTGGTCTTAGCTATGACTCGTGGGCTCTAGCATACTTTAGGCTCAGTAGTTGTGGTGCAGGCTTAGTTGCCTTGAGGCATGAGAGACCTTAGTCCCCCAACCAGGGATCAAGCCTGTGTCCCCTGCATTGGAAGGTGGATTCTTAACCACTGGACAACCAGAGAAGTCCCTATTGACTTTTGAATACAATTGGAGAGAAAACTTGAATTATTAAAGTGTATCAGAATCCCTATTATCAAAGCAAAACTTCCACCAATGATGTGATAGGTGTTTTTATTTACATATACCAACACACAAAAGATGAAATAGCTCTCCATCCTGCTTGCCACTTGCTTCCTGTTGTATGTCTCAAGGTCCTTTCAGGAGTTAATGTTCAAACCTTGAGAGGAATCCTGGGAGGAAAGCAGGCCCACTGCAGAAGCTGCTGTACATTCCTCCCAATACAGGAAGGGCACCCGAGGTTGCGCCTCCACAGTGGGGCTGGTTGAGGTGAGAAGTGGAATACTGTGAGGGTTTCTCCATGGAATCTATGAATGCAGTTGTCTAAGTTGAGTCTCAGAGGTATTAAACTGTTCAGGTCTGAAGGCAGAAACCCTCAGGATTGTTTACAGAAAGTTTCTTCTTCTACCAATAGGTGACCCAGAGGCAAAGTCTTAACTGAGATTTTTAGTTTTAAAAGCCTTCTCTTTCCACTCTGGCCCGATGCCATCAACAGCTTTCTTTTTCTGAATTCCTTAAAAAAAAAGTGCACATCTTTGTTGCTGCATATTCCAAATAGGGCCACTTCTTTTATTATTGTTCTCAACTATTACTTAACCTTATGATATACTTTTATCTTCTCATCTATTTAAGAATTCTCTTAACTAGACTGTGAACTCAAGGGTCCTTAACTTGACCTCTTTCTCCATAGAACTTTCTTAAGTGCTTCAATTCTCAGTAACCATCCCTTTTGTTGCTTACAATATAAATTTGACCCTAACTTGCATTGCCCTGTCTATGGAGGTAACCGTATACTATTTTATGTGTAAAAGTTTTCTCTGCCCAAATGGAACAAAAATAAAAACCCTTCAGGATGGAGGCTATGTATTTTTCTTCTTTGTAAAAGTCGTAACAAACCTGATGTCCAACAGACATTTGTAAAATTCTTATCAGATTATCCATGCTAAAAATTGGACACAACTGACTTCTTGAGTCCTGAGGGAAAGTTTTCATACTCTTGCTGCCAAGATTATATAAAGCCTATAGCCTGCCAAGTATACGTAGAGGATGGAAATGATTTTCTTTAAGCCAGAAAATTAGCCTTGGTTCAGCTCTCGAGTGCTTTAAAATCAACCTTCAATACCACAAGAACAGGAGGGTTCCCACCTCATTAGTGCCCTTGGTATTCCCTAATATCCATTCATCCATAAGTTTTCCCCACAAAACATAAACCAAACTTCCAGAGCCCCTAAAACAAACAAAACTTTCTTCCCCTTCCTTGCAAAATAGTTCATTCATTAAAAGCCATAACCAGTGCTTAGAACCTTTCAAAAAAAGAAAAATCAGCAAGCCAAACTGTTTCAACTTAACTGAGTTGAAGGAGAGCTGATTTCATGCCCATCCCACTGGGGAGCAGCCCCCTCTCAGAGTTTGCCTGTTAACAGAAACAGGAGACTGGTAGATGGCCTGAGTATTCTCACTGGGTTGGTTTGGCCTCATAGCTCTGACTACAGTGATTCCAGTTGATCCTTTAACAGGACTGTAAGGTACCAAGACAGTCACTGGAGTAGTCCAGAGATGAGTAAGATTTACGTTTACATCTCCCACGTTTTTTAAAGACTTGTTTGCACAAAGCTGGATTATGGTATTTTACCTCAGTTGTCACCACAGGTATTATGAAGAAGAAATACTGTTCTAAGATTTTTAATTAGTTGCTTTAGTTTTCGTTTTTTTAAATGACTCAGATTGCTATCCTCTTTTAAGTCTCACTCTATTACTCTTGCTACATACTGAATTCTTCTATTGAAGACTATCACTTAATCCTTACAGCAGAAACCTAGAAACTGGAGTTGCTTTCCACTTCTTTAATTCTCCATAAGGCATCACTATTATAATATCATACATGAATTTGTATGTATATATATATATATGTGTGTGTGCGTGTGTGTGTATATATATATATTTAAAAAGTAGAAATGTTCTTCTCAATCATCTTTGTTTGATACAAAGTAGGTGCCCAAGTAGGTATTAATAGTTAGAAATTAAATAAAAGGCCACAAAAACTTCCCAAGGAAGATCATTAAAGAGAAAAATCCTTTTTTCCTCTTATTACAGCTGGCCTTTGATGCATGCCAGGTAAGAAAAAAAGGAATACTGCAGGGTGATGGGAAGACTGGACCTTTCCCATTTTTTGGGTTGTAGCTGAACTTCTATTGGCGGTTCTAGTAAAATATATAACTCTTTGTTTGTTCTAGGCAAGTCCTTCTTTCGGGTTTCCTTCAGACACTGCCTTTACTCTCCCATGAGAAAATGAGGATTCAGAGATTTCGAATAGCAAGATTCTGGTTGGGTAGCAGTCTCTTGAAATCATGAGCTGGCTATGTAGAGGGAAAAGTTAGGGAAGACTGGCAGGAGAGGGTGAAAGAAAGAGAGAAATGTATCTTCTTCTTTGGGAGCACAGGAAGAAAGCAAGTTTTTCAAAGTCGTTGCCGGTATCTCATGAAGGCCCAGGCTGCTACCATGGCGAGGGCAAACACGGGCACCAGCACCATACTTATGGGAATACCACTTGGCTCCCCTTCGCCTTGAGGTCCTATGGGCCCATTCTGCACCTGTAACTGGAAGGGAAAGAAAAATGTTAACTCTAGTGACAATGTGTGTTTACCACAACTGCAGTGTCCAAGCTAACACATTACCTGGGTCAGCAGTCTCTGCATCACTCAAAGCTGTGCGCCCTAAGCACTGCCAAACACAAGGTGTCCTCTCTCTATCCGGAAACGATGCATCAGTGTCACTGATTCTTGGGAAACAAAGTCAGTCTGATGGAAAGGCATTTAACCTTGCTGTGCTACTGACCTAAGCGACCCAAGGGTAAGTCAGATAACCTCTTCCTATTTCTGCACTGTCTCCACTAAACTATATGTATACCATACCAGGAAAATGAAGATATGAAATGAAGCCTACTGATCCTATAGGAAGCCTGGAAATTACTGGGCAAGGGCAGGGGTGTCCATCTTTCTAGAAACGTTTACCGAGAAAGATTTATCAGTAGTTAGCATGTAATAACAGCAGATCTGAGCAATGGGACAGGTGCAATGCCATTATTTAGAAATACTTTTCAATTCCTAAAAGGTACCTACTCCTTCTGAAGATGGGGTCCTGTCCTTCATTCCCCATTCTGTAATTCTAGGCAAAGATAAAGGTGAAACTTACATGGAATGGAGGTAAAAGATTCAAACGTAAATAAGTTAAAAAATTTCAGATCCTAAGAGTTATAATTTTCCATTGCCGAAACATTTCCTTTTGAGGCAGGTAATTTTTCTTCATTCCAGTCAGTTTTGTAAAAGGTAGCCTCTCTTAACATCAACTTTTTTAAAAAAACCATTTTTAAAAATTGAAGTACAGTTAATTTATAATGCTGTGTTAGTTTCAGCAAAGTGATTCAGTATATACATAAATATATTCTTTTTCAGATTCTTTTCCATCATAGGTTACTACAAGATACCAAATAGAGCTACCTGGGTTATACAGAAGGTTCTTATTATTTATTTTATATATAAGAGTGTATATATGTTAATCCGAAACTCCTAATTTATCTCTTCCCCTGCCTCCACTATCCCTTTTAGTAACCCTAAATTTTTTTCTATGTTTGTGAGCCTATTTTCTGTTTCATAAATAAGTTCATTTGCATCATTTTTTTTAGACTTCACATATAAGTTGTATGATACAGTATTTGTTTTTCTCTGATTTATTTCACTTAATATGATAATCTCTAGGTCTATTCATGTTGCTGCAAATAGCAATATTTTGTTCTTTATGGCTGAGTAATACTCCATTACCACATACAAATGCACCCCGTATCTTCTTTATCTAGTCATCTGTCATGGACACTTAGGTTGCTTCTATGTCTTGGCTATCACAGCACTGCTATGAATGTTGGGGGCATGTACCTTTTCGAATTAGATTAATATTAACTGGTAATAGATAACTTAGTAATTGTGAAGCCGTCTTGTTTTAGTTAGATTTAATCTCATTAGTCCATGAAACTCTGACCCCTCAATCTGAAAGACAAGACTGAAAAAACTACCTTTTCTATCTTATATCCCCCCTATAGCTTTCATTCATTTCCAGATGAGATGTCCTGAGAGCACATGCTCAATAGAAAGACATGGCTTTTATAGGCCAATGCCTTGACCAGAACAATCTGTTTTGTTTGGAGTTATTTATGGATGTTTCCTTAAAAAATGAACTCACATGCCTTCAAAATAACTCTAATCATATTAGAGTGTATGCCTATATTTGCTTGCCTTTATTTGTTGCATATCAATACTTTCTCCCATGCTTTAGAAACATAGAAGGGCCAAGGCAGAAGCAGCTGAATACTAACGTCTCCTGTTGACCTGGTTTCCTAATCCATCACACCCAGTTTCTGCTTGCAACCCTGGCTGTTTTCTCAGATCTTTCATGCCTTGTGCCGTTCACACTTCTTTCTCTATCTCCTGTTGAATTCTTCAGTCTCTGAAGCCTCACTCAGGAGTTGGGTGAGGCAAAGGCAGCATCAGTTTAAGAGAGAGCAACTTTAAAGACACAGTGAATCTGTGTTATAAGTGCATTCTGAAGTCCTTCATGCTACAGGAGGATTATGTCCACTCAGGCTTTCCTTCTTATCATGCAAATGATAAAACACTAGGAACTTAGGAGAGGATATAGGGATAGGTAGCTGTCTTGATCAAATTCTGAATCTCATTTTTTTTTCTCCTGGAGCTCCCCTTTGAGCACGAGGGCTTTGGTCAAGAGGATCCCCAAGATGATAAGAAGAGCGTTTATGATGATGATAGGGAAAAGCACATAGTGGATATTAAAAACCCCACCACCTCTGTCACTTAAGAGTTTCATAAATAAAAATGTTCAAGGGAAGACATATGTTTCCTCTCCTACTAAGAAATAAAATTGGCCCGGGTATATTCTTCTCGATTTATTTTAATTTGGTTGTCAAGCTTTATCTTTAGGGCACATTATCTTGAAGCTACCGGGTTGCAAATGTAGTTAAGAATTTCCTTTAATGATTACGAGAAGTCTCAGAACACCCTTGCCTATGCACAGATAATCTCTTCAAAAGAATGAGAGGGAAAGGAAAAAAGCCAAACACACTACTGAAGATTACACCACATAATTAATTCACAACAATGTCACAAAAACCCGGTGACAGCAAACGACACCTACCCTGTGCTGCACTCTCAGGGATACAGCATAGCCCGCGTTACGGAAGAGGTCCACAGCATCCTGGTGCAGCAGGTTCTTTAGGTCTTGGCCGTTGACCTGTCAAAAACAGCAAGGAAAAGTAGTGAAAGATACAGAATATGAACTCTCCTGAGTCAAAAGATTTACTTACATGTGACCACAGATTTAAAAACAGAGACAATTCCAAGGGCTAGGAGGAGGGGTGAAGTTACTTAGAACTCAGAATAACTTTTTCATCTTCAAAGCTACAGGTCTTCCAGGTTACCACTCTATATATATCCTTTATATTTTGAATCCCTGGCATGGCCAGGCCAGCTTCAGCTCTAAAAATGTAACTCTAGGAAGCTCTCCCACAATTTAGTCTGATGTGGTATAAATCGACTAGCCTCTTCTATTCTTTTTGTTCTATTCTGAACAATTTCCATTGATTCCTTGGATATTCCTATCTCCCTCAAATTTACTAAAAACCGTATTTCTGTGATGATACAAACTACTAAAAATGTTTTGGTGAAGCTGAGTCCTACCACCTAAAGCTAAGAGAGGTGAAGGGCCCTGCCATCAACACTTCTCAGTGTTAGGAGTGACACTGGCCACAAGCGGTATCTAGTCTATGCTGTACTCAAGGGATACAGTGTGGCCCACTTTATGTAAAATCTCCATAGCTTTTGTACCTGGCAATGGCAGCAAGAATATCTAATGTATTTGGTAGGTTCTGTTCTACATGCTTTCATACATTACTCATCGAGTAATCACAATCCTATGAGGTAGACATTATTTTTATCTTGTTTTCAGCGATTAAAAACAAACAAACAAACTGAAGCTTAGCAAGGTTAGGTAATTTACCCAAAGTCACAGTAACTGTAGAAGCTAGGGCTAAGGGTTTTATACCCTGGAAGGAATACTAAAGCTCTTGCCTCTTACTGCTCCTTCTGCACTCACTCCTCCACCCTGACTCACCAGCTATTCTTTCCTCTGCTGAAGCGCAAGTCATTTACTTATCCAACCTTCTCATCTTCCTTGTCACGGTTTCCCTTATCCAAGAGGTTCATAACTATCCCTCCAGTCTTTTCCCTGTCAATATTCTTGCTGAATAACTCCATCATCACTCTGGCCTTATTAACTGTCCAAACTGAAGAATTCCAGCTCTATTCCATTCTAGTCACCAACGGCATAAGCCTTCCACTTCAACATTAGGCATGCTTCAGCTCCAATATCTCAAACTTAAAAAAAAAAAAAAGATAAAAAATCTACATTCTCCATATTTCCTATACCTCTGAAAATCTCCTCTTCATTCTCATCAATGCCTTTTACACATCTAGGAGTTCCTACTATTTTAAAAAGGCATTTGGAAAACGACTGGAATCCCTTATCACCATGATCTTCTACCATCTTTCCAGTCCTGGGCAACACACTGCATTTCTTTTCCTTGTCATCAGTGAGCTCAATATTCTGAGAGAAAGATACAGTCACATTTTCCACCACAGACCCATGCGAGCTGGCTTCTGCTGTACCTTTACAATCCTTCTCATCTGAACTACAATCCTTCTCAACTCCCTAATTCATATGCAATGGGTAGCTGTTCCTAAGACCTTTCCTACCATCAAACTCCAGTTCCATCTCTTTTCTCAGCAGATCCGTCTTATCTTTTTTGAGAATACTGAGAACTTATGACAAACATTCTCTCCATTTTCTTTCCTTTCCCCTTAGGGTTTCTTAAGATCCTCTTAGTGCTGCTTTCTCCTTTTTGAAGATTTGGCTGTGCTGGGTCTTCACCGCTGCGTGGGGTGCTCTCTAGCTGCAGCGTGAGGGCTTCTCACTGCAGTGGCTTCTCTTGTTGTGGAGCACAGGCTCCAGGGCATGAGGGCTTCCGAGGCTGTGGTGCATGGGCTTCCCCAGTGGCTCAGCAGTAAGAAATCCGCCTGCAGTACAGGAGACGCACGAGATGCAGATTCAATCCCTGGGTCAGGAAGCTCCCCAGAGGAGGAAATGGCAACCCACTCCAGTATTTTTGCCTGAAAAAGCCCATGCACAGAAGAGGTGGCTGGCTACAATGCCTGGGGTTGCAGAGAGTCAGACGCCACTGAAGCTACTGAGCAGCAGGAGGACAGGCTCAGGCGTTTTGGCTCCCGGGCTCCAGAGCACAGGGTCAATAATTGTGACGCGTGGGCTTAGTTGTTCCAACACATGTGGGATCTTCCTGGACCAGGGCTCAAACCCGTGTCTCCTGCACTGGCAGGTGGATTAAATACCACTGAGACACAAAAGAGGCCCTGTTCTCAGTTTGTTTTTGTAGGTCTTTCTTCTTCATTCCTCTCTTGTTCTCTCCTCCTGTGGTTTGATGACCATCTTTAGTGTTGTGCTTGGATTGCTTTTTCTTTTTTTCTCCTGTGTGAGAGAGAGTATGTGTGTCTCTATCTATTGTAGTTTTAGAGTTTGCTGTTCCCATGAAGTTTTGACACAGTTCTCTATCAAAACTATATATGTAAAAGGTTGTTTTAAGTTTCTGGTATCTTCCCTGCTTCAAGAAGTTCCTTTAGCATTTGTTGCTGGGAAGGCAAGGGTAATCTTGGTCCTCACATGAGCTTCCTTTTGACAACAGGGAAGACATTGGGTGACATCAGACAAAAGAAGGGCACAGGCCAATGATACCTTTCAACCCTCTTAGTTTTCTAAAGGTATTCTAAGAAGTCAGTTATTCTAATTGCTTAAAAAATTTTTTTTAAAGCCTTTTAGAAATGCAAAGGGAATTTCATTTTTAAAGAATCATTTCTCATCCTTTGCCTAAGTATGTGGGAAGTAAAACAGCTCCATAAAACTGATTCTTTCTCTCTTGAAAAGTATACATCTCTCTACTCTAAAGCTGAATCTGCTTTCTAATATTTACCTCCTCTAAGTGTTTTACCAGATTCCAGCTCATACAGACTAACTTCCAAGTGCTGTAGATTTTAATCCTAAATATATGTGGAATCCACTCTATCGCAATCCTATTAGGTTGGTGCAAAAGTAATTGTGGTTCTACACTGTGGCAATTTGCCATTTGATATTGGGATACATTCTTAAAGAAATGTGGTTACGCTCTACATCATTTCAAGTGCATCTCCTTCTTTATGTTCTTTTAATAGTGACTTATTACTTACTGTTTATATTTATTTTAGACTATAGAAATGATTGATGTTAGACAAACAGCAAATTCAAAAAAATTTTTTATTTGAGTTCAAAATGGGTCATAAAGCAGTGGATACAACTTGCAACATCAGCAACACATTTGGCCCAGGAACTGCTGATGAAAGTCCAGTGCAGTGGTGGTTCAAGAAGTTTTGCAAAGGAGACGAGAACCTTGAAGACGAGAAGTGCAGTGGCTGGCCGCTGGAAGTTGACACCAACCAACTGAAAGCAATCATAGAAGCTGATCCTCTTACAACGACACAAGAAGTTGTCCTAGAACTCAACATTCGACCATTCAAAGTCATTCAGCACTTGAAGTATATTGGAAAGATGAAAAAGCTTGGTAAGTGGGTGCCTCATGAGCTGACCAAAAAACAAAAAGAATGTCACTTTTGAAGTGTTGTCTTCTCTTATTGTACGCAACAAAACAAACCATTTCTCGGACTGTGACATGTGACGAAAAGTGGATTTTATATGACAACTGGCGATGACCAGCTCAGTGGTGGAACTGAGAAGAAGCGTCAAAGTACTTCCCAAAGCCAAACTTGCACGAAAAAAAGGTCATGGTCCCTGTTTGGTGGTCTGAGGCCAGTCTGATCCTGGTGCAACCATTACATCTGAGAAGTATGTTCAGCAAATTGAGAGATGCACTGAAAACTGCAAGGCCTGCCGCTGGCATCGGTCAACAGAATAGGCCCAATTCTTTTCCATGACAATGTCCAACTGCTCATCACATAACCAGTGCTGTAAACATTGAATGAACTGGACTACCAAGTTTTGCCTCATGGGCCATATTCACCTAACCTCTCGCCAACTGACTACCCTTCAAGTATCTCTACAATTTTTTGCAGGCAAAACGCTTCCACAACCAGCAGAGGCAGAAAATGCTTTCCAAGAGTTCATCCAATCTCAAAGTATAGATCTTTACCCTACAGGAATAAAAAAACTTATTTCTCTTTGGTAAAAATGTGTTGATTGTAACAGTTCCTATTTTGATTAATAAAGGTGTATTTGATCCTAGTTATAATGATTGAAAATTCATGGTTTAAAACTGCAGTTACTTTTGTACCAACCTAATAATATAAACCAAAGGTTCACAAAGTATGGTCTCAGGACCAGCAGCATTAACTTGGGGATTTGTTAAAAGTGCAATTTATTAGGCCCTATTCTAGTAATCTGGTGATTCTGAAGTTTGAGTTAGCTTTAACCTAAATTGCTTGAAGCTTTCTCCACATCCAGTCTACTTACCCTACTTAATCCATAGTGTATGCATCCAGACTCCATCAATGATTTTCCATTTAGTGGAGTAGTGATTTTCCAAAGACAGGTTTGTTGACCCATTACAAAAGATAGTGAAGTCAATTCAGTGGGTCAAGATTAGAATTTAATTTTAAATATGAGAAATAATTTTAAATAAGTGAAAATTAGAAAACACAGCATATCACAATGCATCATATACAGACGAGATAGGTATTATTTTGTTTAACTTTGCTTATGTAGGTGTGTGTGTGTGTGTGTGTGTGTGTGTGTGCATTTTCCATTACAGGTCATAAATTGAAATGTTTGAAAAACACTTGCCTATAGCTGTGCTTCTCAAAATTTATCCACAGGCTGTTTCCTGAGACTCTGCATTTGTAAAACTCCCAGGTGATGGGCAGATTGTCCTTGGACCTCAATTTTACTACCAAGAGCTATTCAACTGAGAAATCTTAGAATACTGCTAAACTTGTTATTTCAGTTTCCTTAACTCATGGTATTGTTAAGTTGTATTAAACTTGAGATATGATAGATTTGCAACATGCTAGAAAATTTTGTTAACTGAATGATCAGTGTTAGGTTTGTGGTATTCTAATTAACCGATGGGGAGTCATATGATTTTTTGCTTTGACTATGGCTGTTATCTGTATTTAAAAATGAGTTTCCTTATCCTCCAATTAAAATAAATTAATTTTTTTAATGAACTTTTAGAGAATTGGGGAAAACTGATTATAGGCTGACCATTAGATAACATTTAAAATTTTCCACTATTTAATTAGGTATAAAAATGGCACGGTGGTCATGTGAAACAAATAAACCTCAGTGATGCCTACCAAAATATTGACAAGTGAAACTACTTGATGTCTAGGATTTTTAAAAATATATTCTAGCAATATAAGAAAAGGAAGTGGAGGATAGATTAAAAATAGGTGGGAAAAATGTTGTTAAATGTTAAAGCTGGAAAAAGGCTACATCAGTAGTCAGCACAACATATATTTACTTTAGTGTATTTCTGAAATTTTTCTAG
>SJYX01006316.1:823937-837798 GCA_006410675.1 Oreotragus oreotragus | reverse complement strand
CTCCCAGGTGATGGGCAGATTGTCCTTGGACCTCAATTTTACTACCAAGAGCTATTCAACTGAGAAATCTTAGAATACTGCTAAACTTGTTATTTCAGTTTCCTTAACTCATGGTATTGTTAAGTTGTATTAAACTTGAGATATGATAGATTTGCAACATGCTAGAAAATTCTGTTAACTGAATGATCAGTGTTAGGTTTGTGGTATTCTAATTAACCGATGGGGAGTCATATGATTTTTTGCTTTGACTATGGCTGTTATCTGTATTTAAAAATGAGTTTCCTTATCCTCCAATTAAAATAAATTAATTTTTTTAATGAACTTTTAGAGAATTGGGGAAAACTGATTATAGGCTGACCATTAGATAACATTTAAAATTTTCCACTATTTATATTAGGTATAAAAATGGCATGGTGGTCATGTGAAACAAATAAACCTCAGTGATGCCTACCAAAATATTGACAAGTGAAACTACTTGATGTCTAGGATTTTTAAAAATATATTCTAGCAATATAAGAAAAGGAAGTGGAGGATAGATTAAAAATAGGTGGGAAAAATGTTGTTAAATGTTAAAGCTGGAAAAAGGCTACATCAGTAGTCAGCACAACATATATTTACTTTAGTGTATTTCTGAAATTTTTCTAGTAAAAAATTTTTATATACCAAAAAAAAAAAAATTAGTTTCCCATTTCCTGCCTTAGAAAAGGCGTAAACTGAGTTAAAATAAGCCTTCTTGGATGATTAATAATTTTGGATGGCATTAAGATAAACTAACATTTAGGATAATGTAAGAGTTACTGGAGTGGTAACTACAGGATAATATAAATGCAGATGTGTACGATACAGAGAAAGAATGGGTTCAATTTAGTAAGCATGGATCTCAGATTATACTCTGGATAATTCTTCCCCAAATCTTGAAATGAATTACAATTTGGGGGGAGGGATCCTTTTTTTTCATTAAAGGAAAAAAAAAAGATTATCTAGTTCCAATTAATAAAGTCAAACCAAAAAAGTCAGTTATGTTATAATTCATTCCTAATATTCTGCATTTGCAATAAGCTCCTAGGTGACAGAGCTTCATTCACAGAGCAACTAGCTTACTAGATGCTTCCTCTGTGCCAGTTACAGGCGTACATGGTGCTAACAGAGATGAGAAAACAAGGACTTTTCCTTAGAGGTACTCTGTCTAAAGGATCCTGCATATTTCAATGTCTCTGTAACTGACTGGATGAGAGTTTCTAGTTTCCAACTGATCTCCTAAGTGAAGAGTGTTAGTTGCTCAGTCATGTCCGACTCTTTGTGACCACATGGCAGTAGCCTGCCAGGCTCCTCTGTCCATGGAATTCTCCAGGCAAGAATACTGGAGTGGGTAGCCATTCCCTTTTCCAGGGGATCTTCCTGACTCGGGGATCAAACTTGTCTCCTGCATTGCAGGCAGACTCTTTACCATCTGAGCCACCAGGGAAGCTTTAAACTAATAGTCAATAATTACTCACATGAAATCTAGATCATTTAATGATACTTCTATTAGTTGCCAAAAGTGAATATATACTAAAGAAAGGACATATTCTTAGTCTGATTACCTAGCACCAGATATAGTGGGAGCAAATTTTACAACATGGAAAAATAACCATGTGAGGAAAATATGGAAGCCCTTAAAGAACAAATGGGAATACAGGCCAATAAATAATTTAGCATCATTTTATAGAGACTCCAAAGTTAATTATAAATGAGCACTTAAGTACATCAAAGAGATAAAGCAAGCTGAAGAACAGGTGGAACCATTTAATGGTTAATGCCTAACAAGTACACTTAAGGATACGGAGGGAACAGGATGGTGAGGCAATGTTTCTTAAGAAACGGGATCTAGAATTTAAATTTTGCAGCACACTCTTAGAAGGGGAACTGGAGACAAAGAGTGTAGCCCTAGATAAACAGAGAGCAGGCTGGCCTTTTCCTCTTGTATAATACAGCTCCATCTTTTCTTCAGTCTTCTCTATTTCTCTCAGTATCTGTCTCATGACGAAGGCAAAGCATAAGAGGGGCCCTGTGGTGAGGGTGACTGCATTCCCTGAGGTATGGAGAAGGAGGGAAGAGGGCTGTTGCTGCGGTTAGTCGCTGACTCTTTTGCGACCCCACGGACTGTCGCCCACCAGGCTACACCAGACTACCACCCTCTGTCCATGGGATTTCCCAGGCAAGAATACTGGCGTGGGTTGACGTTTCCTTCTCCAGGGGTTCTTCTCAACACAGGGACTGAACCCACATCTCCCGCACTGGCAGGCAGCTTCTTTACCACTGAGCCACTAGGGAAGCCCCACCAATAGTGAGATGCCCTGGGTGCTCAGTTGCTAAGTCATGTCCCAACTCTTTGTGACTCCGAGCACTACAGCCCACCAGGCTCCTCTATCCATGGAACTCTCCAGGTAAGAATACTGTCTTATATTTTTGCCTTTTGTTTGCCTGGCATTTTCTCTTCCTTTCTTTTACATACCTCTTCCTTATCTGGCCAGAACATAAACTTGAATCGTTCTTTTGAATATGTCTTATACATAGTTGCAGTGTTTTATATCTTGCAAGAGATCTTCATAATAAATTTTTTGTATTTTGATAAAGTCAAGTTCTCTGCTATAAATTTTAAAGACAATTGAACTGAGGTTTTTAGACATCTACTTTTCTCTTCATTGACATTTATCTCCTACCATATCTTTTAAAGACACTTGAGTGGCCTTCCAGTAATTTCTTTACTCTCTGAGGTGATGGTTCACATACAAAAGGCTCCTTTATCTTGGCTCAGGTCTAATAAATTCTCTCACACTGAGGTGTATGTCCTTTTGTTCTATCATTTTACCCTTAACAGAAAAGACTAATTTCAGTTTTTACGTAAAACCATACATAAACTCTACTAATTCAGCATGCAACTTTCACTTTAGGATAAAGAATCCCAGCTCCTCATTTATCTTTTAGTAGACAATATAGTATATGGGTTAAGAGTAGAGGTTCCAAATTTGCAGACCAAGTCCTCTGCCATCTACTAGTTATATGACCTTGGGCAAGCTGTTTGACCTCACTAAGCTTCCTTAGCTGCAAAATACACATAACAATTATACCCACCTCGTAGGGTTGCTATAATATTAAATGAGTTTAAAGTTCTCAGTATACTGCTTGGCATAGAATGCTCAAAACCTTTAAACTATTCTCATTTTTCAATGATTTATCTTTAACCAAAGCCTTTTGAATAATGACTCTCTTCTTAACCCTACTTTTTTCAGGTCCCTCTTCACGATGAAGCCTAGTTCCCAGTATTTTGAAGAGAATGCAGTTATCTGTCAAAATATTACACTGCAGAGTCTCCAACTACATGCTACACTTTAATCTTAACAACCCATTCTCAAGTTTTCCTTAACACATCACTCAAGTTGACTTCATGTTTTTAGAATGTCTTTTCCCTAGGAGCAATAAGAAATAACCTGCTTCTAAACTTAGGTAGATTATTATTGTCTTTATCTCACAGATTAATAAACAGGGCCTAGGAGACAGTAAAGAGGCAAAACAATCAGTGAGAAGGATTAAAATGGGGTATTACCATCCATGATGCTATTATTTATATGCTAGATCAGCCAAACTTTCCGGGTGTTCTTAAATTTCTTAACTTGTTCATTTGTTAAATATATATCAAACACTGTGCTCGAATATAAATGGTTTAAAAAAGATGTAGTCTGAGCCCTTGAGGAACTTCCAGAAAATAATAAAATCAGTGGTTACCAGGTAGTCAATGCCCTCTTAGAGACATTAGCAGGGTGAAGTGGGGGCACGGTGGACAGATAACCACATCAGACTGCATTCCAAATTTCCTCTAAATAATGAGTTTAAAAAGGTCTTTGAGTCTAAAAGGACACAATTTCTACCTTCCTCTTTTGTCTCCAATTTTGGAGTAAAGGAAGACTCACTTTAGTGTTTAATCAACAAAAGGAAGTAATAAAGTATAATAAAAGAACAACAAAAAAATGTGAATTTTAAGTCCCTTTCCCACACACCAATCCCTCACATTCTGGATTTAATTTGCCTTCTCCACTGCGTGAGGTACTATCCTCCACGCTCTACCAAACTCTGCAATCTGGATACAGTAAGTCCCCTACATACGAACGTTTAAAGATGCAAGTACGTGTTCGAATGTTCAGTCATGAAAGGCCTGATGAAACTGCAGCTTGCCCTCCATCTCCTATAGCTGAGCATCCTTCAGCTCTGTCATCTCCCACCTCTTCTCCCTCCTCCAATAACTCTGTTTGCCTGTTCACTCACTGTCAGCCCCTGTATGCCAGCTGTTATACTCCTCTACTTTTCAAGGTTCTGGACTGTAAGATTTAAAATGTTTCATTTTCTGTTTTCAATGCACTGTTTGTGTGAAAAGTATTATAAACCTATTATAGTACAGTACTATGCAGCCAATTGTGTTAGCTGGGTACCGAGACTCACTTTGTTGCACTTACGAATGAATCAGCCTTATGAACTTGCTCTCAGACTGGAACGCATTCGTCTGTGAGGGAATTACTGTATTTCCAGATCCAAAAAGGCAGGCAGGACTCTTCCCAAGGAAGGGGTTGGGGTTAGGCACTAGTGACCAAGAAGCCAGGGACAGTGAAGGAGGCGGAAGCCAGTTCTCACCGAGAGGATCTTATCACCCTCCTGGAGCCGCCCATCCAGGGCCGCAGCCCCGTTCTCCTTGATGCGGCTGACGAAGATGCCGCTGTCGTTGGAGACATGCTGCTGATCTGTCCCACCGACGATGTTGAAGCCCAGCCCTAAGAAAATCATGGAGGAGTTGTAAAGGAGATAGGGGTGAGGAAGGCAGAAAGAGGTTAAAGAAAAGGAGAAAGAGAAAGGAAAGGCCTTGTGGCAGGGGTAGGGGTTACGGAGTGGTGGTAGGGGGTAAGCAGTGTGGGGAAGTCCAGACTGATGTAGCTGGTGGCTAGTAATGGGCAAGGTCAGTGATTAGCATCACTCACAGAGGTCAAGAGTACCGGAGTTACTCAATCAGACCAGGCAGGGCTAAAAATACAAACACAGTGATCAACATGGTTAGTTGAATACAAAAAGTCAAAGTCATTAGCACTGTGATGGCTCAGAGTAAGTGGTTAATAAATATCACCTGTCATTATAATGACATGAAAGGCTCTGGGAAGCCCTGCAGGAAAGTACCCTGCTCAACTTTAGCTCAGCCTCTCCCCAGCCTAGCTGCCTGCAGAGCCACCGTGGAGCTCGGAAGATGCTGTATTTGTACACAGACTGTATCTGTCTTCATCAGTTTACACTGCTTCCTGAAAGCCATGCCAGCTTCAGCCCCCCGACCCCCACCCCTGAGAGCAGAATCAGGGCAGGAACCCAGGCCTCTTGGCTCTCAGCTCTAAGCTCTTTCTTGCCTTTACGATATCTCTCTACCCCCAAAGCACTTCTCCCAACCAATAAACAAAAGAATTAGGAGCCATTCTCCCAGGTTCCCAAGACTAAGTATTTCACATTTGGATTCTTCAGCACTTAGTGGTCAGCTTCGCAGACCACAGGCAATTAAGGCAATTCTAAGATGCGCTGCTCATATTTGATTTAGATTCTGTTGGTAGCATTTGGAGGATCCAAAATATTGATTTTCCTGCTTAAAAGAAGCAATGCTTTTAACTAGTTGGCAAATGAACTGTTCCTTATTGAGAGTGAGATTCTTAAACAAACCTTACCCTGTATATTTCTCCCAGCCTTCAGAAGAGTTTGTGTATGGTGGTGATTTGGAAGAAATGGCCTTGGGAGTTCATTTATTTTTTTTCTATTTTGAATTGAGGTGGTGGCAGAAAAAGGAAACTGATGACAGTTCATGACAGGACTAAACCACCAAATTCATTCTTCTTTCCTTTTATGCCTCAAGTGCAAACAACTACATCCTTGGGTATAGTGACTATCACTGTGTGTTAGTCTTTATTCACTGTGTGTGTGTGTGTGTGAAGTTGCTTCAGTCGTGTCTGACTCTTCACGACCCTATGGACTGTAGCCCACCAGGCTCCTCTGTCCATGGGATTCTCCAGGCAAGAACACTGGAGTGGGTGGCCATGCCCTCCTCCAGAGGATCATCCCAGAACCTGCATCTTATTTACTATAGATAACTAATAACCTATTGATTAGCAACTACCCATTTCCTGCTCTTCCTAGCCCCTGGCAACCATCATTCTATTCTTCATGTTAGTGAGTGATTATTTTAAATAGGTATAAAGTTTCAGTTTTGCAAGATGGAAGTTCTAGAAATCTGATGTACAGCATTTTGCCTAGAGATAACAACAGCCTTATTAGATATTTAAGAAACTGTGGAGAGCAGACCTCATTTAAGTGTTCTTAACATTAAAATAAAATTGAATTAAAAAAAAAAACAAAACGACTACCAAGGTACTATTTCCAAGGATCAAACAATAAGTTGTGGGAAGGGCTTCATTTACAAAACTACTGTTATATGGTTTCTATCTATGCAATAGAGAAAAGCCACTTTTTATCTATGCAATAAAAAGAAAAGAAAGAAAATAGGGCCTTCTTTACATCCGGTGCTGTAGAATTCAAAGACACAGTGCAAAGAGAAAAGCGATAGGAAACACACATATCAGGAAACGCATAAAACAGATATGAAAAACATTTTATCTGGCAGCACAACTGGAAAAATACAGCCATAGTCACTAGCCTACTACTGGTTTCAACAGAACACAGATACTTAGAGGGATGAGATGAAAGCCTAAGTGAAGCTCATCGTGTTAATATACGCACTAGCGAGTCAATCTACGATTTAAGGAAACACATGGCCAAAGAAAGAAGCAGCATGAATGTCTAATTGAAATAGCCTACCTCCTGTACAGAGTATCTGCAGCTAGAGAATGAAAAGGATACATAATACAAAGAACTTCCACTGGAAGATGACTACTTCAATTTCTTTAAAGGGTTGATTATAAAAATTTTAAGTTACTAAATGGTTTCTCTCAGAAAACTCTTGATTTTTATCATAGTGGGTAGACGGTACTGGAAAGGGGATGGGAGGCAGTTAGATCAGATGGAAAGGTAGGTGGAGCTTGATTATAAAAGGCTTTGAAATACCTTTAAGACCGTGAAAGGTTTCAGCAAGGTGCGCTGAGGCCAATCAGCCTCTCTCAGTACTGGGAGAAACAATTTGGAGAAAATTTTTCAACGAAATCCAATATTTTCACTAAACAATAGAGCTGCCTCTGGGAATCTTGTAATAGGAAGTATATGTTATATAGCTGAATGCAACATAGTAATTAGAAAGAAAAAGGACTCTGCTACTGGGTATTTAAAACTACAGAATAGTGATTAAAAAAGAAGAGTGGGAAAAAAATCTTCCCCAAATTTTCTATATACAAACTAGTATACTCCTTCCCCCACCACAATATATAAGCATATTTATAATGCCACACTTATTGCTACATCAATTGTAAATGAACCACACCATTTAATATGAGAACTTCTACACTAACAAGAAGTCTCTTTCTTCAGCTACAACATTTACAAACTGAACTTACCTTTAACTTGAAGTGTCGCTGCAATAAACAGGAGTCTCTGAAGCACTGAGGAGCAATATTACCAATTCAAGCCTGGGCCCTGTGGATACCTACATAATCCTCAATCAACTTATTCATTATTGATCATTTACTATATGTTAGGCATTGCATTGGAGAAGGCGATGGCAACCCCCCTCCAGTACTCTTGCCTGGAAAATCCCATGGACGGAGGAGCCTGGTAGGCTGCAGTCCATGGGGTTGTGAAGAGTCGGACATGACTGAGTGACTTCCCTTTCAATTTTCACTTTCATGCATTGGAGAAGGAAATGGCAACCCACTCAGTGTTCTTGCCTGGAGATTCCCAGGGACTGGGGAGCCTGTTAGGCTGCCATCTATGGGGTTGCACAGAGTCAGACACGTCTGAAGCAACTTAGTAGCAGTTGCAGCAGCAGGCATTGCATTATATTCCGAGGAAGACATAAAGCTAAACTGGACAGTCTCTGCTTGAACCACAAATAGAAATATATCCATTTTCCTGTCCCTCTTAGAGTCTGCAAAAGTAAATTAAAGTCAGATGACCTGGCCACAAATTCAACTCCATAACTTACCCAATATGTGGACTAAAACAAGTCAGTGTACCTTTGATCCTCAGCTGCTTCTTCTGTAACCTAAGGATTATAAATTCTGTCCTCTCTAACTCAAAAAGTAGGGTCCAATAAAATAAAGTCTGAAAAAATCCTTTATAAACTATACAGTGGTTGCTACACAGAGTAGCTCCTTTAACAGTAGTTGCCAATAAAACAGCAGTGCCTGCTACACCCCCAAACTAGACAGTTTGATGGAGAAAGGATGAATGAACATAAAGTACAAACGTGAAAAATCCTGAAATAAAGGAAGACAGATGAAAATGTCCATCCATCTATTAATAGGATAAGACTGGACTGTGGAACTCAATAAACTTTCATCCTTATGGAAATTAAGGCTGTCTATTACCTGTGACCCAGACATTTCCCTAATTGAATAATTTCTAGTAATGGCAGTATCAAAAATATTCAATAATCAGGCCAATACATGCACCAACCAGATGTCAGCTGGAAACAATCAGAATGGGAAGGTCTACCCTAGGATACAATCGATGATTATTGGCTCTGTCTAGGGAAAATCTTCCATAAAGTGGACCACGTATCTTGGTTTGCCAGGGAATCTTGATAAACACATACTGCCCCAGTGCCATTAGAACAGTCCCTTTCAATTTCAAAAGCATCTCAGTTTGGACCAATGTGATCATTTTGTCAAGGGTAATGTTAGAATGTATTAATTGCTGCATGTTTTGTGGTAGTGAGGAACTGACGGCAATTTAGGTGTTCATCCTTTAGGGAACAGGTAACTAAGAAAAAATTAAAACATAGATGCACTGAATAATCATACACAAAGTAACAGTTTTAAAACATTATATTTTAATAGTATGTGTGTATGCATGCTCAGTCATGTCCAACTCTCTTGTGACCCCATGGACTGCAGCCCACCAGGCTCCTCCATCAATGGGATTTTCCAGGCAAGAGTACTGGAGTGGGTTGCCACTTCCCTCTCCAATACTATAAAATCTTCTTAAAGACATGTCTATGTGGAATAGTGTTATCTCTTTACAAAAATGTATACATATTTAAGACACATTATCTGTGAGGAAGGGATAGAAGATAAAGCTTAGGAATGAAAACCAAAAGGGACTTTGAATCTACTGAGGAGGACAATTTATTATGGAGCTGAAGTTGCTGTCGTTCAGTTGCTTAGTCGTGTCTGACTCTTTGCAAACCCAGGGAAGCACACCAGGCTTCCCTGTCCATCACCATCTCCTCGAGTTTGCTCAAACTCATGTCCATTGAGTCAGTGATGCCATCCAATCATCATATTCTCTGTCATCTCCTCCTCCTCCTGCCTTCAACCTTTCCGGGATCAGGGTCTTTTCTAATAACTCGTCTCTTTACATCAGGTGGCCAAAATATTGGAGCTTCCAAGGAATATTCAGGACTGATTTCCTTTAGGATTGACTGGCTTCATCTCTCTGCAGTCCAAGGGACTCTCAAGAGTCTTCTCCAACACCACACTTCAAAAGCATCAATTCTTTGGTGCTCAGCCTTATTTATGATCCAACTCTCACATCCATATATGACTAATGGGAAAATCACAGCTTTGACTATACAGACCTTTGTCGGCAAATGTCTCTGGTTTTTAATCTGCTCTCTAGGTTTGTCAAGCTTTTCTTCCAAGGAGCAAGCATCTTTTAATTTCATGGCTGTAGTTACCATCTGCAGTGATTTAGGAGCCCAAGAAAATAAAAATAAAATAAAATTAATAAAAACAACAAATAGATTGTTTCCCATGTTTGCCATGAAGTGATGGGACCAGATGCCATGAGCTTAGTTTTCTGAATGTTGAGCTTTAGGCCAGCTTTTTTACTTTCCTCTTTCAATCTAGAGGATCCTCAGTTCCTCTTCGCTTTCTGCCATAAGGATGGGGTCATTTGCGTATCTGAGTTTACTGAAATTTCTCCCTGCAATCTTAATTCCAGCTTGTGCTTCATCCGGCCCAGCATTTCACATGATGTACTCTGTATATAAGTTAAATAAGCAGGGTGACAATATATATAGCTCTGACATACTCCATTCCCAATTTGGAACCAGTCTGTTGTTCCATGTCTGGTTCTAACTGTTGCTTCTTGACCTGCATACAGATTTCTCAGGAGGCAGGTAAGGTGGGCCTGGTATTTCCGTGTCTTGAAAAATTTCCCACGGTTTGTTGTGATCCACACAGTCAAAGGCTTTGGCATAGTCAATAAAGCAGAAATAGATGTCTTTCTGGAATTCCCTTGCTTTTTCTATGATCCAACGGATGTTGACAATTTGATCTCTGGTTCCTCTGCCTTTTCTAAATCCAGGTTGAACATCTGGAAGTTCTTGGTTCATGTACTGTTGAAGCCTGGCTTGGAGAATTTTGAGCATTACTTTGCTAGCATGTGAGATGAGTATAACTGTGCAGTAGTTTGAGCATTTTTTGGCATTGCCTTTCTTTAGGATTGGAATAAAAATTGAACTTTTTGAGTCTTGTTGCCACTGCTGAGTTTTCTAAATTTGCTGGCATGTTGAGTACAGCACTTTCACAGCATCATCTTTTAGGATTTGAAATAGCTCAACTGGAAATCCATGACCTCCACTAGCTTTGTCTGTAATGATCCTTCCTAAGGCCAACTTGACTTTGCACTTCAGGATGTCTGGCTCTAGGTGAGTGATCACACCATCATGGTTATCTGGGTTTTTAAGATTTTTTTTTGTATAGTACTTCTGTGTATTCTTGCCACCTTCTTCTTAGTATCTTCTGCTTCTGTTAGGTCCATACCGTTTCTGTCCTTTATTGTGCCCATCTCTGCATGAAATATTCCCTTGGTATCTCTAATTTTCTTGAAGAGATCTCTAGTCTNCACACCATCATGGTTATCTGGGTTTTTAAGATTTTTTTTTGTATAGTACTTCTGTGTATTCTTGCCACCTTCTTCTTAGTATCTTCTGCTTCTGTTAGGTCCATACCGTTTCTGTCCTTTATTGTGCCCATCTCTGCATGAAATATTCCCTTGGTATCTCTAATTTTCTTGAAGAGATCTCTAGTCTTTCCCATGGAGC
The DNA here is from genome assembly GCA_006410675.1 of Oreotragus oreotragus. Lineage (NCBI taxonomy): Eukaryota > Metazoa > Chordata > Mammalia > Artiodactyla > Bovidae > Oreotragus > Oreotragus oreotragus. The sequence goes on along the minus strand of SJYX01006316.1, from coordinate 826,583 downwards.
TGAAGGGTATTAATTAATTCAGTACTTGGCATCTACTATCCAAAAGCAGTTGAGGGGAGACAGAGAAAGAAAAAGACAGGGACTCAACAGACTTTTTAAAAAGTGAATAAATGAAGACATACTCCATAGTGAACCCTGGTTATAATGCACCAATAAATTTTTAAAGTGTCATCAAGATTAAAATGGATTTCTTGGTCTCTAATTTGAAGGAGAAGTTTAAGCACAAAAATGTACAGATGGCCTAAGAATGACACCATCATATGATTGGGAGAGAAAGAAAGTGTGTCTAGTTTAAGAGCTTTGTAAAATGAAGCAAGAAATGCCTTCTTGGGGCCTCTTCCTGTCTCCAGGTTTGGATCTGGAGCTTGTTTACAAATAAGACCAGCAACTAATAGTTATTAAGTGTTTACCAGGTATAATGCCATGAACCCTACATACATTATCCCATTTAATCTCCCCAATAAACACATGAAGAGGTTATCACACTTTACAGATGAATTTAAAAGGGTAAGGCATGAAGAGATTAAATAACTTTTTAAAAGGTAACACAGCTAATTCTTTGTAAAGCTCAGACACTAAGTTAGGATGTTTGATTGCTAAGTATAAGTTTTAAACCATTTTGCTATGCTGTATCTTTGTAGAAAATATGAACAACTGCGTTAGAAAAAAAGTTTGCATAAATCAACTTGTTTTGGGGGCTGGCTTGAATAAGCAATGTTGGGATAATGACTGTAGAACAGTCCTCAAGTATAATATATTCCAAAGGAAGAATTGGTTATTCTTGAGTTGTTACCTCAGTCAGGATCCCTATTGCTTACTATCATGACAGAGAAGGGAAAATCTTTCATTTCATTCAGATTCTTCCTTTAAAATCTAAACATTATAAAGTAAAAGAGCAGTGTTTCACAATCTGTTATTCTGGAAAAAAAAAATTCATTAAAATGAAACAAAACAGTCCATTAACACCAATGATGGTAGCCACATGTTGAGTTATGAACACTAGATGAACAAATACTCTATCTTCCCCCTATCTACCTGAAGGTTTTTCTATCCCAAGATAATCTCAACAATTTTCCCTAGATACCAGTCAAGCTCTTATTGGTCACACAACCCACTATTCATTTAATCATTTCATGGCAAAACATATGTAGCATAAAATCAAGCTCTAAAGGACAAACAACTTACTGTTTGTTTAAAGGTAAAATATATGCAACACAATATTTAACACTTTAACCATTTTAAAGAGTATGATTCAGTGACATTAAGAACATTCACAATGTTGTGCAACCATCACCACTGTCCATATCTGCAACTTTTTCTTCATATCAAAGAAAAGTTTCCATCCATTAAATGTCTCACTCTCCCCTTTACCTGGTAACCTCTATTATACATTCTGTCACTGTGAGTTTGCCTATTCTATATACCCTATATAAGTGGAACTAGACAANCTGTCCATATCTGCAACTTTTTCTTCATATCAAAGAAAAGTTTCCATCCATTAAATGTCTCACTCTCCCCTTTACCTGGTAACCTCTATTATACATTCTGTCACTGTGAGTTTGCCTATTCTATATACCCTATATAAGTGGAACTAGACAAGTTTGTTCATTGCGTCTTGCTTATTCCACAAAATATGTCTTCCAAATTCATTCATGTTGTATGATGTAGCAGAATTTAATTCCTTTTAAAGGATGACTATGTTCCATTGCATGTACATACCACGTTTTGTTTAGTCAACTGTCGGTGGACACTTGGTTGTTTCCGTATTTTTGCTACTATGAACACTGGTATACAAGTGTCTGAGTTTCTGCTTTCAATTCTTTGGGGTATATATCTGGAACTGAATTGCTGAGCACATGGTAATTCAATGTTCAACAATTTGAGGAACTGCCCAACTGTTTTCTATCACAGATGTGCCACATTTTCCATTCCAAAAAGCACTGCCTATGGGTTCCAATTTATCCACCTCATCATCAATGCTTATCATCTTCATTTTGGGGGTGGGGGTGGGGTTTAGGATAATTAGTCATTCTGACTAATGTGAAGTGGTATCTCACTGTGATTTTGATTTCCCAAAGGCTAGTGATGTTAAACATCTTTTCATGAGTTTACTGCCCATTTATGTATCTTCGTTAAAGAACTGTCTCAAGGCCTTATTTTTGAATGAGGTTGTTTTAAGCGGTCTTTTTGTATACTGGTATTAATTCAGTATCAGATACATGATTTGCAAATATCTTCTCCCATTCTGTGGATTATCTTTTACTCTCTTTATAGTCTCTTTCGAGTCATAAAATTATTAATTTTGGTAAACCCAATTAATTTTTTTCTTCTGTGCCTGTGTATCTGGTGTCACATTAACAATATCATCAGTGAATCCAATGTCATAAAAAATGTTCCCTATCTTTTCTTCTAAGAGTTTAGTCTTAGCTCTCATATTCAAGTACTTGATGTATTTTTAGTTAATTTTTGTGTAAAATGTAAGGCAAGGATCCAAATTCATTCTTTTGCATGTGGATATCCAGTTTTCCCAACATAATTTGTTGAAAAAACTGTCTTTCCCCTCACTGAATAGTGGTGGTGTCCTTTCAAAAATCATTTGACCATATATGAGGAGGCTGATTCCTGTTCTCTATTCTACCCCACAGC